>JAHLSL010000013.1:3737811-3752665 GCA_025920805.1 Petroica traversi | reverse complement strand
AAAAAAAAAAAAAAAAAAAAAAAAAAAAAAAAAAAAAAAAAGTAGGTTCCAAAACTGCTACAACGGGGCTGTGTGTGCCGGCTCACGGCGCTGACCGGAGCTCGGTGCGGGGCTGTGTGTGCCGGCTCACGGCGCTGACGGGCGCGCTGCGTTGCAGAGCTGAGGAAGGCGAGCAAGAGGCTGAGCTGCCACAAGCGCTACAAGATCCAGAAGAAGGTGAGGCCCGGCCGAGCGCGGCCCCGGCGCGGCGTTTGGCGCTTTTGGGGCCGGTACTTTGAAGGTTTTGGCCTTAGACTGACTGTAAGTTTTCTTGTTCCCGCCTTCAGATCAGGGAACACCACCGGAAAGTCAGGAAGGAGGCGAAGAAACGTGGGCATAAAAAGCCCAAGAAAGATCCCGGAATTCCCAGTGCTGCGCCGTTTAAGGAGGAGCTTCTGCGGGAAGCGGAGCAGAGGAAGCAGAGGGTAAAATACAGTTTGGGGTAAAGAGGACAAGAACTGAGACCACCCCTGCCTTCCAGGAAGCTTTGTGTGCCTGAGTGTGCAATTAGAGGTGCAGTTATGGCAGGCTGTAGATGGTCCCAGCAGACTCGTGCTTTGGAAAAATAATGCGTTTATTTCCAGCTTGGTACAGTGTGCAGTGACTTGCTCTTTTATTTTAACCTCCGTTTCCTCACTGCATGCAAACATGCTGGAAGTGTCATTTCTAATGCAGTCAGAATTGCCTCGGGTGCTGGGATGCAGAGATGTCCCATCAGAGTGCTGAGAGTTAAACCATGGCATTATGTGGTTACACAGAAATTGGGGATCTGCTGCCTGCAGTGACCTGGGAGCAACACCTTTGTCAGCTTTAGTGGGTGCTGCAGGGCTGCAGTGAGATGAAGCTAATGGATGATTTCCTCTGGGTAGGACGCAAAAGAAGTTCCCAAAGTCCCTTGGACAGCCTGGACTTCTGACTGAGCTGTCTCAGGAGCTTGGGTCAGGAATGGGGAGAAAGACCATTCTCCCTTACCACCTTCAGAGGTGTTTTATCTAGCCTGGGTTTTTGTTTGCAATCAGCTTGAAGAACTGAAACAAAAGCAGAAGCTCAACAGACAGAAAGAACATGAAAAGAAGAGGAAGCTGGAAGCTAAAAAGAATGCAGCCCAAATCAAGGAAAAAGCAGAGGGAAAGGTAGGGGTCATGTGTGATTTTGAATCTTTGAACTTATAGAAGTGATCCTGAAACTGCACCTTCTTAAGCAGCATTTTACATGTTATATTTTCATGCTGAATATGCACACAAGTATTAGACATTAATTCTCATTTAAATAATTTCCTTTTGTTTTTATTTGCTTCAGGAATCTTCTGGCAAATCTAAAGGAAAGACTAAAAAGCTGCTGAATAAAAATTCAAAGAAATCATTCTGCAGGGAGCTCACAAAGGTAAAGTGCTTTAACTATTTTTGTATTATTGGATGAGAGTCAGCACTGAGACCACTTAATTTCCTTTTATTACTATTTAGAACAAAGAATTTGTCTGTGACAAAGTAGAACACTGAAGTAAGGGATTTTACAACAGGAAGTGTTCACAACTTTTTTTGAAAGCCACAGCTATATCAGAGTTGTCATCTGGTCTCTGAGGTTTTATTTGAACCTTGTCTTTCTTCTGATCCAGGTGCTTGAGGCCTCAGATGTGGTTCTGGAGGTTTTGGATGCCAGAGATCCAATGGGCTCTCGGTGTCCTCAGCTGGAGCAAGCTGTCACTTGCTCTGGAGGAAACAAAAAGCTGCTGCTGGTTCTGAACAAAATTGGTAAGAAGCACGAGTTTTCTCAAAGTGTTACTGGCACTGTGGTCCTGAGGTAGGTGAGCTGTGAGGAAGATTTTAAAGGAATCTGAGATTCCATTGAAGACATAAGATCCAACTCTGAGCTCGCTAAAAAGGCTGGAAATTACTGAGTTACCAGCAGTTAAATAAAATAAATACCAAGAACAACAAGAAGAGCAAAGGGAACTTTGTAGGAGAGTAGCCTTTGCCAGGATTGTGGGATAATCCTTCACAGAACATCACTCTGTACCATACAAAGTCTTCTAGTAAGACCCCAGCATTAAAAACCTAATACAGAGGCCAAAAATGTAATTGTGATGTGTTCTGCTATGGCAGAAAAAGACACTCTGGGTGCTTTGGGGAATTACCCAGTACTTTACTACAGTTCTTAGCCAAACATTATTTGTCATAATAAGATTCATTTAAGGATTGAAAGAACTGCTCTTCTTTCCAGATTTAGTACCAAAGGACAATGTAGAGAAATGGTTGAATTATTTGAAGAAGGAGTTGCCAACAGTTGCTTTTAAGTCAGCAACAATGATGAAGGACAAGACCATGGTAAGAGCACTGCAGGCTGTCCCATGAGGAAGTCACCTGTGTTTGCAGTCATGCATGTTGAAACATCTTTAAAATCCCTTTTCCTCTGTTTGATTGCACTTCTGTGACTGATGGATGTGCCTTTACACTTCAGCTGAGCTCTGCAGTGCAGTGGGACAATGCTTGCTGAAATTACAGTAGATTAACCTTCCTTAATATTTTATCTTCCTTAATAGCTCCTGACCAGGGTTTTTTTTTTTGCCTTTGAATCCTGCAGCAAGAACAGGTCACAAAAAGACGTGCACGTGTTGATTTCTCAGAAACCTGTCAATATTTTGGAAGCAAGTGCATTTTGAGGCTTCTTCAAGAGTACAGCAAGACTCAAGACAAAGCCATTCAGGTTGGGGTGGTAGGTAAGTGAGGAAACAGGAGGAGTTTCCTTCTCCAATAAGCTTTGGGATCTTCTATTATGGACTGGGTAAAACTGCTGATGTGCTTTCTAGTCATTGTTCTTTGATCTAAGGCTCTCAGTGTTGTAGCACTTCAGCTGACAGTGATCCATGGTGCACTTCATGTGTAGCATGGGGGTCTCTGGGGACACAAGGAAGGCAGGATATGTGTTCCACTGGCACTGCCTTCCTCCTGCCTGACAAAATCCCAGTGAATGTAGCACCACAAATCCTACAAGTGTGAGAAATGAGGATACATTCTTTGTCTTACTTCTCTAGTGAAGACGTCAGATCCAACTCTGATCTCACACTGATGCTGTACCTTAGCAAAGACACCTGGAAGAAGCAGTTTTGGTCAGTGTTAAAAAGCTGACTTTTCTTATTTGACTTACAAGGATTTATGTGATTTTCCTCAGGTTTCCCTAACGTGGGAAAGAGCAGCATAATCAACAGTCTTAAAGGAAAGCGTGCTTGCAATGTTGGCCTGGCAAGAGGTGTCACCAAGTAAGCCCAGTTTGATTAAACTGTTCCTTTCTTTGTTTGCTGTGTTCCTGTTACCTTGGGTTTGTGTTTCAGTCCATTAGGGGCAAAGCACACCAGTGTGCAGTTTTAAATGCACATCAGAATTGCAAGGTGCTGATGTGTGTGATGGAAGCTCTCTCCAGGGGATACCATGTATAAAGTGGAGTTTGGGATGTTTAAATGTCTGTCCTACACAAAGCACATGATGACAAAACACTGAAACTGACTTTATGAAGTACATTCAATCCAACACTGAGCTTTGTGTCTTGCATCTGTCACTGTTACCAGTCCTTCACTGATTATCTGCTCACAGGGCCTTTCTCTCTGAACAGATCCATGCAAATTGTGCACCTTGATAAGCAGACAAAGATACTGGACAGTCCCAGTATAATTGCAGATCCTTCCAACAGTGCCCTGGCTCTGGCCTTGAGGAGTATTATAGATCCTGAAGGATCAGACTCAGCAGATGTGCTTGAAGGAGTAAATGCCATCATAAATCACTGCAGTAAGCAGCAGGTGAGCTCCATCTTTTTCCTACATCTCTCACTGTGTCAGACTTCACTGTCGATTTCTTAGGCCCAATAATGAAAGTTCATCTTGCTTTAGCTAATTCTGATAGTTTTTGCACTGTTTTCCCTAATCATGCAAAGTGGCAATGCTGGGTCTGATCCTTCATCCTTACAAACAGAAGGCAGAACAGCATGCCATGATCCTGACAGCCAGAGTAAACAACACTGCTTTTAAGACTTCATCACACAATCAGAGAGTGAAAAATGATGATATTTTCTGTGTCCTATAGTTACAGTGAAGACCTCAGATCCAACTCTGATTTCACTCTAATTTCAAGCAAATTAACTTAAGCCTAATTGCCTTTCAGTTCTGTGAGAAGTGTTTTCACAGACCAGTGTGCTGTCTCTGTACACCCACAAGTCTGGATGAATGGCAGATGAGTTTATTGAAGTAGGCATTTTGCTTTGTAATGTTTACTCCCACATGCAGGAGAAAAACAGCTTTTCACTTACTCTGTCCTCACTGTTATCCAACTTGATTTGCTCTTTTATTCCTAAAACTATGAGGAAAGGTGGGCATCTCTTTCTGAATGTGCTATTTTCTTTCAGGTAATGATGCACTATAATATCCCAGATTTCAGGGACCCTGAAGAGTTTTTATCTTTACTGGCTCAGAAGAGGGGCATGCTGAAAAAGGGAGGTGTTCCTGACATAGAAAATATGGCTAAATTAGTGCTTTGTGACTGGACAGGGTACGTATGATGTGACCTTTGCTCTGTGCTGCTCACCTTTTTCTGTTAATCCAGCACAGCAGAATCACCGAGTCCAGCAAAGTACTTTAAAAAGAGAGGCTGCTTTTTTTCCTTCATTTCTCACATTTTACTTGGGTAAAGAGCTGGATTGTCCAACAGATTTAGAGATTGCCATCCACAGATAATTTTCTCAGATAGTGAAGGATACACAAGAAGAGTCAAAGCCTGTTACATGACAGTCCATAGATAGTTTGCTGACTTAGGCTGTGACTCTGTTATGGAAATACCTGTCAAATACCAAGTCCATGTAGTCCTCTTCTAGGCAGGAAAGGATGTGGCAAACATTCTGTGGAAATTCAACCTGTGTTCTGTTGGTAGGAATAAATGTAACTCAGATTCAGTAATTGACTCTGACCATCTCCCTTGCTCAAGTGGCTCAGCTGCTTTTAGAGCTCACAGTTTTACGGGTGACCTGTGGTGACAAAATGTGCCATTGCTTTTTCCTCTCAGGAGTGGGCTATCCACTTAATACTATTGACAACTTCAGAGTCAAATTTAAATATCTATGGAACTGATGTTAAACAGATACTATTATACATGTGTAATTAGACTGAGCAGTTTAAGAGCTTTATGCTCTGGGTTTTATTTTTAAAAACAGTGATTTAACTGTCTTATCTTTAGTTGTTGTTTAATGCTGATTTTTATTTTTGCAGAGCCAGAATAAAGTACTACTCTCAGCCTCCACAATTTCAGAAACCACCACCCTATCTTACAGAACAAAAAATAGCTGAAATGCAGGAAGGCTTTAATTTAAATAACCTACCACAAGAAAACAGCAACACTATTCAAGGTAGGACTGCTCATATAATAGACTACCATTAACCATTGGGTCACAGATTGGCCTGGGTTGGAAGGTGCCTTAAAGACCATCTTGTTCTAAAGCTCCTGCCATGGGCAGGGCCACCTTTCCCTCAGACCAGGTTACTCAGAGCCCCATCCAGCCTGGCTTTGAACACTTGCAGGGAGGGGGCAGCCACAGCTTATCTGGGCAGCCTGTGCCAGGGTCTCACCATCCTCACAGTAAAGAATTTTTTCCAGTTATCTAATCTAAACCCACTTAGGTAAACTTACCTCTACTCAAATCCAGGTTTTCCAGCTCCTAGCAGTTTTCTGTAGATTCCTCAGGACGTTTTCTCAAAGAATTATCCTTGCTTTGGTGGCAGAACCCTGTGGGAGCCCTGGCTATGGCAGGGAGAGGGCAGAACTGCAGTGTCCCCTCTTGGGGCTTGGCTTTACATCTGTGCTGGCTGACAGGGACTGAACAGACTCTGTGTTTTCTGCAGCTGTAAAACACCCCAGTCCAGCAAGCAGCATTGTTTTTCAGTCAGCTGGGATGACAAATGGGACAATAGAGGAAAATAAAGTGATAGAGGAAAGATCAGAGAGGGGAAACATGGAAACAAGCAAGGAGGAGGAAGAGGAAGACGAGGAAGAGGAAGAAGAAGAAGAGGAGGAAGAGGAATTCACAGAAAGTGATGATGATGAAGATGATCTGGAAGAAGATGATGATGATGATGTCAAAGAGGTAAATGAGAATTTCACTAGGGTTGGTCTTTTCTTATTTAATTAAGGAAACAACATTGTTCCAAGTCACCTGGCCTCAGCAGTGAGGCTCAACTATACAAGGGGATGTCCACACTCTCCCCAGCCTCTGCTAGGTTTCATTTGCATGGGAGATTGCATTAGTGATGTTGAAATAATGTGTGGCTTCTGACTTGTAGGAAAGCCGAGTTCAGGTCACCAGAAAAGCAAAGCCTGGAAAAGAGCAAACAAATCCTGCAAATTCCAAGGAGCAGATGGAAGGTGTGTATTCAGAAGCCTGGCTGAAAGATGGGCTCTGCTACTCCAGCACCTGCACTGCTTTCACTGACATATGATTTTCTCTTCTCAGGAAATGAACGTTCCAGGTCACTGTCCTTCAGCTTAGATAAACCAGCAGATGAAGATGATGCCTATGATTTTAATACAGACTATGTGTAACAAATCAGGTGGGAAGGCACTGTTTGGAGAGTTACTACTGACTCTCAGAACAGTCAGGAAAACTTGTGTTGCAGCAGAAGCTGGAGGAGTGCTGTATAAAGACTCAGTTGTTGCTGTGTCAAATAATGTACATAAGAGTGCATCTCCCTTGATAGTTCCAGATTTTGTACAGGTCTAGGAAATTGACTGTTATTTAGCTTTAAGTAATAAAGTTTATTTCCTATATTAAAACCTATTTTAAAAATTCCTAATAGACCAGTTTAGTCTGTTATTTTATAAGAAGACATTTCAACAGGACAAACCCTTTGTCTTTGAAAAAAAAAAAGATAAAGGTTTCATTCTAGTCACATTCAAACAATTAAATTTCACAGTAAATTTTTGTTCTTGCACAAAATCCAAGTTTTCCCAGAGGATTACAAAGATTTTACCCCTAGAGCATGACTTCAGACATTAACTTTTCAGTACATTTTTGCAAAACTGGTAGAACTTTCACATGTAAAGGTTGGCTAGAAAATGCTCCTTATTTCAACTAGATAGAAGGTACTGAGCCTTCACTGGGAATGGTAAGTGAGATTATCCTAGTAATCCATCTCCACTGGGGCACAAAGTTGATTGATGTTACAGTGCTCTTGAACAACAGTGTTGTTTCCTGATGGCACCTGTTACACCTGGCAATAACTGGTAAATATAAAGCAAAACACTGCCCTGAGCAGTAAGGATGTGCTGCTGTGCTCAGCCTGTAGCAGAGTGGGAGAGCAAGAGGGTTGCCAAGAGGCCCTGCAGCTGCTCAAAGAATTAAGTATTTACAAGTAATGCTTGACACTAAGCATCTTCCTCCTGTGCATCTGTTTTCTTCCTATTACCTGAAAAGTATGATTTCTGTGTTCTTTGGTAAATGTGTTTTTCCTCAATGTATGCTGAGACATAGATTCTCCTAGGCAGCTTAGAAAGGTGGCAAGTGCAGGCACAGGCAGTTCCTTTAAGCCTTCTAAAGCAGCCTGCTCAGCTGAATTGCATTGGTGTCAGCTAATCCAAGTAAAATATTTCAAAGTTGCTAAGTTAATTTACTTCATTACTCCTAACTGCTTCAAGGATAAGTATGGTTCTTCATCAAAACCCCAGACAAGAAACAATAAGTAGCAAACCAGATCAGGGTACACATGACTGCAATGAGAGCAGCAGTTTGAAATCCTTTTAAAGCAGAATTAAAACCAAATTCACAGTCATGATAGAGTCCTTTAGCTCTGCTGCCCTATATTTCAGACCAGGAAGAGTCACCTGTCATTGCATGAACACAGTCTTTTTCTGAACATCCTCCACCAAGGGCTCTTCACAACCCTATTAACTGGAATAGCTGGGATATATCAGCTAATAATAACTACTACAACACAACTATAAAAAACCAAACCATCTTACCTGTAGCACGGGTGATGGGCAGCTGCAGAGGGCACGGGTATCTCACTCGATGAGTTCCCAGAAGGCCAACCCAGGACAGAAAGGCACAGCAGGAAAAACTATAGCAGAGCCAAGCTCACTTGAGAGAGCTATGAAGAACTCAACAATAACAAAATTAATCTGTAATTCATACACTGGTCCCCAAAATAAGTGTTTTGTACTATTTTATACTTAGGTTGTTTTCACAAAGACCAGATCAATTCACTCTGGCTTTAATCACTTGCTACTGTGTCTAAGCTACTTGCTACTTCTTGGATCTGGAATTAGATTGCCAGTTACCTGAGGCTGGAGTCAGCATGTTACAATTAGCTTTATTTTTGAACAAAGTTTCATCCACCACTTTACAAAAAATGGTTTAGTGTTCACTGGCAATTAATCCCATTTTGCATAGTGAAATAATACTTGAAGGATTTCTCTTTCAAAAAGGATTCAATTTTGGAGAATTAAGAAAGACTTAAACAGAAATGGTTGGGAGGAGATTTCATGCAAGAAAGGGTTGTTAAGGGGATTATTTCACAGGATAACAAAACAAAACAAACAACAAAACAAAACCCAGGCAGCTCTTACAGTACATTGCTGTGCAAGATTTGTTGGTGCAAGCACCAGCTGAATTTGTATCTTGTTCTTAGAAACTTTGTTTCTGTAATTGACAAAATGACCCGCTGCTAGACGACTTGTAGTTAAGAGCAGGAGAACACAAATGACATTAACAAAAGTGCTTCCATTGTTTGCTGTAGTGCTGCTGGAGTAGCATCTTGTGTCACACAGGTGACAAGAGCCTCCTTTGAACCTGTGCATTTCAGAACTGCACCTGAATAAGTGCATCACCTTGTGCTCCAGCAGGCAAGGACAGCTCTGTAATACAAGTTGCTGAAAAAAACAGTTCTGCTTGGTTCCAGAAGTTTCCTGAGAGAATGTTGTCATTTATTCAAATGGACTCTACTTGGCTTCATAGGCTTCTGGGTGCCTGCGGATCAGGTTGAACTTGCCTGTAGGGTCAGGGATGTACCACACCTCCCACACTTCTGCATAGGAAGCTGTTCTTCCCCAGGGCTTGAAATGTCCATTCCAATGGAGCAGCTTGGCAGCTTTCACAAACTGAGGAGAGTACCTTTTCCCAACACTAGACCCTTCAAGTGAAAAAGAAACATTAGTTTAGAAACAAAGGCAGCAGAAACACCAACATGCAAAACGTTAACTTCAAAACAAAGGATTTAACAAAAGAGATCATTGTGGAGAAAGGAGGTGATAGGGGAGGCAGAAATGAGGGCAAGGTGAAAAACAATCAGGTGCAACTGAATGCCACTTTGATCTCTCTCAGTGTCTGTTTTCATACAGTGCCTTAATTTCTAAGTTCTTTAATACCCACTTAACACCCAGATGAATTCAGCGGCCCGATATAACATAACCTGAAAAAGCTCTCCCAGCACTGGGGGTTCACCAGTAGAACAACATGAATGTCTGCTCAACAATTTTGGAAGAAACACCTTGGATCACATCAGATACAATATATTTGTGGAAAATGAGAAGGATTTTGTGAGTAAGTCAATTCAAGAACTAACTCCCTTTCTCTCAAACTCTGTTTGAGAAAGGCTCAGACCCACAAGCCCCAAGACTGCAAAGCTGCTTTTCCTAAAGAACAAAGGACAGAATAGTGGAATAAAAGCTCACTTTGCTGCATCCCCAACAAGGTGTCCAGCTACAGACCTGGCAAAACACCCTGGGGGAGCAGCATCACAAATGCTTCATACGTACCGAGATGTCGGACGTTCCACATGGGATCAATACTGGAATGTTGCTTGTAAAATACAATCAGCAGTGGAGGTGTTGTGATGCTGCCAGCCAGAGTCTTACTGTAGAGCTCCTCTCTGGAAAGTGAAAGGATGCTGATCAGTTGATTTTTCACTTGGCAGCAGCACGACAGGAATCCAGAGATACATACACAGCCCTCCATTCAGGAGGGAAATGCCTCCAGCAGAGCCCAAGCCCTGAGCTGCTGGCACCCTCAGCTGGGGTACTTACACCACATTAAGTGCCATCCACTTCTCCAGTTGTTTCGTTATGTTCTGTAATTTCCACTCGGTCAAATTGGCAACAATAACGCCGGGATTGAAAGAGCAGGTGTTGGCTTTCATAGCAAGTTTTCGGATGGTTTCTTTTTTGTAATCTAGAAACCCAATGTAATTATACTGGGGGGAAAAAAGAGAGTAGAAATTAGCTTCAAATACAATGAAATTTCTTAAGAAGAGTTCTGCACAACTCACATAAGTTGTGCATAAGTTGGGCATAAATTGAAGTTGTTAGAACAAATAGCCCTTCCTTTAAAATAAGAGAAATAAAGCTTAAGAGGTGAAACATTTTAAAAATATGATTGTATAGACTTCATATTTTAAGGATTGCTGCATTGTCTTAATAATACCATATTATTAATGGTACCAGTCTCAGATAAATTACTTTTATACATTCAGAAGTGAAAAATTTTCCCTCAGATGTTCTCAGACTTGCTGCTGTTCCACAATCAGAATTGCTCTCATTGTAAAGCACAGCAAAAATTCCAAGTAATTTATTGTGCCTAAACAAAAACTTCAGGTCCCATTTGTAAAACTGGTTTGGGCAGGGACAGTCACACATTTATGTTTACAGCATTTGGAACATTTCCAAATGCCTGAGATCTGCAGTATTGCTGTCGTTGAGTAAGACTAAAACTTACCTGATTCCCTGCTCCACGGACAGCAACTTTGCTACTGGTTGAGTCACAGTCATCTGAAAATGCAGCTGCATGTCCAGGTTTCAATGGGGTGTTGTAAAGTTCAACAATATCATCTGGAAAATGGAAGCAAGCACAGGAAAATCAAAACCAATCCTGACTAAGTGCCAAATTAGGCTTTGTTCAGTCTATTGATACAGCAGATAAACCTACTCAGTTTAACCCAATTCATTCATATCTACAAAGTTTGTACAGAAATGTTTGAGTTCTGTGAGAGATGAGACACTGACCTCAGCATAAGGCCAGTGGCAGCTAACAAAGGTCCCATACCTTGCACTATTACATCATCATCCACATAGATGACCTTCTCTGCATGAGGTACCAAGTTGGGCAAGTAGAATCTTGCAAAAGTTAACTGTGAGAACAGCAAAGCAAGAGAAGTGAAGAATTCAATGAAAAAAATGGTCCAAATAAATGTGAAATTGACTGATTTTTCTGGCACTAATGTTTGGCATTAATGTCCGAGACAACTTCTATCGAGGATGTAAAATAGGCAGCAATATCCTACAAGTAATTTAAAATAAACAGGTTCCATCAATTCCTGGTTTACCATGAATGTATGCATGGATAAACTAACTTTAAAACTGGTATATATAAAAATTTCTTATTTCTTCACATAGATCTGCAGCATCTCTGAGGTGTTGGCATGCTTGACATTCCAGCTGCTGTGTTTCACTGAGGATAGCATCAAAAAATGATCCTAGGCATGCATATGTGGATATTCAACTTCAGATCTCACTATCTAGATATTTAATTTTACTGAAATTTAGCAATTTGATTATGAAGGATTGCTTCTATACTAACACATTTGGTTCTGATCTCTAGCTGTGTTCAAAAGCCAATATCAAAATATATTGTAATTAGCTACTAATTGCAAAAAGTAACCAACATCATCCTCACTGGTTTGAAGGAATCTGCCTTTTGGGGATCCACTTGTACTTTGCCTTCTAAGACACGAGGGTCAAATTCCAAAATTCGGTATCTCATATTTTTCAGAGCAGGGGTCCTCAGCCACATGCTGCAAGCAGGAGAAAGGCACAGATCTTGTTAGATGAGACAAAATCAAGTGAAAAGCAAGAGATCCAACTGACAGTGGCACAGATCTTGATGTGGCAACTCACTTCCCTGCCCAACAAAAACATCTGGGATGTAATCGATGCTGGCATCAGGGCTGTCCTGTGTGGCCACAGGGGAAGCCCAGGGTCAGCAACTGCACAGCTGGGACACGTGAAAGGAATGAGGTCCCTTCTTGTTTTATCAGAAACACACAGTCCTGTTATCCAAAACCCTCAGTGTGGACAGGAAGGGGTAAGAATAACAGGATCAAGGAAAAATCTACAAAAACTGACCATCGTGATTGCCAGCATTTGAATTGCTTATATTTAATCTAGAAGCACCTTTCACAACCCTTCCCCTAAAAAACTCCTTTCTCACTGGTTGGATATAACCCCACTGGAAAAGATATCTCTATTCCATCCCTGAAACCTGACCAGGAGGAATGGGGGGACTCCCACAGCAGCCTTGTCAAAAAGCTGCCAGAAGCAGTAGCACATGGGGCTGGCAGTCAGGGGAATGCAGCTCCAGGGAAAAGCAGCTCCCTTTCTTCTCAGAAATACAGAAGTACAGAGTGTTGTGGGAATCCCATGAAAAGATCATTACCTCAGGTGATCCACAGTATCATTCAAAGTAACAATGTAGAAAACCACATTGGATCTGGTGTGCTGGTAAATGCTGTTCATGGCTGCAATTGCACCCCCGAGCCTCTCATCTGAGGCTGCAATGACCACAGAAATCTCCTTGTCACTCCTCTCATCTGTCAGCCTCTGGGGAGCTGCAGGAATGAAATCTATAGGCTGAAGTCCTAAGGGACTTGGATCTGTGGATTACAAATCACATACTTGGTTTTATTATTATGTATTACAATTTCCACACTAAAATTCCCAACATTTCAATTATTTCTGCTATACACTTGAATGTCTGAGCTGAGGTGTGGATTACATTGAGCCACTTTCAAACACTCAGCACATCAGCTTTTGAGACTCTGAGATGCCAATGAACAGAATCACATCACATTTACAGAAACCTGCACACATTTAGCCACATATTCCCACACTGCACAAGGTTTTAAAAGGCTAAGCTACATTAGTCTGCACTTAGCTTTAGTGCCCTGTGCCACACCTAACCTCATTAACTTCCCCTTCCCATTCACCCAAACCAAGTGGTGGGTTGTCTCTGGTCAGAGCTCATGTTTTCCCACCAAATCCTATTTTTTTTTCTAATTAAAATAAAACCCAACATACCTGACAATTCCCGTCTCAAGAAGTCACTGAGGCTTAGGAAGTTATGATGAATAACTAGCAAAAATATGACAACAGCTACTATAAGGATGGAAATGTTCACTGAAAAGTAAGAAGAAAAATCTTTATCAATATAACCAGATGAGAAACTCAGATACAAAAGATATTTTTAAAAAATCAGAAAAGCAAATATACTCATACCTTTCCTTAACGTCATTTTCTTATTCTTGTTTTATTTATTAGCTCAAGGTTCCTGCAAACCTGTAAGAAAAAAAATACAGCAGTCACTGCCAGCGCATTCTTCCATGAGGCACAGCACACTATCACAATGGTTTCAGTGTCAAATGCAGTGCATGTTTCCCTCTGTCCGAGGGAATATCACATTTTAACAAGTGAGTATGGTGTCAGTAAGTACCTAACTACAACCACAGAGTCACAGCATGGGTTGGGTTGGAAGGAATTTTCAAGATCACCTGGTTCCAGCCCCTGCCAGGGGCACAGACACCATTTCCAGCTTCTCTGGGCAACCTTTGCCAGGGCCACACCACCCTAATGGGGAAGTGTATTTCTTCCTAGTACCTCATTTAAATCTGCCCTCTGACACTTTGAAGCTTTTCCCTCTTGTGCTGTTATCCATACCCTTGTCCAAAGTCTCTCTCCAGCTCTCTTGGAGCCCCTTTAGGCACTGCAAAGGGCTCTAACAGGTCCATGTCCTTCTCATGTTAGGCACCACCCCCCACACACAATCATCAACTAAAGAAGATCTCAGACATGCAGATCTTGCCACTTTACAGATAGAAAGGAAAAGAAAAAAAATAAAAAGCCAAACTCCTTCTGCCAGTCAAAATAATCTAAGAAGATCTGGAAAATTATGTATGGTTTCTTTACTGTTGAAACAACTTATTTAACTATCTGAACTGGAAGCACCCTAACAATAAGAGAAAACGTTTTATGTTTCTTTCTACACTTAACCAACAGCAAGATTCTAGTGCTTATGAGATTTTAACAAACAGCATTATGTGCTTTAAAAACCATTACATTCTATACATAAAATAGATATATCTGAGCTTCAGCTGAAGTGTGATCACATGGAACGGATCACAAAAGTGGGAAAGAAGGCAGCACCATCATGTTATAGAAGGGGGTAGAAACACAACACCAATGCAATTTTGGTAAGAAATTCAAACATCTTGTTCATTATTTAAGGGTAGAGGTGAAATCAGAACAAGAGCTGTGTGAAGGAGCTCTCAAGTAACACACAGAAAGCTCTCTAACAACATGCAAAATTCGGTGAGAGACACGCAAAATCCCTAAATTAAAACACGGCAGACTTCATCTGTGACTTCATCTGTGACTGCTACATGTATCAGAACCAACCACCTCTTTCCCGGTGCTTCATTTCTCCCCCAGGGCAGACACATCAGCGGAGCCCAACAAATCCCTGCCCTGAGCTCCCTCTCAAGCATCTCCGCACTGCTGGCAGGGGCGGGACACGGAGCTTTGCCTGGGGAGCGCAGCGCCACGTCCCGCTGTGCAACGGAGCGCCCTGCAATGCCCAGCGCCGGGGCTGAGGCGTGCCGGACACGGCCGGTGCCGGACACACGGACACGGCCGGTGCCGGACACATACGGACACGGCCGGTGCCTCACACACACGGACACGGCCGGTGCCGGACACACGGACACGGCCGGTGCCTCACACACACGGACACGGCCGGTGCC
>JAHLSL010000013.1:3716568-3732811 GCA_025920805.1 Petroica traversi | reverse complement strand
TACACAGCTGCGTAACACCTTCCTTTTATTGCGAGCGAGTCCGTCCCTCCCCCCAAACCAAGCTTGAAATGAATTGACCCCGCTTCCGTGTCCCCTGCCCACGGGCGGGTGCGGGCTCAGCGGCCTCTGCGCGATCCTGGCACCCGCCTACGGGCGCGACTGGGGGATGCAGGATGAGTCCATTTAATTCCAGGTTTGACTGGGGGTAGGGACTTTCTCGCTGTAAAAGGAAGGTGTTACGCAGCTGTGTAGGGGAAGCCCCTCTGCGCTTTCCTGCCTGTGCTATAGGCGGACAGAAGGCAACGTGTCCTCCCGGAGAGCCACTGTTTCTAATGTCATCCAAACATAGATTAGTTGGGCTTGGAAGGAACCGCTGGAGATCATCCAGTCCAACCCTGGCAAGGCAGGGTCACTTGGAGCAGGAATGAATCCAGGTGGACTTGGCACGTCTTCAGAGAGGAACTGCAAGACCTTTCTAGGCAGCCTGTCCCAGTGCTCTGGCATCTTCAAGATAAAATTCTTCCTCCTGCTGATGTGGAGTGTCGTGTGTTTTCGTTTGTGGCCATTGCTCCTCATCCTGTCGCTAGGCACCACTGAAGAGATCCCGGCACCAGCCTGTGGCACCCACCCTGGAGCTATTTATGTGTCAGTCTGCTCCAAAACACAGGTGCCACACACACCGTGCCCTCTCAGGCACGCCTTCTTCTGCAGTGAAACAGCTTTTATTTAGTGATGTTTAGGTGACTACAGTGATACTTTGAACTTGCTTACTTACCTTGATCAGACAGTGTTTGCTTCTGTTTCTAGGTGATGTGGTCAAGCCTGCAGAAGAGGTGTTTTTAGCCGCTGTAAAAAAAAATAATTCCAATCTGGTTTGAAAGTTGAACAAAAACAGAGAACCCATGGTCAGGTAGACTCTAGGATCTAACCTGAAAGAGTTAAGTGGACAGGTCTGTGTTTTAAATAACTGACTAAGAAGTGTCTGTTTCCACAGGACTACAAGGGCCAAAAGTTAGCAGAACAGATTTTCCAAGGAGTCATTCTTGTCTCTGCAGTAAGTATTGTA
This sequence comes from Petroica traversi, assembly GCA_025920805.1. Taxonomy (NCBI): domain Eukaryota; kingdom Metazoa; phylum Chordata; class Aves; order Passeriformes; family Petroicidae; genus Petroica; species Petroica traversi. The sequence continues at coordinate 3,731,745 of JAHLSL010000013.1, read as the reverse complement.
GACCTGTGAGTAAGAACATAAAGGACTATTTTGTTTTCTGGTCTTATAAATACTTTTCTTATTGCTTGGGGTCACTTAAAGCTTTAAACAAAGTCAGAGGGGCTGTCATGGATTGAAATTTTTCTTCTTCCCATCTTTTACTTTCCTTGTTGGCCTGCAATTTTGAAATGGTTAGAAAAATATATGAGCTGTGCTTTTGAAAAACATGTGTTTTCCTACCTAAATCTACCCCCTGCAACTTAATCATGTCGTGGGAAATGTTTTTCTTAATTTAAAGTTTGATTTTTTTAAAAATATTTTTTTCCAGGTAATTGGTTTCATCTATGGATACATCACTGAACAGTTTGGATGGACTGTCTACATAGTTATGGCTGGATTTGCTTTATCGTGTTTGGTAAGAATGTTTTTTCCCCAAATCAGAAAATACATGCACTACCTAATCTGGAATAATCATTAGATTGAGGGGCTGTCAGCATGGACTAATGCTTGCTATGCAATTCAGACTTATTAATACATATTTTTACTCCTTTGATCTGCATAAAGTGCTTTGCAGGCCATTAAGGTGGTGTTTTGTTTTTTTTGGGTTTTTTTTGAATGCTAGTGGGATTTTGCAGTTTAATATTACTTTTGAGTTCATTTTTCACTTCAGTTAAAAGTTATCATTAAGTCCAGCTGGCAGCATTGGTAACAGAAAGGACAGGGAGGCTTTCTGTGCAGTAGCAGCTTGTCATGACAGTTTTGCAGCTGTCTCCTGCTGCATGAGAGACACGGAGGCAGAGTATGGAATTGCAGAAGGAATTCCATATCCATGCATGAGAGGTGTCCCATTCCTACTGGGGCACTCCCAATCCAGTTTTCTGTGTAGTTCTTACACCCTTTAGGCACTCAGACACAACACAATTTGACCAATCGCTACTCAAGACACATATTCCACGTTTTGAAAAGCCCCTGTAATTCTCTGGCATCATCATCCATGTGCTCCTTACTTACTTAAACATCCCTGAGTTCCTTACGATGATGCCAGGCAAGGGGAGGGTCTCAGTGCAGGGTGGGATGTGCTGGAAATGCTGGTGTCACCTCAGGACTCCTTTTTTCTCAGGGTGGGTGCTGTCGTCCTCCTTGCAATGACCTGGGGTGCTTTACTCGCATACTTAAGCGTGACTTTGCAATGTAAACTGTAAATGTAAATGAAATTGTACGGATTTTCTTAGGACTAATAGATAATCAGTTAGGGATGAAGATTTTCTTGAGAAGCTGCACAGAAGAGCTCTTTAGCATGTCAGGATGCATGTTCTGACTCCCCTCCTTTGCCCTCAGCTGACGCTCCCTCCGTGGCCCATGTACCGCCGCAATCCCCTCAAGTGGCTGCCTGTCCAGGAGTCAGGCACGGAGGAGAAGAAAGCAGCAGACAGGAAGCCAAAGAGACATTCCAAAAGCTAAAAACTGTGGTTTTCAGGTTGTTACTTTATTAAATTTTGTTAAATTAATTCCTACTGAGAAATGCTTCTTGGCTTAGTGTTTAGGTTTTTTTCTTAGTACTTTGTGTACTACCATGAGTACAACCAAGCTCTGCAGGGAGCATGAGGGCTGGAAATTGGGTTTGGAGTTTCATGGAAGTCACTGAGAACACAGGGATGGGGGGATTAACTCTTCAGAAGGCTACTGGAGGTCACGTCTCAAGAATTCAGGTAAAAAGAAACACAGTGAATCAAATGAATTCTAGTTAAGCTGTTGCTATAGCCTAAAAGATAATAAACAGCTGGACTTCTACTGCTCTATTTCTGTGTGTAAAACAAGCTGTGAGTAGTTCCAGGTTGTAAAAAATACTGTGAAATGCTACCTATGCCACAGTTCTGAAAACAACTGTTGTAGATAGGAGACTGCAGAGTGGCAGTTTTTCTTTAGAATAAATTTCCCTGGAAAGAGCAAGTAACAATAGCTCTTGAAACATTGTAACTTGAGCATGTAGCGTGAGAGGCAGCAGGATCCATAGGTATGATTTCGTGGTTTTTTTACTACTCTGATGTCAATAATCTCCCTCGCAGCTGCTGCAGGTTACAATATATCAGCTACAGGCAGGAAAAGAGACAGGTTGTTCATTTATAATTTTATTTTACAAATTCAGTTCCCTTTGACTTCTTTACTATTTAAAAAATGTGCTTTTCCTGGAGGGATGGTACACAGCAATGCCCTGGGGCTGTAGCGAGACACTCTGGATGCAAACAAAGAGAAATAAGTGTTTTATCTTTTCCCTAAGTGAATCTGGTCTTGGGCACTTTCATTCCTGAAAGGAATTAATATTTGTAAGGCAAAGGGATTTCTCCAGCTGGGACCATGGTAACCATGGCTGCATTCCTTTCACACAATTTCTGACTTACTTTATCCAGTTATCAAATGCTTTCCCCCACCTTGGTTACTGCCTCAGCAACAGAACACAAGAGTAAAGTCTCTCCTTACAAGCAGTACAGGTGCCCCCTTCAGCACTTGGACTTGGCAATTTACACAACCTGAGGACCTTGAGTTCTACAAAAATTAGTAATTGTCTCATCATGCTAAATTTTCACAACTATCTGATGTAATAGATTTTAGCTTATCACATCAGAGACTTGGCAGAGATTTTGTTACTGTATTTAGTGTAAGACCATACCAAAAACCTTTTGCTATGACAAATTCAAACCAAAACATAATCTTTTTTGACACTCCTTGGTATACAAAACTTGGTATCCACCCCTTTTTACATCTGGGAACAGCAACTTTAAAAAGTTTCATTAAGAGAATAGAAACTAAACTAAACAGTTTCTCTTCTGAGAAAGTGATAGCCCGGTTCACATTTTAACATGAAAATATTCCTACAAACTCTAACGTTTTCTGCAAGTTCACCTCCTAATTCCAGCAAAGGAGAGCAATGAATAAACATGCTTTGTAAGTTGGTCTGGTCTATCAAAGGAGTTAGAAAACAGTTCTTTTCTCCAAGGAAAAGATTCTGGTCAGAGCTTCACATTTTCTTCAAGAAATTTCAGGTGCCGAGCCTTCGCACAGTAACTCCCGTACTTGTCTCCCATGTGCTCCCGCAGCTGCAGCTGTTGAGAACACACACAGAACAAACCCCACAGCATTTACTGGCATTGAAAAAAAGCAGGAGCTACCAAAATATTAATGAAAAATACCAAAGCACTCAGCTGAAAAAAGCATGTAAAGCTTGGCAATGTAGATGGGAGAGAAGAAAAACGAAAGTTGTTGTTGTCTAAAAGCAAGAGACTTGCAAGTTCCACCCAAAAATTTAAAATAAAAGATCTTCGTATGTTAAAAATCAAATACTGCATGGGTAAGTGTAACCACATTTTAAATCAAAGGAGCTGGAGGTATTGCCTCTTCACCTCTGTTTGGAGTTGATGTTAAACTATTTCTTACTTTGTACTTAAAGGACATGAGGCAACTAATGTGAAGGCAAAAATTCGAGAGACAGAAGAAATTATTACTGGAAAAACAGCACAGAGTAAAATTACTGGCATCCCTCATACCTTCTCCAAACTCAGGGACCATGGTCCAATTCTAAAGTTCTCATGGTTTCTGAAGAATTTGCAGTTGAACATAGCCTACATCTGGAATCAAACTTACAAGTGACAATATTCTTAGGCCCTTGCCTGCTCATGACTACATAAAGATTTTCTGGAATCAATGTTTACTCTGTCTCAATAGGGAAAAGACCCTCTCATTTATCTAGGTTTATAAAGAAATTAAACCATTTTATTATGAAAGACATTCACCTCTCTTTTTGCTTCATCATCTTCTTCCATGATTCTGTACACCTTCTCAAGAAGTTTCACTCCCAATCCTTGCACCACATCAGATCTCAGGATTTCAACCATTCTCCTGATCTTGTAAGGGACTGATAACATATCTATTAATAATAATACACAATCAAAAAATCAGTGCAGTAGTTTGCTTTCAGTAGAAAGAATTTTCATACCATGCAGAAGAATATGGGATGACTAGCTATTACCACAGAATCCCAGAGCAACAGACCTGAAGGAATCTCTTCAATTTTTAATTCCTCTGATTCATCAGGTGATTTTCCATGCAAAATCAAAGTATCTCTATATTTTCTATGAAGTTTAAACTCTGAGGCTGGGGTCGAGGTTACAGAGCACTCAGAGTTCTCCTTGGAGTCCATTTTCAGTGTCCACGTCATCAGCTGCACCAGGTCATTCATTTCATTCATGTTGCTTTTCCTAGAAGAGAAGAAAGAAATAGTTCAGTCACCATCATAATGCAATTCCTGCATTCCCTGCATTCCAAGAATTTTTAATGAGTTTAGTGAGCTCCTGGTGAGTTCTATGTTAAATTCCTCATTGTGGTGCAGTTTTAATCGATAGCAACATCAGGACTATTTCATTTCACAAAGGTTCAGAGCCTGGTCATTGCAAAACTCCACAATCCTTCTGGCTACTGCTGGCTCTGGTAATGCAACAAACTGCATCTTCTGAATGCTGCTTACACTGACAAAAATCAGAAATAAATTCAGCCTCGTTTACAATGGAAAGGAAGCACATTGGCACTTTTTAACTTGTGCTTTCAATGCATCCTGACAGTAGCTGTCCTTTGGTGCTGGAAGATTGGTTTCCTGGGAAGCTACAGTTCACAAAAACCAGAAGTACACAATCTCATGGCCCAGAAAGTTCAGCATGGAAGGTGTCTAGTCACAGGGAGAATAATTCAGTGGGGCTGTTTTCCTCTATGCATCACACAGTTCTTCAATCACTCACTATGCAGAGATAAAGTGTGAAAGCCATTTTTTTCCCACTCCAAGTCAAGGTCTGGTATAGCAGTGAAAAGTCTTGCATGGTATTAAACAAAATCCTTACTTCTCCTTGGAATCACCATCAGACTTGTCTGTAGAGCTTGTGGAAGAGCTTAACTCATCATCAGACAGGCAATGGGCTTCTCTCTTTCTCTAAGAGAAGAGGGAATAAATAACAAAAATTCTAATAGCTGAAAGGAATTCAGCAATATGGCAAAAATTACTGTTCTTTCATGGAAGAAATACTTTTGACAAGGTTTACCTGAGAAATACTGGGTTCTGATGAGGACTGAGGAACTTTAACACAATTTTCCACAAGTGATTTCACTTCAACTACTGCACCATTAAATGATTGTCTTGCTGGAACCACTGGAAGGATGACATTTTGACAATATTTACTGCTAAGCTGCATATATTCTGAATTAATTTCATGCTCTTGCAAGAAAAAATATTTCACCTGGCAGAAGACAGGCAGGGAGGTAGGTATTCTGCTAAAAGAAAACTTCTGTCTGAAAGTGAGTATTCTACATTTCAAAGACAAGTTGTCAACACAGAACACAACTGAACATAACTGAAGTGTGAAGCAGAAAAATACAGATAAGTAAACAGAAGGTTTTATTTAACACAGACTTAGACCCTTAGTGCATCTTTCTGAAGATGGCAGTGAAGAACAGATGAGAACTTATAATTTCTTCACAAAGAAGTAATTAGCCTACTTACAGATAAAATGTTAACATGTAAACAAAGATTACCAGAGGGCAACATCTCCCGAGACTGTTTCAGCCTCCTTCGTTCTCTTGCTGACAAGGGCCGCTCCTTCAAAGGAAGTTAATTTGATATTAATTTGCAATTACCATTATGGCTTTTGTTTTCTAATCACCTATTAAGCAAAAAATCCTTTTCAATTGATATGGGACAGGTAGCTATTATTTAATGCTTAACTGTTTATTACAAAGCTGTCTTCAGTGAGTCCAATCTGAACTCTGGACCTCCAAGGCTCAGCAAGGTTCATCCCACCCTGTGCAGGTACTTGGCAGGGCTTCATGAGGTAGGAAGCTACTACACTTTTATTTACTCACTGTGCACATACTCATGGAACAAATTGCTCAGAAGGCATGAGACAAAAACAGACACAGCTTTCATCACTAACCTTTGGAATGGCTGCATGACTGGGTTTGGCACTATCTGCAGGCTCAGGGTGCTCTGCACCCCTCTGGGCTGTCTTTGGGGTCACATCAGAAGGAACAGGCAGAGGCCGAGGAGAAACTGCTCTGAACTTGAGAGAGAAGTGAGCAAGAATTTATAGATTTTTTTAAATTAAAATTTTAAGTACTCTGCAATCTAGAATTATTCCATCCATTCTGGCATGGAAAGCTGGATGCCAGAGATTTTGAATCCTACTGTAACCTCTTCATATCTCCTAGCTTGATCCTTCCCTCTCCAGATCTCTGCTTGCATCTGTTTCCCTTCTTTCCATCCCTACATCTTATCCCCTTCCTCCCAGACTAGTTTTCAGCCAATGCCACTGCAACAATTGTCCCCACCCCAAAACAGCAAAACCCAAAGAGAAAACCAGGTTATCAATCACCAATCTCCTTTTCTCTAACCTTGTGCCTTTCCCTAAAGAAACGAGCCTGCTCAGTGTGGAAGAACTGACAGGAGCTCTATCCTGTGTGCATCCAAGATTTTCTCCCTCCAATTTGCACTCAGAAACTCATTGCACATTTGTTCTAAACAACTACCAAGCACTACCCACCACAAGTAGCCTTATCCACAAAGGTAGTCCACTTGTAGTCACAAACAGTGAGAAGTCCTGATGGGATTTCCTAGGAAAGACTACAGCCCAGCAAAGGCACAGCCCATCTGGCACACCCACCTCATCCCTGTGAGGGTTATTGAGATTTTCAGATTTACTCAGACTTCTTCTAACAGTCACCCTCTATGATCTGCTTTTGTCACCAATGAAATTATACAGACACACATGAAACAAGAACAGCATTAAAACACCCACCCTTTTTTAGAAAATAGGTCCCACGTTTAAAGAGGAAAAACACAGGAGTCTTAAAGGAAAGAGGAGAGGTATTTTTCAAGTATCTGCACCTTCTCTGAGCAGCTTTCAGCAAGCTCTCTCTTCTGCTGCTGCTGCTGTGACAGAGAGGGTTCACTGACAGAGCTGTGAGGCTGAACGTGGAAGGTCATTTTTCCCTTAGCATCTCCTGAAGCTCCATGACTGACATCATTCTAGTAAGTAAAAGGATTTTTTAAAAAATGCAGACACGTCATTTCCACATTTAAACAAACACACTTAAAAATAAATCAAAACAGGCCACTCTATTATCTGGACGGCAACCACCTCAACATAGCACAGGTACAGCCACAATAAATTCTTACTTGATAGATAAAATACCTGCTGTACCAGCATCTTTAGCTACTAAACCTTCAAAGAAGGACACTTACTTGAATTACAACAGGAACAAAGGGTGCTAGCAGCTTTTCAGTAGAATCCAAGCTCTACAATAAATAATGATTTCTCATTAAAAATCTCATGGTAGACCAAAATGCAGTGAAAATACAATCACCACCAATTAGCTCCCCATACAAATCAAGATTATTTAGGCCTATTTACAACATAGAACAAAAGTTACAAAAGTATTCTTACCCTCTCTGTTCTCAGCTGGAAAACATTTTTCCCCCCATAAAAACAGAATTCCAATCATCTAGAGAGAAGCAGTCCCAAAATTACTTCACCATATTGCCTTTGCAAATCTGAACCAAAGGCTTCTAACTTCTTAAGAATCTCAGTAATGGCATCTGCAACATCCTACTTTGACAGAAAAACATGTGCAGCAGCTCTCTAAATTTGAAGAGCTGATGTCTTGTTAAATCTACTTCTAATATGCATAAATGCATTACCAGGTCAGTTTGCTTTTGGTCTTCTGATACAGGCTGCAAGAGTTTCAAAGTGTCATCATCTTCTACAGAATCAACAGAAGGTGGCTTTGATTCAACCCTTTCATCTTTAAAAGCCTGTTTTGTTCTTTGCTGTTGTCCATCTTTCTTAATTGGTGGGTTATTAGATGGTATTTTAGAATGGCCTGGAACATGTAAATGCTTGGCTTTATTATTCTCTGGAATACTCTCACTGCCACACTTCTCACTTTCACACTTCATTCTTTCACACTGGGAGATATCAATGTTCACTCCACTGACTGTAGCTATGGAGTCCCCCAAACTGTTCAGATCATTTTTGCTTGATTTTCTTTCCAGCTCAACAGCTGGTTTCTCTGAAGGACAAAATTTGGTGACTTTACATCTGCTGATGCAATCCTCTTCATCCTAGGATTAAAAGAAAAACAAAAAAAAGTCATTATCTTTTGGGTTTTGCACACATACGAAAGAATTCTCTAAGCACCTAAGAAAAATCAAGAACATACCAGGGCACTGACAGGAAATTATGATCAATAACAGATTAGGAGTCTCAAAGAAGTCCAAAATCTACATTTTTAGGGAGATACAGATTTGCAAATGACCTATTTCAAGTACTGGTTTATACACATGGAGTACACCTACTTCTCCTCAGGACCATGAAAGAAAAGTTGTACTCACTTGGCTCTTCCCTAAAGGAGGACAAGCACCAAGAGATTTTAGGATGTGCACCACCACATTCAGTATTTCAACACTGAAAACTCAAACCCAGAACAGCAAACTCATCACAGAAAACAAAAACATGCACAAGATTAACCATTACAAAAGGTTTGTTCTAACTACTGGAAATAATTTCAGCAATTAACAATTTTGGTTGTGACTATAATTAGTTTTTAAAGAATATGTTTTTGAAAAATCGTTTGAAAACATGATTACCACTTGTCATGAAATATTTGAAAAATTATTTGACTCCAAATATTCCATAACTCACATAAAACCAGGTGGAGTTTAGTTAACATCTTATGGATCTTGCAATTAGCTTCACTGATCCACAGCTGTTTAATTATTTCCACTCTTAAAAACAATTCCTTCCTACTATGAATTTTACACATTGCTGGGACTCAGATCTAAGGTTTTCAGGAATGCTCAAGGCACTTCTAATAAAACTGATTTTTTTATCTAGAAAAAGCAAGAGGGATTTGGGTTTTGTTGGCTTCGTTTTTTAAAGGTAAAAAGCCCCATATCTTACAACTTTGTATTTTCTGGCTTGCTCAGAGGAGAGGTTTTGGTGAGTAACATTCCTGCTGTGAGATTCATTCCTTGCTGAGATGACAGAACAAGGGTCTTTAGGTTTAGAATTCACTGTTTTCTTATGATTTCTAGCAGCTTTCCTGTAAAGAAAACAAAAGTTGCTCATTCAATCACTATCAAAAAGGTCTTAAGGTATTTATTTAGATTATACTAATTAAAAAAAAATCCACTCCACTTAAGAGCTTTCATACAAAGATTATTAGACACTGGGCTTTCTCAACAGACTGTGCACAACACCCTCATTTTCAATGCTAGGAAAGGAGTTTAGAAACACAATTCAGACTCTGCCAGCAAGCAACAAACACTTGTTCTGCAGAGCACCAAGGTCAGTCCTACCTGGAAGCAGTAAAACAACTGACTAAACCTGACAAAGAGAAATAATTTTATCAGTACACACAGAAAGGAACTTGGTTTTTCAACTCCCACATGATAAATGGCCTCAAGAACCATATGGAAAGTTGTGCTTTCTACCAATTCTGAATTTCTTAGTACCACACAGTTTTAATCTGCATTTGCAGAAGAAAATATTTTCCACTCTAATTCCCTCATATTTCTCAAAGAATTCAAAAAAGTCATGTTCAAATGCTTTGTAGCTGCACATAACAAAACTTACTTTGTCCTGCTACAAAACTCAGGGAAAGTTGTAAAAAAAAAGGTGACAATACATGAATATTTTGCACAGAATCACTCTAATGAAAATGCCTTACGCCTTTGTGGCTTCCAAAAACAGAGAAATCTGGTGTTTGATATACGGCTGGCGCAGGATGCTTTTCACACTAGGTCGTTCCTCAGGTTTTTTACTGAGCATAGTTTGTATTATTTCTACCAGCTGTGGGCTGTAATCCTTTGGCATGGGTGGCAGCTGTGAAAGGAAAAGGAAGTCAGATATTATTCAATATATCAATGAACAGAGGCTACTTCTAGAATGTTTATGTGTGACCATTATGGTCAGCTACATAAAAAATATGTATAAAAGCCAGGCTCATTGTTCAAATGCTAAAAGTTACTCAACTGCATAATGTTAAACAAAATATTGACATTTCAAGTGTGTGTCTAAGAACTGTTCCTAATTTTATTAATACAAATAGTAAAAGTCCTGTAAATAGGCTTAAAAATTTACATAAAATAAATCCATATTAACTTAACTATATGCCAAAGCAAGAAGACACTTAAATAAGCTGATCTTGCATAACAGAAAAATGGCATCACATAGTAATTTAATTTTTATGCAATGTTTATGCAAAACTAGAAGCAAATTAAGAAAGTCATCTCAGAAATTTGAAAATTAATCAGTATATTCATTATATGAAGAAGTAACAAGAAACTTTAGCCATATGTACAAGGAATAGCTCCCTTGGTCTGATATCCCATCAACCACCACAAAACACCAGTATTGTCACATATATGATGATGTATGTTACATGCAAGTATATTTAACTCCATGCAATATTTCTAATTAGAAAAGATAACCTCGATTTCTAGACAGAAGATCCAAGCACATATAAAAATGTTCAGGAGTTTTTACCTTCCCTTCAATGATGCAGTAAGCCAAGGAGTTCATGTCCTTGGCATTGAAGGCGTGTTTCAGGGTAGCCATCTCATACACACAGCAGCCCAGGGCCCAAACATCAGACTGAAAAAAGGGCAAGACAAAGGGTTTGGGAACTTCTTATTCGTTGTACAAGTTTTACCTTTGGACTTTCAAAGAGGTTACTAATGACACTAAGCTAATTAAGCCCAAATTCCATTGCAAACTTTTGGCTTCAGTCTCACTCTTCTGTTTTTAATTTTGGTCAAGTGAACTATTTTCTTACAAATATCCCCCATTTTTTCCAAAAGGAAGTGTAGAAATTAGCTATTTTAGGGGAGGGAGAGTTGCTTTTTTCCTTTTTCTAGTACAATATCAGTTCTAACTGTAAATGAAAAATTTTGATTTTTCACTGGGAGAAGTTTCCCCTCAGCTCTTATTCATTGCAGACACCCATATTTATGGTGTGTGTGGCTTACAGGAAGCGCTGAACATGTTAGCTTTATTCTGTAATATTTTAAATTCATAGTAACACAGCTTATTTCTTTGCTTAAAATTTCCTTTTCAATTTTTTTTGGTTTTTTGTTTGTTTGGTTTTTTGGTTTTGGTTTCGTTTTGTGGGTTTTTTGGTTTGGCTTTTTTTTTTTTTTGTTTAGTTTTGTTTTTTAATGCTGCTGTTATTTCTAATACGACTTCTGAGTGTAAAACTTCCTGTCTGGCATATAATAAATGTAGAAAGTGCATCCCTCTTACACAGACTGATATTTCTGTTCCCATTCTGTATCTCTCCAGCTGTGAGAGGTACAGGCAGACTGCTGAACACCTTGGTTGTGATAATTTATCACATGCTATGAATTCCCAAACACAGTCCCAGAAACAAACACTCCTACAAATCTCTCTCCTATTTATTCGTTTGTTCTTTGGGAAGATGAAAAAGATTTGGAAGCAATATGAAACCAAAAATCACAGGTAAGATTGTACTGATCTCAGACAAATAAAATGAGGTGCCTAACAGAAGTGAAATGACATTTTCATACTGTACCTTGTAGTTGTAGGGCTTGTTAGAAAAGAGTTCAGGGCTCATGTAGTAGGGGGTGCCTATGAGAGTGCTGGCCATGTCATACTGGTTTTCCAACACTCTGGCTATCCCCAGGTCTCCCACTTTGATTATATTTGTTCGTGTCAGGAAAATATTCTGAGTTTTAAGATCTCTGTGCAGAATGTGCTTTTCATGTAAATACTAGAGGAGAAAAAAACATCGTATAAATAGGGTTAATTAACTCCTAATTGGTTCTTTTATACTGAAAAGTAAAATCTCATTAGACAAGGGATAGAGGTAAAACACAAAAGCAGAAGAAACACATAAATCACTCTCAAGGTCAGGAGTGCCCTGCTAAGACAGTATTGGTCAAACAATATAAGTGACTGATACAGCCCGGGCCCCAAAACTTGGCACTGCTTTAACCAAAACTCCCTGCGTGGCTCTTGTAAATCAGCAGAAAAGAGGAAATTAAAATTTAAAGTTAAGACTATAACTCACTTTCTGCTGCTTTCATTCCTTGACAATCTTGATCCAAAGTACAAAATTTCAGAGGAAATGACAATTTGAGCTTTGTGTAAACAGGGAAGAAAATTAGTCAAAATAAACAAAAGGCAGTACCCCTAATTAGGGTATTTTTGACCACAACAGCCAACTTTGAGATAGATTTTTCTGTCCAATTTCCTATTCTTTAATGTTAACATCTATATCTGGTCTTTACTGCTGTAACAATTGCCTTTAAAGTATGATAACCTCCAATTACAAATTTAAGAGAGTAGGATAAGGCTTAATAGAAATGATGCATTAGTAGTCTAAATTCACCATTAAAAACAGCAATAAAAAGACTGAACACAAGATGCTTCTGAAATATTCTGGGGTTTTTTTCCCTCAAAAACTACACTTTGTAAATTTAATGTAAACTTTCAAACCAGAGAAGCATTTAAGACAAGTGTTGCAAACACTCCAGTTGCAACCACTGCCTACTGTGGTAGAGAGGCGTGGACATAAAAGATGCAATTTCTTACTTAAAATAGTTGATTTGACTGCAATGATCAATTTTTAATGTACTAATAACCACTGTATTTAGATGCTAACCCATCCAAATAGGATCCAAAGACTGCAGCTTAGCTGGAATTTTAAAATTCATAAAAAGCCAAATTAAGTTTATATCTGACACAATTACGCTTCGTTGTACCTGCAGCGCCATGGCAATCTGGACAAACCACTCCACCACCTGATTCTCAGGCAAGAGTTTGCCCTTCTGCTCCTTGAGTTTGTGGTAGAGGTCTCCTCCCTCACAGAAGCCCATCACAATGTAGAGGTGGCCATCGTCCCCCTGCCAGGACTCTCTGTAGGTGACAATGTTGGGGTGTCTCAGCTGGGACAGGAGCTGTGCCTCCTGCTCTGCTGCTCTCCTCTCGCGGCTGGAGGCACTCCTAAGGTTTAACTTTTTGATGACATACTGTAAAAGACAAGGCAAGGTGTATGGTAAGAGATGAAAGTAACTCTGCAGAAGCCCCAGGGAACTCGCCAGACCTAAAGGAAATGCAGTATGTGAAATCTCCACTTGTTATGCTACGTGGAGGCTGCAGTTTGGCTGCAAGTTATGCACAGTTTTTTCTTTTCTACCCTTACACCATAAACATTGAACAGGTGTGTTCCATTCATCTACCTGAATACAACTCTGCTCAGGAATTTTGTGGTGTTTTGCTTTCTGCTGACTAATTTAACTCTTCTTCTTCTCCCCACTCCCATTTTTAATGTGTGTGTCATTCATCTTTTAAGCCTGAAACACCTGTTTGTGCACCACAGTTACTCTCAAACAGACCACATCAATAGTAACCTTAAATATATATAAAGGAAGTGTGCAGTCATATGCAAACAAACAACAAAAGTCATCTGAAAGAGACAAAAGGTCTTATGCTCATTCCTAAATTTCTTAGCAAAAACATTCATGAAGCTGAAGATGAGACAATAAAATCCACTGAATACTTTCATCACCCACAACACCAATATTTAGGTCTGTCCTGGCCCTATCCTGATGTAAATTTTGTAGCACATCACTTTAGGGAATCAGCTTTCCACAGAACAATCATGCCGTGGTTACACTCAAAGCCGCCCTTATCAGAGAGGTTTTAAATAAAAACTTCAAAAATCTTTTTACTTGCTGAATTTTAGCATCCTCAGAGATGGTTTAGTGTCTGCCTATTAATTAGCCCAGCACATTTAATTAGTGCTGAGGAGATGCCCTGATATACCAAGGGAACCAATTACCCAGGAAATCCCCAGCACCTGTGACTTTGTGTTTCAGAAGCCTGGATAGAACCTGTGATGATGCAAAGCTTCTAGGAGGAATATCCCAAAGCTAATTGTGTACAGCACCATCTAACTTCAAAATAAAATAGAAATGCTGCAACTACTGTGTTCTGTGTGACAAGTCCACTACAACTCCATCTTTGGGTATGGAAACCATTTAAGCTTATATCAGCACCTTTTAGAAAATACACTACCAAAAATGCAAAAAGCACAAATATTAGCCTAACTTTAAACTTGCCATCGATCATATTTGGTTTAATGAACATATTTTCCTGGCAAGATTCTCTGCTGATGTCTATTGCAAAGTTCTTCCACCTTATTTGATACCAAATAGTGTATGAATTCCATTTTGTTTTGTTTTAAACACTTAGAGCTACTTGCCAATCTACAACAAAAAATCGTGATCATCTTGATACAGAAGAAAGTTTGTAAACGTTGGCAAAAGATAAAACACAGTAAACCACACCAAATATTTGTGATGCAACTACAAACGGGAAGCAAGGCTCTTGCCAGTGTTAATGACCAGCAGCACCACAATGAAATCCAAGGACCTGTATCTGAGTGAAAGTGGCCTCAATGCTCTGTTTACTTTTAGGATGAGGTTAGCAACTCTTTGAGGGCATTGGACTGTGCACCGTGGTGGGTGCGAGTCCTGCCACCACTGCTATCTAAGCCACAGATCACAGGGATTCACCTCGGGATTCCATCAGGGAACTGCCCTCAGCAGGAAAGACACCCTCTCATCCCTGCTGGGAACAAACCTTCTCCCATCATCTCCAGGAAAATTCCAGGCATAAGGTTCACACACAAGGGTGGCCCTGGTCTCTGGGAGTTCTCCATCCCCATTCCTTTGCCCTCTCACATTACCTATCAAACACCTCAGCTTTGGCCAGACAAGACAGATTATTTCAGTTTTCCAACAAAAATTCTTGTGCTTCTACTTTGACACAATCAAAACCTTCCCTTTATTAAAGAGTCTTCTCTTTAATAGAAGTTCTTACAGGCAAGGGAAGAGAGCACAAACAGCAGCTTGGGGGGCTGCAGCCACACCTCAACACCGGGTGACGGTCACAGCCACACCCCAACACCCGGCCACAATCACACCTGCACCCTGACACGGTGCCACGTCCCTGGTCGTGCCCAGGGTGGGTAAGGACCACCAGCCAAAGCCGGGCCCCAGCTGGGTGCGGGTCTCAGCCCGACCAGACGCCCCAGCCCAGCCCAGCCCAGCCCCGGCCGTTCCCCTCACGCCGAGCT
>JAHLSL010000013.1:3637509-3716168 GCA_025920805.1 Petroica traversi | reverse complement strand
CGCCGAGCCCTCACCGCTCCCGGGACAGCGCCGTCCCCTCACCTGGTGTGCTGCTCCGGGACATCCCTGTGCGATCCTTGTGCTGAGCCCGGGGAAGGCCGGCGGCCCGGACACGGCTGTGCCACGACGGCCCACCTGCCATGAGCCCCCGCGGGCTCCTCAGAGCCACCCCGTCCCTTTGGGGCAGAGAACTGGTTAAAAAAACTTCAGCAAAAAGGAACTCCGGGAGCTCCCTAGTATTATGAGCACCTCATAACACTGACTTCAGGAAAAACAGAAAATAAAATGTTTTGTTATCACTCAACATCTAACCCCCAGTCCTCGAAACCTGTGTTTCATCAACAGGTGAAATGAACCAGCTAAAAAGTTAAAGAGAAGTTAACGCTGTAAAGGTAACAAAGACAGGGAAACGGCCCTGCAGCTGCGGGCTGGGTGCACACTGAGCGTGCAAGGTGCAAGTCCTGGGAGCTCGGACCTGGTTCCAGCCATGAGGAAGAATAGGAACTCATGTAATGGGAAGTTTCATCACTAGACAGAATACATGTCAGATAACGATGCCTAAATCAGGTACCTGACTGATATGGAGGATTACCGGGGTACTTTTGAAATGGAGCTTAAATGGCTGTCACACGCTGCAAGCTCTGTTATGGCTGCAGTAAATTTTAGCCAGGGAAAGCCTTTCAGGAAGTATCAGAAAGATGACAGTTTTCATTTGGGAAAAAAGTGGGTCTGGGGTGGAGATTAATCTCAGTTGCAAGTACAGAAATTGCTGTGAATTTCTGTTTGGAGCTATTACATAGAAGAGACATTGCTGAAATATTCTGTAAATTCTTTAACAGATGTTCTAACAGTATTCTGTAGATTTTACTAATTCAACATTCAGCATCAGATTTTTCCCAAATGCCTAATGCTTAACCCTACTTCTCTCATTGGGTTATTTATTAACACTTGGTAAACAAAGCATTATATATTTAAGCATATCATGCCAATTGGAACCTCATATTTTTTCCAAAATGGAAAACAATCTATTGCTTTGCATTTTGGTATTGATTCCCACCTTTACATCCTCAGACATTTTGCTAACACGCGTCAGAACCATCAAGGTAAGTAATCAACCATGTGTGGGGCTCCCTCTCCTCAGAGATTAATTTCTTGCAGTTTATCAGAGTTTGTACAGTGCTGGCAGCTGGAGCTCTGTGTTCTCTGGTACCCCTGGACAAAGCTGGATCAAAGCTGGAACTCAGACTGGTTGGCCTCTCATCAGCTTAATTTTCAATCAGCTCTGAAGTTCTTCTCTCTCTCTTCTTAAAACATCCCTTTCCTCTGCTTTTCCTGTCATCACCACGTAATGGTGACATGTTTTAGTAAAATATTTAAATCTGTAAAGCAATCAGTGCTGCCAGGGAACAGACTTTGGCACCTGTTAAGCATTGCAAGTGAAAAGACTGCTCTAAGGAGCAGAAAACAGAGATGTAACATGGCATCAATATAAATGCCCACTATCCAAACGACATGGTAGGAATTTTCTCAAAAGATTTGCATGATAGCACAACATGAGATACATCTCTCAAAGGGGCCATTCTGGTTTTGACTGGATCTCTGAGTAAGGCAGTGCTGCCTGATGTTCTGCCTAATTTTCTTTGGTTAAGCTCCTGGCCACTGCTCCTTGCCTCCATAAATTATTTCCCTCTCTTTCAGGGGTTATGTACTCTGAAAAGTTACAAGGGACAAATCTCTTTAGGGAGCATTCTGAGTTACTGGGTAGAGCAGGACAAAGCAATTTATGGTTGATTGCTGTTGATTAGGTTATGATCTTTGCCAAGACCTTTTCTTTGAAAATCAGTATACTAAGATGCCTAACTTTTAAAAGTCAATGTGAGATTTAATGCTGCAGACTGGAAATTCCAGGGATTCTTATTATTTAACCATTATGTAGCCCATATATAATGTAGCTTTTTCCTCCTGATTACCATAGTGCCTGTTGTTCTCTGTATGTCTTGCAATGCTAAAGCCTTTCTAAATGGAAAACTGCCAAAGCTCTGTGCAGTGCTTCATCCATACATGCAGAGCACTATGGAAATTCAATTGATTCTCCCAGTTTTGTTCTGTACTTTATGCAAATGTGATTTGATTGAAATGGGGGGAGATTGCTCTGCAGGGTGAAGGTCTCAGTGCCCATCTGTGTCTTGGCCCCTTTGAGCAAGTAGTATCCAGTGAGGAGTGGTGAAGTGTGGCTGGAGTTCTGGCTGGCTGATGACCTTCAAGCTGCTTTTAGAGCCACAGCCAGGTAGGCACAGCTGGCAGACCCAATCCTGCTGAAAATGGAACAAAAATCTGCATCAGAGTTCCCTGTGTGTTCTGGCACACCTTGATCTCATGAGCTGCAATGTGGGCTCTTCTCCGTGGCACCCAATTGACATCACTTGGAGTGATGAAATCTTCAATGTTGCTGTAGATTCAGAGATCATTTTCATGCCTTGTTTTTCCTATGTAGCACTTACGGATATATGCAAATACCTCATTCAGTGTTGTGAGTTCCCAGAGGTCACTAGAAGTTAACAGTACAGTCTGCTGAGTCTTTTAGTTGTGCTGTGGTTTAGTTTCCCAAGCTGTACAATCAGGGCTTCTTTCAGCAAGTATTGTAATGGAGTGTTCTTAACCCTCTCTGTTTTCTTGGGAGTTCAAATTTTGCTTTTCCTCTCTAATTTCTGTAGATTTTTTGCACCTCTGTTCTTTTCTGTTGCTACAGTAAAACAGTATTAAAAGAAGAGTTTGTTGCTGTTGCACAACTGAAAAATAATTAAATTCTTATAATTTGGTGTACCCGGAAAATATGTGATTTTACAGAAAAATTTTATCAAGTATCAATTACCCAAGGTAGAGGATATTAATTCTCATTTTGGTCAAGGATTGCATAATCATTTTGATTGGCACATTATTGCTTTCTGCCCACATAGCTTAAAATGACCTTGATGTTAGTGATGGCTCCAGTTGCACCCAAGTGAATCATTAAAGATTAAAAAGCTCAGGACAAAACTACAGACTTACAATCACGTAAACCCCTCCCCTGTGCAAACCAGGGTCAGCTAGAGCAGGTAGCTGGGTGATGTCCAACTGGATTGAGAATCTCCACTGAAGATCAGCCCAAGAGTTGTGCCTTTCACAGAGAGATTTTTCTGCAGTTTCAATGGAAATTGAAGAGTACCCCTCAAAATATTTACAGAGTCAAAGTAGAACTCCTTCAAAGCCATAATTCTGGTAAAGAACATGCACAACAGCAATTCTGTAAAACATAAATGTGGTTACAGTATCTTTCAATTTTGGAAGCAATAGTCAGAATTTCACAATTTGTTGCTATACACATTTTATAGGGTTTTTGTTTGTTTGTTTGTTTGTGGATTTTGGGGGGGGGGTTTTTTTTGGTTTTTTTATAAAATGTCTGGTAATGCTGCTGTAAGGAAAAGTTTGTACCAAACAAACTGACATTCCATAGACTTCCATCTTTTCATTTCTCAGGGTGCATAGCACAGTTTGTGTTTTGTAAGGGGAATTGACAAGCTGTAATTACAGTATGCATACACAAAAGATAATCCCAGTATTTGAAAGGTCGGATTTGAGTTGGTGCATACTCTATAGAGGCACTAAAGAAATCCACCTTGTGAAAAGGAGAGATGGGCACACAGAAATCATTTGAATGGCAATGACTGTTTGAAAGATGAACCTAAAGAAGTGCACACAGACTTTTTTTTTGCCAGACTCTTGCAGCAGAAGAAAAGCCTCTTCCCTCAAACCTTGCATTGTCATAATAGTGTCTTGAAAAGAACCCCAGAATAAACAAAAAATAACCCTCTGTGTCTCAGTTTCCGACTTGTAAAACTCCTGACTGTGAAAGATACTGAAAGCCTTAAGTGTCCATGAGATGTGTGTCTGATTTGTTCTGTCCCTACCCTTGCATTTGGTGGAGCAGGTAAACACAATTCCACAAAATGTGACCCCCAAGGCCACACGAGATAAGGGGTTTGCAGCCCAGCTGATGGGAATTGAGTTACACTAGCTGTTATTTTAACAGCACTCAGGATGTTTGTTTAATGCCTGTCTTCTCTTTCAAAACAGAGTACGTGATATTGTTGTACAGCTTCTGATATTTGCACCTACTCTGTGAGCAAATATGGGAAAAAAACCCCTCATGTTTTAACTGCTTATATTTCCCCCCCCTCCCTCCATGCAGCCTTTTGTAGTGACAGCCTCTCCTCACTAATCCTGCTGAATTACCTTCCTACCTAATCATGTTAGGATGAGAGGCTGGTGGGCTGAAACAGGAAAAATTTAGGAGCTGAAAAAATGTAAGGGTGCATCTGCCTGATAGTTTGGATGTATGTGACTGGGAAAAAAAAATGCTCAAACTGGTGTTTTAGGCTTTGATACAACCTTTTTATTTCTTCCGAAGGAGAAGAAGTTTGAAAAAAGGATATGTACTACAGGACCCAGATCCAGGAATTCTCAAGAAAAAGATGTCACTATAAGGAAAAGATATTTTGGTTTTACTTGAGGCCACCATACAGCCAACCTATACAAGCAAGACCTATTAAGCAGATTTTAGTGTGTTCTTTAGTCTCAATGACATTTAATTCTAAATGGCACTGAGCATTTTAGCCTCTTTTCCTCTTATTCTCCCTCATATTTCAAAGGTCCAGGTTTATTTTCAGCTGGAAGGAGAAATGTTTTGTGTCATGTGAGCAAAATACAAAATGAGCAACATGCAAAGTTTAACTTCCCTTTCAAAACCCCAGTATTTAAGGTACATTAACATCAAATGAAAACCAAAAGATTCACCAAATTTGGGAATGCCATAGGCAAAATAACTACAACCTGCCTCAGATACCTTGCTTGCTCTTCCCTCAAATTTCCTTCAGTTTATTAATGAAGACCTTTCTCAAGCCTTCCTTTTCCTGGACACCTTCTTTTGATTTGTGACAACTACACAGGTGCTGAGAGGTTTATTTCTAAATGCAGCTTTCCTACCTAAGTCATTATTTTCCCCTTTTTTTTTTCTCTTTACAGAAGCGAAATGCTGATAAGGACTTGGTGAGTAAGGCTTGGTTTTGTCCAGGCTGCCAAGATTTTATAGTGACAAGAATATTCCTGCTGTGTTCACAAAATGTTTCTGAGAGTCCAGTCTGAGCAAATGGATGTTTCTGAGTGGGTGACAAGGGAAACAGCCCAGAGCTGTCTGTTTTAGGCAGTAGAACTAACCAAAAAGTTCCTTTCCAAACTCTCGTGAGAGCTTCTGGAGAAGGAAAGAGAATGACCAAATTATTTTAATCTCATTGTGTTTGAATAAATACCTAAGTTGTTTTGAATTCACCTCTGCATCTCTAACAGACATTCATTCTGTGCTGGTTTTGGTTTTACTTTTATGTTGCTGTTATTGCTAAGGAAGGCAAGAGGCCTCATGTCTGAGACTGATTCCACCTGGCACCTGGATTGCCCTTCAGCAATGCTTGAATGCTGTGATTGTTTGGGGATCGTCTTAATCAGTCATCAAAGATCAGCCCCACCATAAAAACTCCCAAGTTCTTAACCACTCCCAGTGCTGGTTTTGCTGCAATAAACAGATCTTGTGCAGTTTCTGTTGTTACCTGTGCTTTTACCAAGTCTCCAGCAACCTTACACCTGAGCATTCAAAGAGAATAAGTATTGCCTTGCCCATTTCCTTGTTTAAAAGAGACTGAGCTCCAGCTGGGAGGAAGCTGAGAATAACATAAAATGGATTTTGGAGGCATTTGGTCTATTTTTAAACAAGAGGATTACTTACATCCTTGCTCTAGGAGTCGTCCACTCCTCTGATAACTACAGTCGCTAACTCAGTGAGGCAGCAGCAAACAGTTGTGCTCTTTGAATAACACAAAGTCACTCTCTCGGTAGAGAAAAAAACCTGTTCTTATAATGGCAGTATTTTTGCTGTGGTGGTAGTATTTTGTTACAGTCTGTAGTTATAACTTGTGGAATAGCACCATCATGTCAATGAAATGGATATCCAAAGAAACACAGCTGTACTCCAGTTCTTATATTAGGTCTGGGGGGTTTTTTTGTTTTTTGGTTTTTTTTGCTTTGGAGTGATCAATGTCCTGCTGTGGTTTCTTTTTAAAAATATGACTGATTAACACACACATGAGTGTAACAGCTCTTTTTGTCTTTTCTAATTTCTCAATCCACAGGTTGTCAATGGGATAGAAATCTATAGCATGAAAATTGATAGTAAAGTAACTTCCCGCTTTGCCCACAATGTCATCACCAGTCGAGCTGTCAATCGTGGAAATGTGTCCAAAGAAGTCTTCTTTGATGTTGAACTCCCTAAGACAGCCTTCATTACCAACTTCAGCATGTGTGTAATCTTCACAGTATTGTTAGAGAAGACTAAAAATCTGTGCTAATTCAATTGGAAGAATCAGAACCCAAACGTTCATTTTTACTTTGCCATTTGAATAGACTTCTAAATGCCTCCTGGGTATTTTCTAGTACTATTAACTTAACATGCAAGATATGTGAAGAAAGGCAAACATTGGTACATTTGCAGAAAAGATGACTAATTTTCAATTATTTCTATTCATCATCATGAATAGAAGGGAACCTCAGGGAATGGGGGACCTTTCCTGCAGATTCATCCACATTTTCAGAAATACCTTTTACTCTGGTATTTTCAAACCAGGAAAGTTCCATTACTTAATTTCCCTGATGGCATTATAGCTTAATTTATCTCTTCATTTAAAAATCTTATATTAATGAAAGGCAGGAAGTATTACTCCTTTACATTTGTACCCTTATTTGCAATCATGTGCAGTTCTCAACCATGATGAGGCTTGGTTCAGTTAAGCACGTCCATCTCTGCTAATCACACTGTGCCTGCTTTATTTCCAGTGAAAAGGAACAGTAGCTTTAGGGAACAAGCACTCTTAATGCATGTTAGAACTGCTGTGATAGATTGAGGTGATGAGAAATGGCTGCTTAGTCCTCTGAGGAGTTCAAGGATGAAATGCACCTCTGTAGATGATGACATCTGGACAGGTGAGTCACATCCAGAGAGTTGGTTGCTGTTAGATGAGATGATGTGGTGAAGCTGCAGTAGTGTAGGGATGTGGCAGGTGTACGTCATGTTGCTGTAGCCCAGGTTTGTTCTAATTCAAAGTAAAAATTGGTTTAGATTTTTTTTTGTGATACGGAGCACAGAGCTCTTCATTTCAGCTAAATTCCCTGAGGAGCCTGGCTTCAGTGAAAGAGCCCAAATCTTGGCAATAGCAGGTCTGTGAAAGTTGTTATTAGCAAACAAATCAATAAAGGGAGAATTCCTCTAGTAGCATTCAACTAAACTAGGACTGTTTCATGTGCAGGACAATTGATGGTGTCACCTACCCTGGAACTATAAAGGAAAAAGAAGCTGCAAAAAAGCAATATGAGAAGGCTGTTTCCAGAGGGCAGACTGCTGGTCTTGTCAAGTAAGGATGATGTCTTGTGTGGCTTCCACACCATCACTCCATAGCAACTGTGAGATTGGAAATGCTGTGTTCTGGCACATTGCTGACATTATGGGACCAAACAGCAATTATTAAGTTATAGTTATTGTGGTGAAAATTGTAAAAAGGAAATACAGCCTCTGACTGCATAGGCTCTGCACAGCCTCTATCTGCAACTATAGAAAGGCTGTTCCTGAAACTTTCACTGGCTTTGTATGGTTTATTACTGGAATTAAGCTCACTGGGAAGCATGAATAAATTCTACAGGTTGAGTATGATTGAGTATTGATTGATGATTTTTGGCAATAGATCAAAATTCTTGTCTTTGTTTTGTTTCTTTTTGAAAATCATATGCCACCAACAATAAATATTGTGAAAGAGGATAAAGATCTTTTCCCTACCCACTTAAACACAGAGCTTCAGGAAGAAAAACAGAAAAATTCACTGTCTCAGTCAACATTAAAGCAGCTAGTAAAGTCACTTTTGAACTCACATATGAGGAACTGCTGAAGCGACAGTTTGGAAAATATGAAATGTTAATCAAAGTAAAACCAAAGCAGCTTGTCAAAGATTTTGAGGTAAGTGGCAAACTGTTCAAATTTGACTGTAATTTAAGAGATCATTGAATCCTGCGTATCTGTTGAAGCTGGAGTACCATGGTTATTCCCATTGGTTCTCAGGTGAGCTAAAGGCCATGATAACATTTCTCATGAGTCCCATGGGGAGTCCTCACCAGCATGCTTTAGTGCAGGCTTTTACTTTTAAACCTGACAAATTTGCTCATCTCCTGAGCACTCCAAAAGAAATCTTGTATGAAAATCTGAAAAAGCTGTTGCAATGCCTTGGAGTCCTTGTATATGCCTTTATAGCATAAACTCCAGCTTTCTCATACCACCGTGAAACAACACCATCTTTAAATCCCAGTGATGCATATGTCACATTCTGGAATACTGCAGCTTTTGTGTGCTCCTGTCTGGTAGAATACCAGTGTCTAGCTTTCCAATGAGTTCTTATTTCTAGCTTTGTTTTTAACTTCCATGTTTGAAAAGGCCTCTTTGGCTGAAGATGTGTCCACAAAAATGTGGATTTGGACTGCTATTATGAATTACAAAAGTAAATTTATTTTGCTTTTATGAAAATCCCTCTTTCACATCTGTAGTTGCTGATCCCCCTGTAAATGGCTGAGTTGATGTGTCTTGGTTTAATCAATGACAATAAATTTTCAATTAATATTTCAGATTGAAGTAAATATCTTTGAGCCCCAGGGTATCACTGAACTGGAAGCAGAAGGAACATTCATCACTAATGAGCTGCAAAATACAATTAAAAAGACTTTTTCAGGAAAAAAGGTACATTGATTACTGGATTCCTGATTTACTTATTATGGTTATAATTCTGAAATAATAATTTCAGTGCTAGCAATGGCAGCAAGAAGAAACCTGGGTACCCATAAGGTTATCTCTTACAGAAAAACTGAATCACTCACAAGTAGTTTTCCCTTGTATGGGGGTGGTAGAATTCATAAAACATACAGCAGGTTTATCAAAGGTGTTATTCAGAGTGAAGAGCTGACCCAAGGCAGATGGTGAAGTAAGCATGTGGATAGCAGCCTTCATGTGTCAGTTATCACCTATGGATATATAAATACATATGGATACATACAAACTAGTAGCCAACCCAATAAAACAGGTTATTCTTATGTCTGTGAACATAAATATACCAGGTTTTTAAAAATGCAGATATGTTCTGTAGAAAATTTTCAGTTATTAAGATTCAGATCTAAGGAAGGCTTTGCTTTTCAGGGCCATATCTCTTTCAAGCCAACCCTTGATCAGCAGCGAACTTGTGCAAATTGCGCACAGTCGGTCTTGGATGGGGATTTTACTGTCAAATATGATGTGAAGAGAGCAACTCCAGATAATTTGCAGGTAAATCAAACAACTTGAAATTCAGAACTGTTTCACAGTTTAACTTGCACATTAAAGGTCAGGGAGCAGCGAGAGCCAGCTGTTCCCTAAGGGACAGGAACTGAGTGTGAGCAGGAGTCAACCATCAGGGTGGGATCCAAAACAGTGGAGTCCATGGATGGGACAGGTATGGCTGGGATACAGCTGGAGACAGATGTTCTGACAGTGTAGCTCAGGCAGGGACTAAAGGCCCAGCCTTGCACTTAAATGACACTACTGCAACAGAGTATGGACAGAGGTGAGACTGGTCAGGGCCATTAAAACCATTTAGACCACTTAGAGGCTAGACATTAAATGAGAGTAATAACTCCTTTATCCGTTTCACCTTTATAATACACCAAAGTTTTTGGTGGTGGTGTGGATTTTAACATTTTCTTTTTCAGATTGTCAATGGCTACTTTGTACACTTCTTTGCACCAACAAATCTTCCAAAGTTGTCCAAGAATATTATTTTTGTATTGGATACTAGTGGCTCAATGCATGGAAGAGAAATGGAACAGGTGAGTTATTACATCAGTAGAGAGTGCTGCTCAGGCTGTACAAAGTGGCTCAATGGTGGGACCTTTCTAATGTCCAGTACCAGGTGTACTAGTTTGCAGTGTTACTGAAGAACAAAAATCTATACATTTAGCCTATATTTACTTATAAATGTCATTAGTTCAAAACTAACTATCAACATTTCTAGAGAGTGCTGTTACATGTACTTGACCATTCCAAATTAAGCCATGCATACAGATTATGTGCATTTTCTCTTCATTTTGTGTCTGGGAAGCAGCAGCCCTTTTCAGTGTTATGACTGAGCTAATGCTCATTATTTTCAGGTTTTGGTGCTGCATCAAAATACCCAGGAATGCTTTTTATGACCTTCTCCACTAACCTGAAGCTACCCATTTGCCATGCCAGCTTATCTCAGTGTAAGCACCCAACCATGACAGGAAACCTGATTTTCATCTCAGCTACAAAGATTTATCAGGTGTTATTGCAGCTGACTGACTTCCTTAGAGTTACTCTGAAGTAGACACAGGGATTGGCAAGGACAGAACAAGCTCAGAATTTTTGCAATATATACTGTGTAGGAGTAAAAAATAGCCCAGTGCTGAGAGGTTAATAATGTAAAATCTGTAAGCACCTGTTCTGTTAAACATTCAATCATATATTTGAGTCTCTTTGTCTTATAGACAAAAGAAGCAATGCTAAAAATCCTAGATGACATTAATGAAGATGACTTCTTCAATTTTGTATTATTTGAGAGTCAAATATCTACCTGGAAAGAAAAATTAATCAAGGCCACTCCTGAGAATTTGGATGAAGCACGGAAGTTTGTTCAAGGCATTTCTGCTCAAGGCAGTAAGTTCTTGACTGGCCTTGCCAATAGGTCATTGTATAAGTTAATTTATTAACTGATTCTGTGAGCACAATGCTACAGTTTGTTGGCGTTTCAGGTTGCTGATGAGGCACTCCTGAAGTTCAGTTTTGCTCAGAACAGGACATTTATTTCTCTTTATGTTTCCAAAGTCCAGGTACTTTTCTATCTAGGCATCTCCCTGCTTGTAAATCCAAATATTTTGTTTTCTTACTGTAATAAAATCTCTTCAGACCCCTGTGAAAAAACGGACCTGTATTTTGACAGCCTTTGCTGAACGCAAAATTCTATGTCTACCTCATAGTGACAAATTTACATGGTGGTTTGATGAGAGGAATTGATATTCTGAATGCTGCTCATGAAGAAAACCTTGTGCCCAAGAGAAGTGCTTCTATAATTATCATGTTAACAGATGGCCAACCAAATGTAGGTAAGTTTGTGTTGGATAGAATAATAAAGAGAGTTCATTAACTAACAAAAAATGCTCATTAAAATTTGCCTTCATCTTGGATTTCTGTATGTTTTCATGATTTAAATTCTACTACACCAGCATCATAGTACTAGATCAAGCTTTTGGTATTGTCTCCTAAAAAACCTGAACATACGAAGTCACATTTGATTCTGTGATCATGTTATCTATTTTTGAAAACAACTCAAACATTTCCTGGTTTGATGCAGGTGTATCAGATACTCAGGAGATTGAGAAAGCAGTGAAGAAGGCCATTAATGGTAGATACCCCTTATACAATCTTGGTTTTGGCAGTGGTGTCGACTACGGCTTCTTGGAGAAGATGGCACTGGAGAATAAAGGATTGGCCCGTCGGATTTATCCTGACTCTGATGCAGCTTTGCAGCTTCAGGTGTGGGAATTATCATTTACATGAGACCAAAGGTACATTAGGTCAGGTAACCATACACCTATTCTTATTTTCAAATAATCAAAATCCCAGTGTGGAATCTGATACTGAGATACTCCAGAGTCTGCTATGATCAGAGTATTAAAATCATAGAATAGTTTGACTTGAAGGGACCTTTTGTTACATTTAATTTTCCCCTCCTTATATAAGCAGCAAGTGCAAGGCCAGTAAAAGGGAGTTACTGTGGGCTATGACAGGGAGTTCAAAACTTGGCATAGGGTGTCACAGTTCTGAAGGACACTCTGGTGGAATTGCTGCAGTTATTGTATCTCCTGCACCTCACAGATCATGGGGTTGATATCATGTCAAGGGACAAGAAGGGTAACAGATCATAAAGCTCTAGATGTCCTTTCTTTAGGAACTTCCTGCAAGCAGGTGTATCTTACCACACTCCTGAGGCATTTTAGAGTTGTATAAGGCATGGAAACAGGTATAGGCCACACGACTTTTTTTACTTCTCACATTCTAATACGAGCCATTCAAATAATTCACCAAAGAATTAAATATTGGATTTCATTGCAAGCTATGGTAAAGTAAAATACCCAGTCTCCTTTGATTATGTTGTCATGTCAATCTCTGCAGAGAAGAGGTGTAGAAAATTCTCTCTATCAAATAACAGGAACCTTGGGATCCCTCTTGATTTATATTGATGGTATTCATCATCCATAGCATGTTGTTCTCAAATATTTTTCATCTCTCTTAGCAAGACTGAAGAGTTTGTATGTCCTTTCTCATTTCCATGATTTGTAGACTTCTAGGCCTTGCACACTGAGATTTAACCAAATATCTAAATATTTAATATAAAATACACTTTAGTTTTCATTGCTGAAATAGCAGGATATTTCTGGTTACAGATCTACCCATGAATTAAAGCAACAATGATAGTTACATCTTTGCTTGTTTCTTTTTTTTTTTTTTTTTTTTAATCCTACAGGGCTTTTATGATGAGGTGTCAAATCCCATGCTCATAGATGTGGAGTTAAACTACCCAGAAAATGAAATATCAGACCTAACTACTAACAGCTTTAAGCATTTCTATGATGGGTCTGAGATTGTAGTGGCTGGACGCTTTGTAGACAGCAACCAAAACCATTTGTCTGTAGATGTAAGAGGTGAAGGTGTAAGTATGGATTTATTTGACTTTTGTAAGCTACACAAAATCTCTGAAAGTTTCTTTACCTCAATTCTGATGAGCAAAAGTGCCATGTGAATGTGGAAAACTGGGTTATGTTCTGTTGTGCGCACCTCTAAACTTCCCTGGAACAGTGGGACAAAATTCCTCATACTACACTGGTGATTTCCTGATGTAGAACCAGACTGGTTTTCAATTTCATAAGATTTTCTGGTGTGAAGGTCTTAATTTTTGGGAAGTTCTGTCAGTCCGGGGCTGCCTGTGATTCAGAGATTGCTCTTACTCCCAACAGGCTGATGATGCCCTGTCCTACACTACACAGCAAGGTGCTGAGCAAACAGCTGAGGCTTTCCAAGAGCAGCAGTACATCTTTGGAGAGTACATTGAAAGGCTCTGGGCTTATCTTACCATTGAACAGCTCTTGGAAAAACGGTAATTATACCTGGAATAATACCTTAGCTCTGAACCCCTTACACCCTCTGACTCCTGCAGCTCCTCGATGTCTACCTGACATTCACATCCCACTGAGGTGCCAGTGTAAAAGCATTAAAATCACTGAGGGAAACCCACCCACCTACTCTCCTCCCTAGCCTCAGTATTCCTCTTTTAGGTTGCAAAAGAAACAATTCTAAATTACTGCAAGTATAAAACACAGTTTTGCCTTTCTCTTGGACAGCCAGTAGAATCAGAAGTGCTCTTAGATTCTGCTCTTAGTGCTCTTAGTAACAAATATATCTTATTGATAAATTACCTGAAGAGAAATTACTTCACTTTAAAGTAAAATATTTAATCTGGAGTTTGGTGAGTGATTCAGTGATCACTAATGCTGGGAGTCTCTTCCTGTATTCAGCATTACAGCTACAGGTGAAGAAAAGGAAAACCTTACAGCTCAAGCCCTGGCTCTCTCACTAATGTACAAGTTTGTAACACCACTGACATCCATGGTGGTAACAAAACCAGAAGAAAATGACAATGAAGAGGGGGTTGCTGATAAACCCACTGAAGGTATGGACATCTTCACAGTTGTACTATATTTGAGAAGCCAAGGGTTCCTTTGATGTTCCCCTAGAGAAAAGCTTTCATGTGGGCACAGTTTTAAATATGTATCTGAAAAATCTGCTTTTCAAGCCTGGCACGTGTGTGGTTTATGCAAAATTACTTTTCATTGTAAAGTTCATTTCCATCAAACCATCCTTCATTACTAAATCATATGGACAAAGTACTATACATTTAAAATAAATGTATTTCAGACTAAATATAAAAACTATTACAGAAATAGACCCTGAAAACCAAGAAGCATTCCTAATCTAATAATCCAGCCATGTTCAGATGACTTCCCATCACTTTCTCCTTTATTTTTCTACATACTTCAGCCTAGGATCCTATGTTGTAACCTTTTTCCCCATGAAAAGGGAGAATTTGTTTGAGCTCGTCCTCAGGCAGCATGTATCAGGTTGTAAAAAGATTGAGATTACATGTGTAAAACACAACAGTTGTGTATTTTGCCGAAAGAGAAGCCATTATATTGAAAACACACTACTTGTTTTCAACTCCTCTGATGCTATAGCTAATTATGAACTCCTTGCTCATTTTCCTTTCCT
Source organism: Petroica traversi (assembly GCA_025920805.1). NCBI lineage: Eukaryota > Metazoa > Chordata > Aves > Passeriformes > Petroicidae > Petroica > Petroica traversi. Next base: position 3,701,677 of record JAHLSL010000013.1, on the reverse strand, counting down.
ACAGTTCAGCCTCTCTGTTTAACCTCTATGTAACAAGTACTCCATTCCTCTTTCGCCAAGCAGGGCAGTGCTCTCTGCTCAGTGTGCCCCAGCCACCCTCACTTCATCTCCATGGGTTGTTTGAGCCACCCTCATCCCACAGGTCTGACAGAGGCTTTCCAGTCTCTTCTCATCCTTTATTTTTTCCCCGGCTTTTGCTTAGAGCCCCTAAAAGTTCCTTGCAGGCTCTGTGTGGGCTCTCTGCTGCCTACTAGATGAAAAACTTTTTAATCTCCTGATTTTGGCATAGAACTTAAGGCATTTTAGCATAACAGAGATACTGGAGATTAGTGAGGGTTTTTTTCAGCTGCAGTAAGTCCTGAAACAAGTGAATTGCTAGGTGCCCTTCAACTGTGAATAATTCTTCAGGTGTTCTGCTGATAAATTTTTGCATTATTTTTCATAACTCTCAAAATTAAGTACTGACATAGAAGCCCTTCATGATTAATTCAGTATTCAAGTCACTACACAGCATAATGACTTTAGAGTTTGCAGCTGGCCTCCATAAGATGGAAACCCCCAAACCTCTGACAGAAGTGGCATCTACTCAGTCATCATCAGTTCTTTGCTTTCCCTTTCCAGGTACTTTAAGTAGAAAGGCTCTTTTCTGAACCTCTTTCCAATGAAATCCTCTCTATACATAAATAGTATAGGGCAGTAATAGGAGAAACTACTCAAAGCACTGTTCCTGTATAAGAAAAGAAAACAGTTTTACTCACCCTGAAGTCTCAATTCACAAATCAATTTACTGAATCATCCAGTCAGTATTAATAGAATCATCCAAATGCCAATCCAAAACTACAAAATAGTAAAACCAATAAGGAACATTTTGCAATATAGGTATGGCACAACAATAAAACAATTCCAAATAAAGATCTTATACCATACATAATAAATTGCAGTTCTGCTGTCTCACATAGCAGCTTTTTACTTTCAGTACATTTCTGTTTGATCTACAAATACAGAGTGGTATCATTGGGAAGAAATGGCTTTGCAAAATGCTGAAGATAGCTGGTTGAGTTGTCAAACAGTTTTCATTTTTTTACCATGTTTTAATTGGGTCAGAATCCTTCCTGATAGATTGTATAACTGAAACTGTCCATTTCTCTTTTTCTTCCTTTTACTTCTTACCTGCCTGTGGTAACAGCTGAAGGTATGTACATTTCTTATTAAATTTACTTAATATTTTTAATAGAGATGGCTTTCCTATGTTACTTATTTGACCTAGGATGCAATATTTTCGTAAAATTTATGGGGAATTAATCAAGATTGTGTTATAAATAGATACATAACCTTCCAGATGGCTAAGTTTGTAAATAGTGTTTCCAGTTCAATTCCTGTCTCTGAGGATTGCAGCTTCCCACCACCACAGAATTCAGGCCCAGTACAAGTAAGTTACACTCCAGGGCTGACACTGGGGACTTCCAGGTACTGTGTGTAGCATCTCATACAGAGATATCTTCATTCATTGCCACTTCTAAAGCACAGAGGCCTGTCTTCAGACACCCTGACAGACTTTCAGATGTTAAAAAGAGCAGAAGAGTAGAAAAATGTGGAACTGAGTGGGCAATTCTTTCTTCCCAGTTTAGAACAAGGTGGCTCAGAGGGATCAGAGAAAAGCAGATTGTCCCAGTCCCAGAGAAAGCAAACCCCATGCTCTTGGAGAAGAAACATTTGTGCTGGAAAGCAGGATGTGCTTTCAGCCCCTTCAAGACTGTTGCTTTGTAGCACTACTAAATAAACCTTTTTGACTAAATTTTTACTTTGCAATATTTAGAAATTTATACATAATTAAAAGATTTTTGGGTGGGTTTTAGAGGAGGAAGGAAGTGGGAGAAGTTGATTTTTTTTCTCTGTAGCCTCTAAAATAACATTTTGTTTTATTCAAGCAGGGATGTTCACAGGTCCTTTGACACGTAAGTAATTTAATTTAAGTTTCTGAATAGAGCAGGATCTGTCAACTGAAATTACCAGAGGCAGAGGTGCCTTTTCTGGCAGTACAATTGTACTTTAACAAATACTACCAAATTCTGCTTGCTGCTGAAAACACACTTAAAGGTTGAACAATATGAGGTAACAAAGTTTCAGCTAAATAGTTTATAAGGAGTAAATGCCTGTTCATCAAACCACCAATTTTTCCTGAAAGCTGTTTCCCAGGAGCAGAGGATGACTTCACTTTGCACTTCTTTTGGAATTATATAAAGCAAGGGACTCTGATGTCAGCATCTCTGGCTAAATTAACCTGTTCAGGCACTTGTGCAAAAGGATCTGTTTTATTCAGGAGACAGCAACAGATCCTCCAAATTGCTGGCTGGGCAATCCTGGAAATGGGAGACTTAGATTTATGTTTTTGCTCTGGAGATTAGTGCCAGTGTCTCTCTCTGTCTCTGTCTATTTTTTTCAAGTCTTCACTGAAAAGACTTAAATTCATTCTGGAAAAAAAATGGAAAAAAACCCCAACAAAACCCCGAGGTGTCAAAAGTCAGGAGTTTTCAATGGATGATGTTGCATTTCCTTCCTGATAGCTTAATCCTCAAGTCTGAAATATTTGTGTCCTACAGATAGATTACTTGGGCTATATGGAAACCCTCAGAGCAATTTAGACCCCAAGTGAGATCTGTCGCTATCCTGAAGCTTTTTTTGATTCTAAAGCACCACACAAACTGTCCTTCCATTGACTACATATTTTAAAAACTAGGATGCAATTAGTGATTGACCTAACATATTAACTCCCTGACATCTTACATGGGCCATGCAATTTGCCATTTTGGTGAGTTTTTCTAACAACTTTCTTTCCTTCTGCAGCTTCACCACTATATCATACATATCTATCATCAGCACCTACATGGTATACTAGTGGTGAGTATTGGAGTAGTGTCTATCTAGGAGAACAGAAGAGGGTATTTAAGGCAAAATACACAATTCTTACATATATTTTCAATAATTCCCTTCCATAAAAGCAGCCACTTTTCATTTTTAAGGAGTGAGTATTTTGAATTACTTTAAATTTCTCTCAATGTCTTTTAAAGGTCAAGTAATTGAAATTATATGTGGTCATTTTCTCAGTCCTCCTTCCCAGCAGTAGGTTTTGTGTTGATAACTTCATGTTTTCTGTTAAATTTATATTTAGTTATTAAATTTAAATATTAAATGGTATTATATGCTCTTGTGGAGCTTTGACCCTGTGTATCACTATACAGACACCATTGATTTGCCTTTACAGTTGATGGAGATCCACACTTCATTATCTCAGTGCCACAAAAAAAAGACGCCATTTGTTTCAATATCAATGAAAACCCTGGCATGATCTTAAATTTAATAAATGACCCAGTTACAGGTGAGTTTTTAACTTTTTTTTTAGTACAGGATACTAAAAAAAATATGTTTAAAGCCTCTTTCTCTCTTTATAATGTGTAAGCTTTTTTCTCAGCAAAGTTAGCAGGAGGTCCTGTGGCTATGATAGGGTGCCATTACCATGACTGTTTTCATTTCTTGGGGCAAAATGATCTTCTAAACTTATTTTGAAAACCACTGGGAGGGTTGAGAATAGTAATTTTTATCAGTGAGTGGTAGTAGAAGCAATGAAATAATCCTTAGGTTGCCAGTTGGTGGAATATCTGGTAAAGAGAGACTGATGTCACTGGCTCTCTGTGCCTGTCACAAACTCTCTATGCTGTGGGAAAAATGGAACTTTGCTCAACAAAATGATTCTTGGCTTTGTGGAAATTCACAGAACAATCCCCAGAATTCTATTTTACTTTGGTACAAACATGCACAAGTAATTCTGGTCTATTTTTCGACTCATATTTAATTTTCTAAGTTGTTGTTAAATTTTCAATACACTTCTTGACATCAATTGATCAGGTCCTGTCTATAAAAATACTTGTTGTTTCATTTCTGCATTAGGCATCACAGTCAATGGAGAACTTATTGGTGATAAGAAAGCAAATAGTGATGCAAAGGTCCAAAACTCATATTTTGGAAAACTTGGCATTGCAAATAAGCACCTGGATTTAAAGTTGACAGTAACTCCTGAAACAATCACAATTCAGAATGGTGATGAAAAAACAGGTTTCACATGGCTGGACTCAGTCACCTTGCAACAACCTGGGTAAGACTTACAGAAATGGTTTCAGACTCTTGTATTACTTTCTGCTCTAAAAATCTTTCTAAATGTTGAACAATAATACACTTCTAAGATTCATTGTGTGAATCTACAAAATAGATTGATCCAAGCCCTGCTGGTTTCTGCTCTCTGCTTTGTTGTGTGTAACTGCTGAATAATTCACAAATTCCTGCTTGGAATAGGTAAATGAAGATTTTTCCCTGATTTTCTGCTACTGTGACTAAAGTAAAACTAGATTTGATCTTGTGCTCAATGTAGCAGTGTCTTGCAAATACTTAAGGTGTAACTTCAGACATAGTGTGTAGTCTTCCAAAGGCATAATAATTTTCCAAAAATATCCATTTTAAAAATTGAGCTTGTGGCAGATAGAGAATGGGTGTATTTTTTTTGTCAGCAGGTATATTTCTCATGGGATCTATTACAGAATCATTTATACCTATGCAAAAGGTTTATAAAAGGAACAGGCAACATTTTCTCTTCCTCCTCCTTTACATTTCATTGTGCAGAATCAAATTCCTGCCTTCTCTAGGCCTGGCAGGGCAGCAGAAAGAGCAAACTGTTATTCACACATGCTTTTTTTAATGTGATAAACATATGGATGATATCATTGACACAACCAGAAGCAAATCTTCTCTATCCTACCCCTAAAATAAGCAGTTTGGGGGTTGACTTCTTAGAAAAAATGAAAGAAAAAAGTGTCCTGTAGCATCCAGAAAAGGAAGGGATGGTTTTATCAACAGAATTTGTATCACTGAACATGAGGTGCTGTGTCTACATATCACAAACCTATCTGTGACTACACTGTTAAAGGACAGGCTTTGCTAAAAACGTCTTACTGAAAAGTTTAAAGGCCAGATAGCCTTTTCTAATGTCATTTAATATGTTGTGACTAACTGCAAATACACAGAGAGACTCCCATGGGCCAAACCAGGCAGCAAATGCTCTCGTTTAAAAAACACTAAGCAGTTTATAAAGCCACATTTGTTTTTTCTTCTCATGTTTCTTTCAGTTGCTGTTAACTCTGGTAAACTATAATGCTCTAAGTCATACTTTCCTTTTTTTTTCCTCAGTTTAACTTTGATAATTAACAGAAAAAAAAATCTGGTGCTCTCAATGGGCACTGGTGCCTCATTTGTTGTTGTTTTGCACCAAGTGTGGAAGAAACATCCTCTCCACCAAGATTTCCTAGGGCTATATACATTGAAAAGTGATAAACTCTCTGAACAGACCCATGGACTATTAGGTATGACTTTGTTTAGTGTTTTATTGTACTTGTGCTAAAAATAATCACACCCAGAAATTTCAGAGATTAACGCATTCATGATTTTACTTTTAAAAAGCTAAAGACTTGGAAAACATTTAATAAATACAGTGGACTAGACAAGGCACCAAGTGAGGATATCTTGAAGGATATCTAGAAAAGGCTGTAATTGTTCTGTGCACTGAGAAGCTGGAACTTACATCCAGATGATGTGGATATAATTCTGGGTTGTAAACAGAAAATAATACCAATAATACCATAGGCATGTGTTCAGCCTTATCTGAAATTTGGTGTTTGCTTATCCGGTCAAAACTCTGAAGAGACATGGAAATGTTGAAATTCTGTGTTTTCTGTTTGGTTTGCTTCTGTTCTAATGCCTGAAATGGTAATTTTGGCTTCTGTCTTTAGGACAGTTTTTCCGGCCCATTGAGTTCACCATACTTGAAATTCATCCTGGGTCTGATCCCAAGAAACCAGATGCCACAATGATTTTTAAAAACAATGAACTGACAGTAACAAGGTAAAAAATACTGAAGTCCTTAGCAGAGACTTAGGCAAGACTGCCTTGTCCAGGTGCAGTTCCTACTCCTACTCCCATGGCTGTGTTTTCCTTTCAGGGGCTGGCAGAAGGATTACAGAAGAGATCCTAAAGATGGGGTTGATGTTCCTTGCTGGTTTGTCCATGACAATGGAGCTGGGCTGATAGATGGTGTTCACACTGATTATATTGTTCCTAGTCTCTTTTAAGCAACTACAACTTCCTCCAAATACACAAGCAGACAATATTTGTGTGAAAGAACAGTATTTTCAGCATATAAGAACTATTCAAAGCATGTAAGCATTCCATGTTTAGCAAGGACAGTGGTCCTTGGTGGATGATGGATTCTCATAGAGAGTTTTACTGTGTGTTTGATCCAATCTGAAGAGAAAGATCCCTGACCCTCTGAAATGTCCTTATTAGGTTTAAAATTCTGACTTAAAGTGTTGCTTTGTAAAACATAACAGAAACCCTCTACCCAATTTTTAATCAATAATTGAGTGTCAGGAGTGATTAAATAAAAGCATCAGTACTCAGTGCCTGGTTCTGTTATTCTGACAGCTCAGTGTTCTCATGCCAGTTTCACAAAGCCCAGGGTGCCAGATGCATTTTGAAATTGAGCACAGGAGGGTATCTGACAGCCCAGCCCAGATTCTGGGATAACCCCATGGTTCTTGGAATCACCTGAACTCTTGTCTGAGCAGTGCTGAGGCTGTGGCCAGCACAGGAGGTAAATCTTGGCATCCAGCACTTCTGTATTTTAGCACTTTAATTTGAGCCTAACTTTTGAATGTCTGGATCTTTTTAAGTAAATGAAATACCACAGTTGTAAGCAGCACTCACACTTAAGTAATGATACCTCTTTTGGACTGTATCTTTCTTGAGTGAGACTCTTCCTTCTGTTCCCGTCAAAGAATTTGAGAACACATTCAGGACAAGTGCCCCATATAGTTGTATATTCATTTTTTACTGCAAACATTTATAAGCTCTTACTTCTAAAGCCAAAAACACAACCAACCAAAACCACAATCTCTTCCCCCATGTTTCTTATTTACTTCAAGATTTTTTTAAATCAAATAAGACACAAAAAGGTAGTTGAGGTCTCACATGGCAAAGAATAAAATTCCCTAACAGTAGTAGGGAACAAATAAAGTAATTTTGTGGAAATCTAGAGTGCAGACACACAGAGAAAAGAGGAGTGAAGTGGGAGAAACAGATGATAGAAGATGTGATGGATTAAATTGAAAGAGCAAGCATAGAGGTGAACTAAAATGCAATAGAAAAGTCAAAGAGGAAAAAAATTGAGGAAATATATATTTCTGTTAAATTTATGGAGACACAGGCCTTTTTGATGAGCAAAATCCTCTACTGAAAGCAGCAGTTTTGTAGAAGAAAAAAAAATAGGTGAGGGGAGAGGGTGTCACAGTGGCTGCAGATCTTTGCCTGCTAAATCCAGGTGCAAATAGTGAAAGAAAACAGTGATTTTTACAGAAGTAAAAAAAAAAAAGTGACTAAAAAACAAGGAAGACAGGGAGAGCACCAGGAAGGAGTGAGAGAAGACCAGAACATTGGAGCTAGTAAAGTTCAGTTTACATGGTTCTAAATTTTTATTGTAAGAGAATTAATTAGATGGAATAGAATCAAATAAAGAAATGATCAGTTTTGCACCCTGAGACAGGAGCTGTGGGACTGCCCATGGAGGCTTGTCCTGTCCTCTCTATTTCCATTAACACAGTAAAGCAGAGCAGTGAACAGCAGACCTTGACCTACCTGGCTGGCAGAGTTTGGGCACAAGGCAATCCTGGGCCAGCAGAACTTTCCTGTTGATTTGAGGAGATGAGGCAAACCTCTGGAGCTGGCAGGAGCCTTGCATTGGGAGCCACAAGTTGCTCTTGGGAGCTCTGGTCTGCTTTTGCGTGGCTCCTGTTCAATGAGCACTTGGGATTCCTGCAAGGCAGGAGATAACAGCAAATGTAGCTAAAGGTAACAGGGAGCAGGAGAAGCAGCAGCCAGGTGCTTCCAGTCAGATAAAACATTTACTCCTCCTGGCGATGGCTACAGTGCTGGTTAAAAGAGAAGTGTGGGGATTTATCCTGTGAGGTAAGTACAGATCTGTCACATACACACTGACACTATTTCACACTGGAATTATAAATTACAGAATGCCAAATATCCATTACTATGTCTGCCTTCAGCTTCTGGGCAAGGGAAGGGAACATAGGAAATCAGAAACCCATCAGAACTCATTTTGAGGCTTGGAAGGCACAGGAGGGGAGTCATTAAGCAACAAATTGAGACACAATTCAAGTGAAGAAGAGTGGAATGGCTCCTACTTACAGAATGGAAAGCACACGTGCAGAGGGGAAGCAGCACCACGTGGATTTGGGAGCTGCAGCAACCAGGCACACCAGTGACTTCGGGCTGCTGAGAGAGCACAGAAATCTCTGTCAGCAACTTGACTATGCAAAGTCAGATAAAATTTTTGAACAGTGTGAGGAGTTTCTGTCATACCTTATAAATTCCCTGGCCCAGAGCTTCTTTGCAGCAAGGGAGAACTGCATGAGCAGGGCAGCAGCTGCCCTGGGGAAGCTCAGGCACTGCAGTTTGAGGGCAGCTCTCAAGCATGGCTGGACCTGCTTGAGCCTCTCCTAACGCAGAGGGTCCCAGCCATGAGCCCCTGCTCCCTCCTCAGGGCTGTTTCTATCCCAGGAGGTGACTCACAGACACCGTGTAACTGAAAGCAGGGAATATTTAATTTGCAGGAATATTTAATAACCCAGAATCAACAGCTTGTAATTGAAATCCCAAGTTCATCTGTGGTGGAAACCATCAGATTGGGAAGCCTGTTTTTGATGCAGTGAAGTGAGCAATCTGGTGCTTCGAGTTTCCAAATTCTTCACTGTCCAATTTGTTCAGCAAAATCAGCACCTTGAAAGCACAGGCAAACATAACTTGGCATCATGTCTGCATCGTTCTTTTAAAAAACAAGCTTCTAGTTACACAGTTTGTTTTAGCTTACTGACTTATTGGCAAGAAATTGTTTCTCTTTTAGTACATTGCTTTAAAATAAAAAGGGTTTTCTAGTTATATGTTATTGGCAGGATAGAAAGCAACTTCTGTTAAACTGCCTACAATGTTGGCATATTTATGGGTTCAAAGATATAAAGGAAATTCTAAAACAAAATTATTTTGGAATTAAAACTTACAAAAAGCAGAAGACTGAAACAACAGCTTGGATTCCATGGGCAGAGGCTTCTGTGTGTGTGTTTACTCTGCAGTGTTACCTCCGTGCACAGGAGGTTGGGTTTGAGCTGTTCATTATTTGTAAAACATCTTCCAATGTTTGCAAAATGTATGAAATGGTGCCAAAAAAAGCTGCTAACTTTTGGGGTTGAAATGCTGTCTTTTGCAAGCAGAGGTTTTGCAACCACTCAATGGCTGTTCTGCAGATGATTTCAAAAGAGAGCCTCAGAGACTTTTGCAACAATGAATTGAGCCACAGCTGGTGTGGGTTTGCATCCCACACACAGCCCCGTTCACTGCTGATTTAATGAGCTTTGAATGGTCTGACAGAACAACCTCCAAGAGAACCCTGGTACAGCAATAGAATAGAAAATGAGAGACATGGTAAACCAATATTGCCTCAAACTTCATGGTGTTCTCACAACATGTGTGGTTCAAGAACATCACCATTTGTAACTGGATAAAGTTTTAGAAATGTATTACTATTTGCATGGCTCATTTGTTGGCTTGGATGATGCCACTACTGATTTTTATTTGGGAACCTAGGTCTGTGTGTCCATATCCAACTGTAAGCTGATAATGTCAGTTTTATTTAGTTCATTCACATAAATCTTCAACAACAAAACCACATCGCAGATTAGAAGCCACTTTGAAATAGCAAACAGGCAATCACATCATATCTTGAAAGTATAATTATTTCAAGGTAAAATATTAGTGACATATATAAAGTAACAGTAGGGCTTTAACTGTGTGGTTTTCTTGATGAAACTATCAAAAATACTTGGAAGAGCTTCATTTGCATAAGTTTCTTCACAGAACTTTTTTTCTAGGGAGTTAGATCTATTGACCAGCAGGAAACAGGATCACTGGCTGACTCGAGCCTGTAATCTTTCTTGAACAACCTGAAATGGAATCAAAACAGGAGAAATTGTGGTAGCAGAATCAAAAAGCAGGGCCAGAACTGCCCTGATGTGCAGATGGCACCAGGAGTCAGAGGCCTGTGTGGGCAGAGCTGCACCTCAGCCCTCCCTGGACCTGCACACTCACAGCATTTCTTCCCCACCACACACACACTTGCTAAAAGCCATTGAAGGATAAAAAATGGTAAATCCAACTGAGGAAACACCCTTCCTCTCCAGGAAAACAAGGCAAGCTGTACCCCCAGGGTATAATTATTTCCCCCCAATGAAATAAGAGCCTTGAGCCCTGTAGCTCACTTAAACAACAAATTCAGGCTGTTGGGGAAAAATTAAAATGCAAGTTATTTACCCCAAACCGGTGAGTTCTTACAAACACTCCCTCAGTTTCATTTCTTTTGATCTCTAGTATTTGCTGATAAAATACATCTCAAAGCACACACATCCCCCATATCTGGTACCTGGAAACTTTGTGCTCAGATCCAGACACTCTCATGAGTCTTTCCACAGCTCTCTGATCATTGTTGGAGTTACTCGCAAATTGTGCTTTTGAATAAAATTGACCTAAGCAACAGACACAGAAATTACTTAAAAATATAAACAGCTGAGTGCTGCGGTTTGTTTAAGCCAACTTGCAGCTCTAACACCATGAGAGCAGCTCTTCATCTCAGAAAACAAACCAAAGACCATGCTTGGATGCTCCAGTAGTAAGTTTCGAAAATTCCTCTGTTTCAGGTGTGATCTCCTGTTATCCCTAACTCTCTCCATGGGAGGGTTGAGCCTTTCTCTGATGGGTTTTCACAATTATTTCTCTCCTGTGGTTTTTGGAATATGCAGCCTCTCAGTTTGCAAAGTTTCCAAAACAACTTCAACTTAGGTCCCACCAGGATTTTTGGAGCCGAGACATTCAGGAGCAGCTGGCTTTCATTTCCTAACCATGATTGTTTACAATTTTATGTCCATTATTTATAGTCTGCTATTTGGCATCAAATGAATTTTCTGCATCAATCATGTCATTCCACAGCACTGTTGAGGTTAAGTCCAGCTATTATTTGAGTATTATTTGAACATCTTCTAAACCCATAATGGGCTACTTAGGGTAGTGCCAGTGGTGAGTGGAAAAGCATTATGTTATGTGTGTTATGTTTCCAGGGTGAGACCTCCCCTCTTTGGGGTTACTGGGCAGTAAAAGTTAAATGTCCAAAAAGAATAAATTCAATGCAAACTTTCTCAAGAACTCCCTGAAACAAACCCCCCACTGCCCTCTCATTTCAGGAGCTGAATTACAAGGCCATTCTTTGCCGCACACATCCATAATGATACACACCCAGAACTCCACTGACTTTGTCCGAAAAACGGTCGGTGTTCAAGAAATAGAGCCCAAGGAAATCTTCTGGAGACTTGACCAAGGAAATTTTTACTGTGACCTTATCAGGCACTGACACTGTAACGCTCCTTTCCTTTTCAACCGACACTCTCAGCCTAGGAAGTGAATTAGGAAATTATTTCCAAGAAAAACGTGAAGAAAAAACATGCATTTAACTAACTGATATTAATTAATCAAAATAATTTCTTTTCTGCCTTTTATCTCATTGCAATTCCTTTTTTTCCTGATCTGTTTGGAGTTATTTTTAAGCTAGAAAATACTGAATAGGATATCTTTTCTCTCTGTGCTGCACAACAGGTGTTGCAAATATACTAGGGGACAATTTTTTGCTGATGAATACACCTTATTATCCATAATGACAAGAAATTCTTGGAAGGGAAGAAAAAATTCTCACCATTTTTATTAGAAAAAATGAAGACTAATAGAATAATTCAATCTGTTTTAGGAACAAGTCAAATATTTTCTTTCTTGGGTATTTCACAAGTTTTTCAGACCTTGCCATTCTTCTGACCCATTAATGTTACTGTGATTCCAGGCAGGCTTGCAGAACACAAATGTCACTGTCATTTTGCTCCCTGCAGGCAGGGAGCCACCCCCAAAGTGTTGGTGCAAGGGCTTGGTGCTGTATTGAAGTAGGAGGATCATTCTGCTTGGGAAATTATACTGGGGCATAAATACAGCATGTTTTTGGCTCTGTTTGGATTACAGGAATAATTGAAAACAGTTGTAGGATTTGTTATTGTCTAGAGCTGCGTGTGGGGGAGCAGTGATGAGTGTCCTGTCTGCTCCAGACAAGCAGGGGATCCTTGTGGAGACTTATTCCAGCAATATAAAAGGGCTGGGGGAACCAGCTACACTCAGCTCTTCCTTGTGGTACTGAAGGATTCTGCTCTAATTACTCTAACAAATAAAGTCTGCTTTTAAAGTATCCCTTCTCCTACAGTGGGCATTTAGTTACAGACTGCTATTCCAACACTTTATGCCTGCCCATAAAAAATGTCAGCTTCCCAGATGGGAGTTATTGCTAAAACTGAGGAGAAAGAAAACCCCAGCCTGTGTGGAGCCAAGTGCTGTATAAAAGGGACAGTAAATGTCAAAGCCATCACTTGGCAGCGCTCGCTCTGCCCTGGAGGAACACAAAGTGGCTGCTGGTGGCACCAGGCTGCTCTGCATGGTTAGGACTCCTTTCCTTTGGAACACAAACACATGAACAGCAGGCTGGTGGTGCAGTTGTTCTGGTTCTCTTTAGTCAGGCATGGAGAATTAAAATAAAACCAAGTTCGTTCTCCATATTTGAAATGGGGGATTATGAAGATACCCTGCTGCTACTCATGCTGATACACTCTCTGGATAAGGACATTTGGAAGCACTTACTTCAGGTAAATGGGAAAGTAGAGCCCTGAATGAACAAAGATCTGACACACTTTCAAGTCTAGGAAAGGACAGGGAGGTGTTTCTTACCCCTGGAAGGTAGAGGAGGCTGACTTCATCCATGGCAGCTGCTTGTTCCTGTTATTGTGGCTTACAAGGATCCCATGAGTGTCGACACGGATTTGCACGGGGGGGATTCTCATAGTTAATATCAAACTGCACAAAGTGATTTTTTCCATCTCCAAGTCTCCCAGCCACAGTGAGTCCTTTAATACAAATTTGTCAGGTGATTCTTCTCTTAAGGTACATGTGGTCTTAATAAACCTGCTCCAGTTTTGTTACTGAAATGACTCCAGGGTCACAAATCTAGTTTTGGGGGCAGAGTACCCTGGATTTCAGCTCCACATGCCCAAAGACTGTGGTGGGGTCACTAAAGCCTGTTTAACTCCATGGTTTCACCTCTTGTGCAGAGGTGTCTCTGTTCCATAACCAGAGCAGGTGCCTGGCCATGACTCCTCAAGGACAGGACCATGAAAACCTGCTGTGCATCCAGAGCATGCACTTTTCTGTTGGCACTCAGGGACCTTCAAGTTTAAGGTCTCTGTATCCTCCAAAGCCCCAAGGGCTGGATAGGAGAAAACCCTAAGGATGTGACACCAGGAGGAGGAGGAGGTGACCCTCAGCCAGATCTGTGAGGAGTGTCCCCAGCTGTTGCACCATTAAAATATTGCAGAATTTACCACAGCCTCTCTGGTCAGTGCAAGGCAGCAGGTGTGAATGGCTCTTCATGAGAGGGTTATTCCCAAAGACACTGACTGCAGTCACAGACCCAGTAATTCTCCTTGTCTTGGTATTGGGATAACAAGACTCACTCACCTTGCTCTGGATCTGACAGCAGCTGGACAGGAGTTGGTGCTGTTTTATCAATATTTAAGCAGATTCTTTCATTTTGTTTGGGTAATTGCAAGAGAAGTTGTGGATGTTCAATTGCTGAAAAGTCAGAAGAAAAATATCAGCAAAAGAAAAAATCTAGCCTGTGCCCTGGATAGGCACAGCAAAAATGATTTATTAATTTATACTTAAAACATCAGTTATAGCTTTTGTAGGATAGAATTATTAAAAGCACAGTAATAATTGTTGAAAAGCTCACCCAGACACAGCACCTTAATATGAATGAAACCAACAGATTTTTAAATATAGAGTTTGCTACAGACAATGAACCCTTAAAAATGCTAATGCTGACAATTTGTTGTACTACGTTTCTTATATTCTTGAGTCAGAGAGGTTTTCTCATGGAACACAGGGATATTTTTTACTTAAATGGAAAGAACTAGCTGAGGTTTGCAAGAAGAGGTAAAAGATTTTCACAGAGTTGATGCAGTCAGAAAGAGCATTGTTGCATGAAAACCCGTACATTAGAGTTCCATTAATAATTGAAACAGGACTAGGATGTGTCTCACTTACCAATAGGTTGTGCTCTTACGGTGTCTGTGAATCTGGAAACTGAAATACTTAAAATTAGTAAGAAGATTTTAATGAAACATTTTTCTCTAAGTCAGCTGATGTACCAAGACTAATGCTGGACAGAAGTCTTTTTAGCAGAGCTCTTCACTGATGCCTATGGAGAGCTTTGCCTGAGACAAGGTGTCCCAATGGGGGCAAAAAGCACAACATGCAGTGCCTGTTTCTCTCAGGATGGATCCTGCCATGGGGCCATGCTCAGCTGGAGCTGTGGGAGGGTTTAGAGCTGCCTTTTCAAGGGTCACTGGGCAGTGCTGAACGCAGCACACCCAGGGCAGCTCCTCTCAGCACACTGGGAGCAGTTACCTGTTGGAAACATCTTCCTGTTGCTGACAGAATGGAGCCTAGAGCGCATTCGACCTGGAAGAAAAGGGTTTTCCCAATGCTTTGTTGCTTTGATTTTATGCCTTGCAGTTCTGTCCCCACCCTTTGAAACAGGGTATCTGTCCTGCTTGTCGCCCACTGCATTTTCTGGATACCCCAGGACTGGTGACTTATTTTGTTTTCCATCCATTTCTTTCAGCTTACTAATATATAGCTTTCCAGACCTTTCACATTCATTTTCAGGAGTTACAATATCTTTTTATTTCTGAAAAGGCACTAAGATTGTTTTCAAAAGTTTATAGTTCATTATAAAATATCTGTGGATAGAAATACATATAATAATCTAAATTGTATATCAAGTGGGCATCTCCAATCCAAATGCATTTATTAAAAAAAGGTTGATATGACCTAACATATGAAATGACCTTCATAGAATTATTCTGAATAGAAACAGAGGAGGAGAGCTTACCAGTAGGTGACCCACCCACCACTCTAAAAGTACCTGGAGAAAGCAAAGAGAGTATCTGTGTTTAAATCATGATTGTATCTCACACCCTTACAGGAGTGGTTCTGCTCAGGG
This sequence comes from Petroica traversi, assembly GCA_025920805.1. Classification (NCBI taxonomy): domain Eukaryota; kingdom Metazoa; phylum Chordata; class Aves; order Passeriformes; family Petroicidae; genus Petroica; species Petroica traversi. Next base: position 3,686,370 of record JAHLSL010000013.1, on the reverse strand, counting down.
AGTTTTCTGGTATTGAACTCCCCAGCATCACTTTGAAAGAGGCAACCTCCAAAGACAGGGCAGCATTGTGATTCCCCCAATTCATTTCTCTGAAATAACTAGAGCAAAACCAAGATTCTTCACTTATAAAATTATTATCCAAATAAATGCTTTCTCCAGAGGAATAAAAAATACCTGTATCATCCTCAGAAGTCATACTTGAGCGGAATTTTTTGAGAGATGCTTCACACATGGTAGGAAGAAGCAGAAACCATCATTAACACCATTGACTTGAAGAACTACTTTTCCTCAAGAGACTAGATAATTTTGACCTTTGAGAATTTCTTATTGGAAGATTTTCTCCCTTTGATCCTGCCATCCACCCAAAACCTGCATAGATTGTAGCAGGCACTGCTTACAATTTACTTCCCACATTTTTTCAAACCTCAGATACTTCCCTCTATAAAACAACCACCATGAAGTCTTTTTTTTGTTTGTTTGTTTTGGGGTTTTTTTTTTTGAGACTGTGAAAATATGCTACTGGAAAAGAAGAAAATGTTTACCTCCTGCTGGAAGACTGCTGGGCTTCTCATTATCTGTCAAAAGGAAGAGGAACAGGTTAGTGTCATTCAATTGACACTATTACTTTACCCATGTGAACCAGCAAACTGGGACAAGGACTCCAAGTGATGAGGGTTTTCATGTTAAAGGATGGGTATATAGAGCACTTGCAAAACTCTGAAGCCATGCTTTTCCCTCTTCATTCATTTTTCCACTTAAATGTTATAGAGAAAAGTGTGGAATCCTTTTACATTGTCAGGAATTAATAATAACAGCTATTGGACTACCTTTAGTTAATATTTAAACAAGCTATTTTCCATTTCGATAGTAGTGCCTTCACCTTTCAAAAACTCCTGCATGTTTTATTTTTAAATGAAGCCAATCCCTGAACTCCTGCCTCCGATTTGCCTCGTTATATGATTATCAAATGAACCTTAGTGGGAGTCAACAATAAATGACCATGAAGAGCAGGGTGTTTCAGGGGGGCTGTTTTTACCAGCCTCGGTGGGTTTGTTTGCCAGCTCCTCCTGCTGCTGGGGTTTGGTGACCACCATGGAAGTGAGGGGTGTGACAAAGCTGAACCGCAGGGACAGATCCAAGGCTTGGGCCTCCAGGACCTTCTGATCCTCTTCTTGGGCTGAAATACTAAAGTCTGTGTTAATGATGAAGCAATAACCTGTAGAGACTGTGAACATGTCTTCTTCAGATTCCCTTACATATTAGCTGTGTCTTCACAGATACTTTTTATTTTTGAAGTGTCAGTAGTCTTATGGGGATAACTCAGCTGTTCACATGCTTGAAATTATGTAAATGCTCAATTCTTTGCAACACTGGAGCCTATGTATGGCTTAAATACAAAAGAATGATAGATAAATGATCTATGAAGCATCCTATGGACATCCATATTGTCTATTCCCTAGCTATTGACATTCCCTGATCTACAGACAATATTTCTGGGTGTGCAAGAGCAACTCAACTCAAAATCCATACAACTGAAATCTATTTCATGTCATGAAGGATGTTACATTATGTTTTCATATATACATGAAATTGAATGTTGTATTGCTACCATAAATTGAAAGGCACTTCATTTTCATCGTACAGTAATGTATATTCTCCCAGTATCTTAGGTTTTTTATACAGTCTGGAGAAACATTCCTGTTTCTTTGTGTTTTCTGAGCATATCATTTGCAAATAAGGAATTTGTGTTTTGAGAAGTTAGAAGTTTTTTATGTGAAGCATTAAAATCGCTTACGCTTTTTCCAGAAGCTGCTGAATGGTCAAGTAAGCCCACAGTCTCTCTATGAAATTCCCAAAGATGTATGTTTGACTTTGGAATACTTGCTCCTTCTCTCTGACATTTGCTTCTTCCTTAAGAGTCAAGTCACTTGTGTGCTGAAGTGGGACAAAAATGACCATCAAAAGAACAGCTCCAGACTTCATTTATAGTCACATAATTAGACTTAAAAGAATATCCTTCAATACCAATTGTACTTCAATTTTTTTCTTTCCCTTTGGAAAATGAAACTCCAAAGTATCTAAAAAGCATATATTTTAGGTATATATATATTTCTGGACTTGAAACAATGATGAAAAAAGGAGGCAATTAAATTCTATTTCAATATATTTGAGATGAATAATTGAGATTTCCTACTTAATTGTAACCATACAATCCTAAAAGTGATTAAAAGGCCAAAATATTATGGATTTTGTTAAAGAATCAACAAAATCTAAATAAAATTGCTGTTTGCTTATTTGTGGATATTCTTCTTTTCTTTTGTAACAAATTCAAGATAGAGTAATTTTAGCAAATTATTTGAGAGTTCAAACAATGGGAAAATAGCTGAATGCCCAAATGTAAAGAACACATATTGAACACAAAACACTCCTTGAAGCCTCTTATTGTGCCACAAAAGACAGAAGGGAGAGATTTTTCCACAATGAGTGAACTAAACACTTACTGACTGAGCTTTAATTTCTACTGGCAAAAGATCCAGGTCATTGCTAATTTTTCCAGACACTATGATTTCAGATCCTTCAAAAAACAGCTTGAAAATGTTATTGGTTAATCCTTCAATGGAATTTTCTGGATACTGCATTTCAATTTCCATTAATATTGGGGTAGCCACTTCTTGATAAAAACCCTAAAAGAAGCAAAGAGAGAGAACACACACAAATGACAGCAAAAATGTGCAAAGCAGTATGTTGAATGTCTAAAACCACCTTAAAAAGCTTTTTCTTTAGTAGTGCAATTCTACTGCAAACTTAGAAATTGTCCACTTGCCCTGAACAATCTCTCTTTTCTCAATACAGAAATGTGTGGGTTTCCCATTTTGTCTGAATGCGGCTGATTTGAGGACTTTGAGTCATGGATACATGGAGGAAACAAACTCTCAGACACCCCAAAATTGCTTTCCTCCCTCCCCTAAAGTAATAAGTAAACTCAAACCCAGCATTTCATCTCAGAAAATCTGTGATTTTGCTGCTAGGACTAGACATAAGCTGTAGCTGATAGATGGTTTTTCTGGCACACTCCTTACTCCTGACCTGGAGCTGCAGGGCTGCATCAGCATTTTCATAGATCCGCCGTGCAATCCCCCCATTGCTCAGGGCCATTTTCTCCAGGAATTTATAACTGACATCAAACCCGAAGCCCAGGCAGAAAAGAGCATATTTCCCATTGATTGCTTTCTGAACGTTTTCTTGAATTACTTCCACTTTTCTCTCACCTGTAAATGAAACAAAATACACCATTGTGGGTTTGGGTCTTTTCAGGTGCAAAAAGACTGCAGCAGGTTAATGGAAAATTCTGCCTAAGGTTTTTAAAAATAATTCAGAATAAAATATCAGAAAGATACGGGATAGAATGTTGGTAATTGAATTGGAAATGAAAGCACGACTCTGCATATGGAATGCCAGAAAGTGATTCTACCCCTTAATGACTTTTACTAGGTTCTGCTGATGTTGTCGTGGCTAAGTGCAAAATATTTTATAGGATTACAGGGCCAGAGGAGGTTTTAGTACAGAAGGGACACACACTACAAGTTAACAACATGAGGGATGGATACACTTCATCAAGCATTCAAAAGACAAGTACCATCCATAAAAATTATGTGTGTCAATTCAGAGAAGAATGGATTGGTTAATGGTGCAATTCCAACAAACCGCCAATGAACTCAGCCAAGCTTCTCTCCCAGCTCCTTTGTGTGACAGAGGGAAGAGATTTTCACACCTTCATGTTGCCCCAATTGAAGAGCTGCTGATGGCCGTGTATGGAGAGCTTTTCCATCAGCATTTCCAGGCAGAAACTGTCACTGCATGTAGCAGTACCATGGGAGCAGCAAAGACTTTTCCCTTTCAGCTGTTTTGCTAAGGAAGGCAGTGAGTGCAATAATGTCTGACACTCCACCCTGGCCTGATTTCTAACTGCTGGGTGTGGGGAGCACTGGAGACTCACAATGGCTGTGCTGGGGAAGCCAGCATTTGGGGAAGCCAGTGTGAGCTGAATTTTATTTAAAAACCTAAATAAATTCAACAAACCCCAGAGCAGAATGGCTCACACAATCTAAAAGGCAGAGTGATCTTATTAAGGGCTTACAGATGAAGTAATACTGCTGGCCGTGGAGTGATCCTGGTGCCACACAATACTAAGACCCCTGTTCAGGACAAGGAAGTTTGTGCCATTGCACTGGCAGTTTTTGATTGTTTCACCTGATATTTCAATCTCAATCCTTTGGTGTGTGCTGTCACAGCTGATCACTAATTAAGACACAGAAAAGAATACAGAACAAGAAGCACCTTGAAAATATCTCAAGTTTGAAGCAAGGAGGGTGAAGAAGCACAAGAAATACCACCCAGGACTGTACACAGTATCTGCAAAATGTCCTTGTTTGTCTCTAGGTATTTTACTTTTCTATTTCAGCTGTGCCTGGAGTATCTCTAATTCCCTTGAGTTTATAAACCGGGAAGCCAACGGTATGCAGCAAAACAATTCCCAGCTGAAGGATGTGTAGGCAGGCAGGCTCTGCCATCACTCCCTGCAGCTCTCAGCAGAGCCCTCTCATAATCCCCGTCTTCAGATCCAGAAGTAGCTCATCCTGCATATTCCAAAGCTCTTCTAAAACACAGGCTAGGTCTATCAACATTGGGATGCAAATGTAAAAGACAAAGAAACCCCAGGGGAGGGAGGACTGCACGCAGCATTCACTCACCAGAAGTGGGCTGGCCATCCGTCAGCAAAATAATCATGGAGACGCTGCGCTCTGGCAGCCCCTCGGCTTTCTCCAGCATGCCCACGGCAGCCAGCAGGGCACCATTGATGTCTGTGCCTGCAGGGAGAAAACAGGTATCGCTCACCTCAACAGGCAAATCATCTGCAGAGATTGCTGCCCTTCCCCTGCAGAAGCCCTGCAGACTTGTTTAAAGTTTTCTGCAGGAAGTAATCCTCCCGAGAGAGGAGGATTTAGGGACTTAGCCTGCTGGACTTAATTACGGGGTGTTATATTGCAATGGCAGCGCTGGAGTGTTCTTTTGGAAGCAATTTCCACACATATGTCATGGGAAATACAAACATGTCTAGAGCCATTAAAAAGTGCTTAAGTAAACACTGTCATTTGTTAACCTATGTTTAAGAAAAGTTTCCCTGCCTCAAATAAGAACTCAGAGAAAAGAGCTGAACATGGGTGAGTTTATTGGTGTTAGTGCCTGGGGTAAGGAAACTTCTGTTAATATTGACAGTGTAACATTAAAGGGAGACAGAGCCCTTGGGATGTGCTGAGAACTAAATAACACCAAACACTGGTGCTTGGTGCAGCAGTGGTGCAGACTGGTGAAGTAACTGAAATGCCACATTTCTGTTTTGCCTGTTTTATTTCTGTGGCATGGCTTACAAGGGAGAATAACGTCAGAAGTGGTTTTAGTTTTTTGGTTTTTTTTTTTAGGTGGGGACCATTGATATTAAAAAAAAATCAGCAAATTGTTGTCAAATGTTGAGTGAACTGCCATTTTTCTGCAGAAGAAAAGGTGCTATCAAGGAATCTTCCAATTATCACTCTGATAGAAATCAGAAACAAAATTTTGTGACTTGTGTGGTTTTCATAGATGTGATGTAAGGATCTCTTATTTATATATATATCTACATCTATCTCACCAGTCTGTCAATTCACAGGCTTTCTTTCCCACTCATCACTGATAAGTCTTAAAACTGACTAGCTCTGTAAACACTGGTGGTAGCTCTGGGGCACTATATAACTAATTAAAATAATTATTTTCTAAGAGTTCATTCCACTGGGTGCATATTTGTGGCTACAAGCACGTGTACCTCCCCTAGCTGTGAGGGTCTGCACAAGGGCTGCAGCACTGGCCACGTTCTCCTCAGTGGCAGGCAGCAAGGAGCTCTTCCACTCCACCACTTTGTTGTTGAAGGTGATAAAGCTGAAATGATCTTCTGGGCGGAGGTCCTGCAAAATCTTCAACAGGGCATCTCTTGTCTGTTCCAAGGAGAAAACAACCACTTCAATTATTCTCACTTCTTTGCCAGAACTGGGATTGGAATTGCAGTGTAATAAGGGGGTTCTCTACAGCTCTGTTCCATATGCAGCCCAATGCCTTTATTAAACTCTAATGGTGTGTTTTAGGTTGAGACCATCAGAAACAGCCAATTCACTTAACTTACAGACACAAAAAAAACAGCCAATGAGGGCTGTAGGGGGTTTGTCTGCTCTCAAGCAGAGCTACATACACAGTCATCAATAAACATAAAACAGGTAACAGATAAGTTAACTCTTTAATCTTCATTAAGGAAAAAAATAAAACCAAAATATTCTGCAAAGGTACAGAAAGCTCTCTCTGCCTCAATGTTTAGTACCCATGAAAAAAGCCATGTGAGACAAGAGTTATTCTTTAGCAACTTCAATCTGTGCATATGTATTTTCAAGCATTTCTATAAGTCTGAACATTTTGGTGTCTATAAACAAGTGTGTGTTTCCAATGAGAAATTCCCAGTTTCTTCCTTAGAAGGTTGGGCTGTGTGTGCCTGCTGATAATAGAGCTCATGCTTTGAGGAAAGTTACCTGTTCAATTTTCCTGCCTGTCATGGAGCCACTTCGGTCTATAACAAAGATGACATTTTTGGGAAACACTGGCATTTCTTGGGGTGCAAAGTAATGGACAAAATACCCATTGACAACCTGAAATAGAGAATGTGAAATCACCTATAAAAGTACTTCTAAAGAAATAAAGAAAATATCTTAACATTCTGGTATAACAAGAGGTGGGGAATATGCTCAGCATTCTGCTCTTCTCGATAAGCCTAAATCAAAGAACTTAAAATAAAGAAACTAAAATATATATCCTAGCTGGAAGCAAGATTGTCTGTAGAGAGAAAATTACTAGAGAGCAGCATGCATACATACATATATATTAGACACCTCAGTGCCACTTGTGTGATATATGAATATTATCACTGTGTATCACCTTAGCTCTTTATCATTACCTATGAGCACATCCTTGCTGAGTGACTGTGGCTGCCACCTTTTAGCACATCCGTGTATACTTCATTAGTGAAATGATATGGAAAATATTTTATGCCCTAGAATATGCATTAGTTCATAAATATTTGTAAAGTTCTTGCTGTATTTAGTTATGCCTCAGTTATCACAAAAACCACAGAGACCAAGCATCATTTTCAGTTATATAAATCACATTCTTACAAACTTCATTTACAAGAACCCACAAATACACTTTAGAGGAGCCAAAATAATAATAAAAGAAAAGTGTAAAGAAACATCTGTGAAATACCAATATAGATTTGTATTTGAATAAAATTTGTGAGATTGATTGTTTTTCCTCAGTGATCTGCTTTTACAATATACCTGTGTCTCTGGGGATTTACTGAATATCTCCCTCAGTTCCTGCTACCCTGGATTAATGGAAAGAGCTTTTCCTGTCATTCTTGGTGTTTCAAAGCAAGTGTTGCTGTTTTGCTGACTGCACTTCCCATTCAGACTTACCTGTGATCTGAAAGCATTTTCATTTCTATTTCTTTTTTACCTGTATATCACCCGCAGTGGCTTCCCTCTTAACATCATAACGCACAATAAAATCACCATTGAGGAGCGTTTCATCGAGTTCAGGATTTTTCTTCTGTTGATCTACAGTTGGCTTAAATAAAATATGAGCCTGCAAAGGAACCAGAATGAAAATTTAAAGCAATATAACTTCGAGCTGCCACTGGCAGTAACCTCTGGCAGCTGCTGCTTACCTTGGTTTCGTTCTGCACTTTGGTGAGTGCCTCAGTTAACTCGTTTGTCATGAAGGTGCTGTCTGTCTCCAAGAACTGAATGCCCTGGGGCTCAAAGATGTGCACATCGATCTGACAGTGGAGAAGGAGTCAGCATCAGCATCGGAGAGGGAACATGGCTGTGCCAAATCCCCCTGCACTGCTCCCTGCCCAGCTCACCTGGAAGTGCTTAACGAGCTGCTTGGGCCGGACCTTAAAGAGCAGCTCGTACTTCCCCAGCTGCCGCTTCAGCAGCTCCTCGTAGGTCAGCTCAAAAGTGACTTTGCTGGCGGCCGCGATGCTGACAGACACGTGGAACTGCTCCAGCTTTCTGTCTGTAATTCTGGGGGGATAGAACAGGGATTTATCCCCTGCAGGGAAGGTTTCCTTGTGGTGGCCAGAGTTTGTGAAGTGTGCAAAATAAAGGCCAAGGGGCCATGTGGGATGGATAAATAAAAGAAGAAGAGTAGCAGTAAATATTATTCATCACAGAGAGGATTTTTTACCTTGCAGGTACTATTTTGGACATCACATATATTGCATTAATGTGTCCTGGGTGCAAGCTGAGAAGGGGAGCAGAAAGCCCTGCATGTCTCAGACTGAATACCTGTGAAGCACAGATTAAATACACCCTGAAACTGTGATATCTGCTCAAGGGCCGTGGTCCTCTGCTTGTGGGGAAGCAGACTCAGCACTGAGCATCATCCCTGCTAGCAAGGTGCTCTCAAATGTCAGGGACCCAGGCTGGATGGAGCTCTGAGCAGCCTGAATGGTGTCCCTGCCCATGGCAGGGAGGTTGGGACTAGATGTTCTTTAAGGACCCTTGACCCTGAGATTAGCTCAGTTGGTCAGAGCATGGTGCTGATAACGCCATGGTTGTGGGTTCAATCCCTCACTTAAGAGTTGGGCTTGATCATCCTTGTATATACCTTTCAAGAACTTTCTGTGATTCAGTGATTCTATGACAGCAAGTCCCAGGGCACTGCTAAACAGGGATTCTTCCCACTGGACCCTAATGCAGGACCATATATATCATATATATATGAATTTATATATATATGTAAAAAAACCAAACATATATACACACATGCACACTGTCCCTCCCACCAAGAACCCAAGACTGATTTTCACATCTGTCCCACTGAGACGTGGCTTTCTACAGGGTTTAACCTGCCCCCAGGCAAACAGGAAGCCAAGGAGAGGTGTTGGAGCAGCCCTTCTCAGAAAGGACACGTACTTGACAAGGCCAGCGCTCTGCCCTTGGGACACGGCTGTGTCATACACATTTTGAGCAGCAGTTTTCTCCTTTATTATTCCTGGGTATACTTCACCATCGATGGACCTGTTTGGTTTCCATAAAAATTAATTCATATTAGAAGGAATGCACTGGGGAAAGAAACTCAGCAGAAGTTTTTTTTTTGTGGCTCTCTGGGCATAAGCAAGTGATGCTGCTTGGCTACCAAATCCCTCCCCATCCAGAAGAGTGCCAGGAGACACCACCAACACACAACCCTTGTCCTTGCAGAGTTTTGAGGAGGCTGGAGGAGGACAATCACCACCATTGAGCACGTCTGTCACCTAACATGCACAGTAAACCTCTGTTCTATTTGGCTGCCTCTACTTTGCCCCACAGAGCATTTTTGCAGAAGACCCTCTTTGTGCTCTTTGCCCAGCAGCTTCTGAGCAGAAAGACAAACCCCCCCCATCCAGAGCTGTCTCCTTCACGCTGGTGGAGGACTGGTCCTACATGGAGAAGTTAGTGATGAAGGCTGTCTTGGGTAACTCCACTTCAAAGGTGGCCTCTCGGGATTCATTGGCACGGTTGACGATTCTGCTGGTGATGACAGTGTGGGCAAATCGTGATTTGACCTTGCAGTCCAAGTGGAGGCTGTAGATTTCAACAGCAGGCTGGAAAATAATAAACAGAGTGAGACAGAAACACCCAGGTTTTGCTCCCAGGCCATCCTTACCTGGATGATGCTGTTGGAGAAGTCTGATGAAGGAATGAACAGGTAGAAAGCCCGGCTGAAATGGGGAAAGGGATTGTTCTAGACCAGTCTGCTTATTTCCTTCCCTGCAGCCATAGCCACTGTCCCATGTAAAACCTGCAGCTACATCTGCATTTTGCTGTTCCACAGAAGCTTCTGCTGAACCTTAATCTCTCCTTGAGGTACAGTAAAGCTGCTGCTGCTTCACCCCAGTGCATTGCCCAAGATTCACCTCAGGAAGCTCAGAAGCCTCTTTAAGCCTGACCTAGGGAAGGGCCCTGGTTTTTGACTGTTTATTTGCTCTCCTAGCTGTTGACTTTGCTGCCTGTTTTCCAGCTTGGTACCTTGTGTCCCACAGGATGTTTAGCAGGTTTCAAATCTCGTATGGGCCTCCCACCCCCTCGCTAGTTGCACAAGCAGAGATGCCCTTTGAGCACACGTTTCTCCTGGTCTGAGTCTTCCAGGGACCCTGATGCCCAGAGGAGGACATTTGGGATGTCTCTCTAAAGGTCCTGCCCATGTTTCAGCAGTGGCACTAAGAAAGTGCCACTGCTGAAAGGCATCACCAGTCTCACAATGGTCCAACAGGTGATTAAAATTAAAAAGCTCAGCAACAGAGCATATAATTGTACTTCTGCTTTTACTTTTCCAGCCTCCAAATCTTTCGAATGGCTAATTGATCTTTAGCTTTTTGATAATTAATCTCCTGTACCTCGTTTGCCAATTAATAGCATCTAGTGGCCTCCTCTCAGTTAGAACACTGGCTGAAATTCAGAAGTTTGCTGCCCTACCATACTCAAACCTGCCCATGGCACATTCAGAGCAAGGATTTGCCAGAAGAACCACCAAACCCCACGCTGTGACTCACTGAGGCAGTGTGGGCACGTGGTGGCCATTGCTGCCCACTGAGGATCCTTTCAATACAGTAGGAGCTTGTCCTGTGCAAAATTTACCCGGTGCATAATCTACTCCACTGCCATGTGCCCAAGGGATGCTGCAGGGAGGAGGATCTGCATCTCCTGCACTCGCCCAGCCCCAGCAGCATTTCAGGCTGTGGCCAGCACAGGCCAGGGGTCAGTGGGATGCATGGGGACGAGATTTGCTGTGCCCCTGGTAAAGGAAGCAGAGAGAACCAGTCCCAGAAATGTACCCAAAGGCAAAGTCACTGTCCATACACTCAACCTTGGCTTCCTGAAGAAGCCCTCGGCTGCCCCTGCAGCAGCCACAAGGCCTGGCCCTGCCTCCAAACACCTGCACTTCAGTTCCACTTCACACTTTTCTGAACAGGCACAATGGACAGAGAAACCTTCTGACTTAGAGCTTCCTCTTCTTCTCCAATATTGATGTTTTTACAATGTCATCAGTCACAAGTACCCCGTGATGGTACAAAACACAGTTTGTTCCTCCAGTGCAAGTAACTTTCTACTTCCCTGTTTTCCATTCCATACATATTATTAAACACTCGTCAGAAACCTCCTGACACTGCACAATGTTTGCTTGTCCTGTGTCAAGATCCAAACCTCATCTGGTAGCCAAGGCAGAGCTACTGATCTCTCAAATTTGATATCTTACATCATGGAGGAAGAGCATGATCAGACACATCTGCAAATGCCTCCTGCTACATTTGTATTATAACAGCCCAAACAAACAATCAAAAAGACCTGAAAAGCACCCAAAGCTCTAAAATCTCAGCACAATCCACCCAAGTGTCCCTGGGAGTTGTTACCAGAGGAGTTACCTGCATTACCTGGCCAGTAACCACGATACCACCACATCACCAAATGAGTAAATGAGATATTGATAATAAAAATAGAGCAAATACCTTCTGATTAATGGTTCCTGCTAATACTATGATTGAGGAAAAGATCGTCAATGCAAGCAATGTTCTCTGCTCCATTGTGGAAAAAAGAAATTTTCAAATGAAATCTCTATTTATCTTAATCAGTTAATAAGTAACTTGTACTTGGGTATATCATGTAGACTTTGAAGAGACCCAGAAATTTAATATTTACCCATTAAACATAGGTAAAACTTGGACTTGGTTAATGCTTATTTTTCCACCAGATTTTTGCTGTTAAACATTAGAATTTTAATACTTCATAACCCATAACATTAAGAAATTCCTATGTAGTTTTTTAAAAAATTAGATTTCATGGTGTCATGTGAAATCCCTCAGGCAGATGACTTGGTCTGTGCAACATGCTGCAGGACTCTCTACCATATTACAGAGTAAAAATTTGAAAGGGCACTCCCTTAACATTATCACAAGCACTTCAGAGATTTGGAGATTGCCAGGACAGGCAACATTCACATGAGGTATTACAGCTGGTGGCTTTCTCAACCTTTGTGCCTCCCTGCACAACTGGCCCATCAGAGGTACAGAGCAGCACTTGTGAAACACCCCTTGTGCTTCCTCTGACCATGACATCATAAATTAACACAAAGATCCTGCTGAAATATCAGCACCTGTGTTTACTTCATGCCTATTTTACAAAGTGTCCATGTGGAAAGCAAGCTTCTAGTGGCCTCAGACTTGAAGGTGACACTAAAGCAGAGCTCAATAATTTATTACTACCAGACATCTACAAGTTCACTACAAAGAATGTGCTAAGCACAGCCTGATCTTACAAGGCTTGTGCTCTAAGTAACTCTTTTTAAAAATAAACTTAATTTCTCCCAGGCAGACTGTTTACACCACTTGCAAACACCATATCCTTCATAGCAGGACATGTAAATATATATATTTTAAAAGACAAAAAAATTAAACTGCTATACATTAGATTAACTTGTACAACTCGTGTAATGCTTTAATCCCTTAAAATACACAGCATTAGACACTCAGTGGCCTAAGAGCTGCAAGAGCCAAGCTTTAATTAAGTGGATCTGTCATCAGTTTTCTAATGCCCACACGTAAAATCACATGGATGTTAAAGTGCTGCTTTCACTGCACAGATTTAGGCTGCAGTATAAATTTGCCCCTTGCATTTTTTTAGATGAGGTTCACATTAAAAGACAGGAAAACTAAAAAAAACCCCCAGTTCTTATTGTCACACTTGGAAGCAGCACAAGTAATTGAACTTGTCAACATCCTGCAAAAAGAGCTGTTTGCCAAATCCCACCCTTCTGGCAGATACCTTATTTGTCTTCCCTGTAGGATCTGTGTGGGACACAGAGGTTTCTGTGCTTTGCTAATTCAGCACCAACATATGCAAATCAGGGTCTGAAACACAGCACCCTCCTGACCTGCTGCCCCACTGCAAACCTTCAGGTCAGGCCCTTGTACTGCGCAAAAGAAAGTGACAAAAATGTTTCGCCCCACCATTTTTATAACTATTGAACCACCTCCTGCCAATTCTTCATCACAGGTTAATTAAGAAGGGTTTGTAAAATGTAAAGGCAGCTCCACTGTTATCAGGGCAGGATTTTTTCCACCAGGACTTCCTTCCTGCTCTGGATGGATCTTTCTTGGGAAAAGGCTCTGCCAAAATACCTTTGAGGAGCTTGATCTCCATGGAGAAACTGTGCCCACCAAAGCAATGAGGCAGGGTCTGAGCTGCAAATAATAAATCTTTTAAAGTGAAAAAAACAGAGCAAGGCAATGCACCAGCAATATCTTTAAGGAAGCTTTCCCCTTAAATCCAAAGGATTTGCTGCTGCCTTATGTGAGCTCCTCTCCTCAGCCTCTCTGGGAAATGTGTGGACATAGTCACATTTTATCTGTCAAGTGTTTGGGACACAAAAGCAAAATACGATACATTTCATGGTGCACAGAGAGCTTTGGCATCACTTTTACCTCTTAATCATGTCTAACCTGTATAAAGTAAAAGTAATTTCTTAAACAAAGGTGGCACACATCCTCAGATGCGCTGCAGACTCAGGGGAAAGCATGGAAAGTGCCCACAGAGGTTTCTCTGTGTTTTAGCACAAATATCCAGCTGAGGGGAAACATTCTGGGGTTTGGGAGAAAACAGGTTTGATCTTTAACACAGCAAATTAAGAAGTAAACAGCATTGAAGAAAAACCAGCTCCCTCTCAGAGTGTGCTGGTGTTGTACAGAGAGGCATTGGGTTCTCATCTCCATGGTCAGGCAGGACATGGTGGCTGGGGCTGCCACCTGCTTCTCACTCGATCCAGTGGGACAGGCATTAAAAGCAGGGGACTGAGCTGAAAATCTTCCCTCGGTGCTGGGGCACTCTGAGAGCCGGGCCTCTGCCCTCCCGGTTTAGCTGCACGAAGGGAAATCATAGCAGTGCTGCCCTGAGGGGTGCGAGGGGAGGGATGTGAGCGGGAACTGTGAAAGGGGCAGCCATGAGGGGGAAACCGTGAGGGAAGGGCCGTGAGGGGGAATTGTGAGGGGAGAGCGGGGAGGGGGAACACTGAGGGGGAATTGTGACGGGGAATTGTGAGGGGAGAGCCGTGAGGGGGAATCGTGAGGGGAGAAGGGTGAGCGGGAACAGTGAGGGGAATCGTGAGGGGGAATCATGAGGGGAGAGCGGTGAGCGGGAACACTGAGGGGGAATTGTGAGGGGAGAGCGGTGAGCGGGAACAGTGAGGGGGAATTGTGAGGGGGAATCGTGAGGGGGAATTGTGAGGGGAGAGCGGTGAGCGGGAATTGTGAGAGGAGAGCCACTACCCTGTCCCATGCCGCCACCCTGAGGGCCCTCGCAAGGTGCCGCTGTGGGCAACATAAATTTGGGTGAAATGTCCAGGTTTCTGTGCTGCCGCTTTGATCAGCTCTTCCTCAGCTCCCTCCTGGTGAGGGCACGGTGTGAAGAAATTGCACCGACACCGAGACTGTGTTATCAGGGTGTTTGTTCTTTGCATTTGAGAGATAAAATCATTGCCTGTAGTGCCAAAGCGCCCACAGAAATAATCTGAGCCCAAACTGAATGAGACACCACAGTGTGCCAAGCTGAGTCCAATAACCCTTTTGTTTTTTATTAAACAATTAGAGCAAACATTGTCCAATACATAGAAAGAAAGCATGTAATAAAAATGAACATAGAAATTTTACTCTTTGACATGAGTATATTCCCTACTCAAGGATTTACAGTGGAAATTAGCTACTTGAGCCTACAGTGACTTCAGTGTAAGGAACAGAAATTTTGAAAAATGTTACAACAATCATTTGAGACACATCCAGCTCCACTGTCAGCCAAAGACACTCTTGGCTGGCTCATCCTTTGGTTTCTCAAAGACTGTTTCACCCCCTGTCCGAGCCCCGCTGAACACGGAAGGTGCTGCAGAGCCCATTTGTTCTTGGAAAAGAAAACAAGGAGAGACAATTATTGAAGTGATCTCCAACAAAACCGGGGAGTAAACCTAGTGCTGCTGAAATACATATATACACACATTTCATAAATACTTCATCTGTCCATCAGATGAACAGCAGGCTGCTGTTCAAGGGGACCCTTCCACTTGAAAAGAGCAATTAAATCAATGTTTTACTCTGCTTAATTGTTTCCAGTCAAGGGGACTTACCACACTGCCTCATCACTTGGTAGGTTTTGGATTTAATTTCCTGGTTTTTGGCAAGGTTTCCTCTGGCTCCTTTGAGGTCTTCTTCCTTCACTGGGGGACGCTTCTTTTTCACAGGGGCTGGCTAGGAAACCAGACATCACACCATCAGTATTTTGTTTGAAGCACAGGGAACAATGCTGCCTCAGCCTAAAGGCTACAACATACAGAGTTACTAACACAATATTACACCTATTTCAGTTCTGAGATGACACACTCAGCTACTTCAGATTCACAATTTCACTGGCCTTCCCAAAATCTGCTACCATTCTTACTGTTCTGAAATTGTCTTTTTATTGTACAACCTTTGAAAGAGCAATGGACTGCTTAATTAAAAAAAGAAAATTTATTCTTTGATTTTCTCTGTCCAGCCATGCCTGCTCATTCTGCAAGTACTGATTTGTAATTCAAGAATATGTCTAATATTTGGAAAGGAAAAATCACTTTATTACTAAATTGGGCTTGTGCCTTGGTCTACTTACTACTTCTTTAGGAAATTGGTCAGAGATATTCTGAATCTGGACTTGCTTTATTTGGAATAAACCCTTGACCCACAGTTAATAATCTTAAATTTAAGGAACAAAAACATCTGAGCACTCAACAGGGCTCTACTGAACACATCTTAAGCACTGAAATGGAACCCGAAGAAGGAAAAGGAAATTTAATGCAGAAACAGATGCATCATCAGGTGGTGCACTGCAACAGCCAAGTACTAATCTATTTACAGTTTATTCCACTACAAGGAAATAAAGATAACATTGCTTCATATCAGTCTAGCCCTATCTTTAAATTAGCACTCCAGGGTGAGATACAAGCTCACTCTGCAGCAGCAACACCATAAACATTCCCCTTCAGATTTTCAGTGTCCCACCAGGCAACCCTTGTGGCAAGATTCAGGGGCACAGGAACATGATCAAGAAGAGCAGATCCCCACATTCCAACTCTAAACACACTGAAACATCAACAAGAAACTTCTCTGACTGTCGCTACATACACAGGGCTTCTGATATTTGGGTTCTGGCAGTGGTGGAGCCCACTCAGGCACTTCCAGGCACTGCCTCTGAGGCTAAAAACAGTTGTGATGGGAAACAAATCCCCCAGGGCCTACAAATGGCTGGAGCAGTGAGTCCCAGGGAGCTGGCAGAGACAGCACATGCATGGTTGGGTGAGCTGGCTCCACCAGAGCCTTCAGCACGATTTCTGCCTGCTGCAAATTCCTGGGAACGCTCAGAATAGCTCCCTGTCAATCCCACTTGTATGTGATGTGGGAAACAAAACATTTATGAGATCCATGGGGATAACACTCATGAGTAGCCAAAAGCAAGCGAGGGGAAGGGGTGGCAGCAAACCCTTCAAAATTCACAACAGCTCATGCATCGCTGCTCAGCTGGTGAATCCAAGTCCCCACAGCCAGGCAGTCACCTGTCCTTCTGGAATGACAACTGGCACGTGATGGGAACAGGCCCTGATGCCCATGGTGTGCTCTACAGGCAACCAGCTCAGGAAGGGGAAAAGCCCCTTGCTTTATTAATAGAAATGTGAAATCTGCAAAGGTCCTTCACCCATTACTGGCAACAACTGTTGTCAATTGGTGAATGTGAGGCTTCTTCCCACAGGGACAAGGGAATTCTTGGGGACAGGGTGAGGAAAGGTGGCGCTTGAGATGCACAAATTACGGCCAGGCTGAGCAGAGCAGTTGAATGTCACCCAGTTATTGTAAAATAAACCGTCTCATGTTTTGATCACAGGAGGATTTTCCAGCAGTTGCTGTGGATTAGTTGGCCCCAGCTGAGGAGCAAAGCTGGTGCACAGGGAGGTTACGGTGAGCCCTGGCCAGCAGCTGCCCTGGCCAGCAGCCCCACCACTGCTAATTTCTGCCAGAATTTGTGAGCAGGGTTTGCCAGGAGCCATTCCCAACTGGCACAGGCATGCAGGCTGTGCTTTCTCTCCTCCTGTCACGAGTCAAAAAGTGCTACTTTACAAGACATACAACTGGGGTTTAAGTCCTGTTTTCATTGGAGTAAAGAAAACCAGCTGAACTGAGTTACCCTCTGTGCCTGAAGAACTGTGCTCTCTACTTTGCCTGGGCATCCCACTCATACCATAACTCTCATGCTGAGGAGAGCTCTGCCAGGCACATGCAGCTTGTGTTGCAAATTTAATGTTTATCTGAAACCTCAACATTTCTGAGCTCACTTCAAGAGCATTTTCAAACATTTTATACAAAATTTGGATATATGTTGATTTTATACAAAATTTCAGTCTCAAAGATCATATGCTAACAGTTACAATTTTCAGTCACACTCTTTTCTCCTGCAAGTCAATACATTAAGCTTTACACAGTGACATTTCAGCACAGCCACCTCTTTTCAAAATAGAATTTCAGAATCACTGCCTGAGAAAGTGTGTTGGAAAGGCAGAGATTCTTCCTTCTATGAAACAGCCCAAAGCAGAGCATGGGAAATTATTTTTCCCTGTCTACACAAATAAAACTATTTAAGGTAAACCAGAACATTTTAAAGCTAAATTTAGAGTTAAATGTAACTATTTAGAGGGCAGCTGCTTTCCTTCTTCACCAAATAACCCTTCCTAAGAACCTACTTGTTAAAATATTTTAATCACACAACTCACAGAGCAGAAAAGTTGAATTCACTGGTTAACGAGAGGAACCTGCTAGTAAGCTTATCCAAGCAAAGCATCCAAACCAGGGACAGGATTGGCAGGCGCCGCTCCGAGGGCAGGCAGCGCCCGGCTCTCCCCGTACCTGTGACATAACTGCGGTGCTCCCTCGCTGAAATCCCTCCCAGGTCGTTCCCGGCTTTGATTAAATCCAGCTCGTGAGCTCTGCGAGCGCCTGGTGTTTTCCTGCACTTATATAGAGCATGGGAGTGAAGTCATGAGCTGGGTCATCTTCCCAAAGCAGCGGCGGGATGATTCAGGCCGAGGGAGGCTGTTGTTGTCGGAGGGTTATTCCTGGCGATGACTCGGGCGTGCAGCACTCACCGGGCTGGGCTGACAGGGGCAGGCAGCTGCGGCAGCGGGGAAGCCTGGTCCCTACAGAAACGCTTCCCGGGGAGTCCGCTGGGGCTCTATTTATAACTTTGAAAGGCAAAATGTTGTTATGGACACAAAACTGACTCTGAATCCTCTCGGAGGAGTGAGGGAAAAAAAAGAGTGGGCATTTGTTTCCCAGCATAACAAAATATGTGTTCTCTAAAGATGATATGAACCTAATGTCCGAAGCATAACTGTGCCCTGAATCACTTTTGCACAGGGATCTTTAACAGAAGAGCATTCTGTGTCTTTTGGAGGGTTAATAAAGTGTGGCATGGTTTTACCCTTACAGCTTTATCATGCTCCGGTGCTGGCTCTTACTCAACTGGGAGTAAAATCACTTTCTACTTCCAGCACTATTAGCAGGTTTAACCATTTCACCTTCATCTAATAGGAACAGCCTACTCAGGCACTGATAAACACCATGTTCCCCACTTCACATGCTGACAGTAGTAAAACCTTTCCTAGAACTTTTAATACTTGTTCTCTAAAGAGTTTTTTAATTAAGTAAAGCCCTGCCACCTCTGAGCATGAATTCTATTTTCCATCACTGGGAGAGGTTTGAGTAGGAGATTGATTCCCTTTTGTTTTTTTACACTGAATCTTTGCATCATGCCAAAAAAAAAAAAAAAATCAATTCTGTGACTGTACTCAACACCTACAAAGATCCAAGACTCCAGCCAGGTGAGTTAATGTGAGAAGGGCAGCTGTGGCAGACCTCCAAACACCTTCCACTAGAGATCAACTGTTGTGGTGGTAGAAATCTGCCCTGGCCTTTCTTCAGGCTCTGCCAGTGCCTTTAGGGTACAGAGAAACACAAGAGGCCACAAAACACTTGTTTTTCACTATGAAAACACGACATCAATGCACAGCTCAGGACTGTGGGATCTGTTGGCTGAACTACTCCCCAGGCCTCCCAGTGCTCAATCTGCCTTTAAGCTGAACTCTTTCCAGGCCTGAGATCTTCTCCTTTATTGGGGGAATTATTTCTAGGCTAAGAAGCAGTTGGATGTTACATCCTTAGCCATTCCTTAGCTTGATTTTCTATTTTAAACCCATGGCTTAGTAACCAGAGGAAGCATTTCTGCAGAGCAGCAGTGCCCTTAGTAGGCCAACAAAACAGAAGAATAGAAAACTGACTTTAAAAAAAAAAAAAACAGATTTTTTTTTCTATTGTGCAAACAGTTCTCTACTAAGATGTTTCTCTATAGTTCCACAAGCGTCACTATTCTGGCTATTATGACAGGAAAATAACATTCTGCATGTTTAAAGCAAATATTTAGAATTCAAGACACAGAACTATTATTTTCCTTTCAGCTTTCAGAATTGCTTCAGTTAATTGGAACTGCATATGCCTCACTCAAAAGAACAGAGTTGTACTTTCATAACAATTCAACCTATACAAACAAAATCAAACCACTCGAACCTTGCTTACCATTTGGGGCAGGTGAAGTGCAGCACATCCTGAAATTTCTAAAACAGCCCCAAAGTCTGGACAGTTCTGTTCTCTTCAATTACACTTCCTAAACCAGCACTATGAACAAGGCACAATAATTTTCTTGCACAGATTATGGGCTATTTTTCCTCACAAAGAACCCTGCCTAAATCTACAGTTATATTTTAGAGTAGTAATCCTGTTCCCCTGGTTGAGGTCCTGAGATCTGTTAAATGGGACATGAATGACAATGGAACAAGAGAGCTCATTTATCCAATAATGACTATTAAAATCACAAGTTTTTATCTTCCACTGCCACAGAAATTGTGGAAAACTCCTCTGCTGAGGAATGGTTCCAACTAAAATATGGAGCATTTAGTGAATGTACACGTGGCTGCCACTGTGGTGTCCAAATCTCAGGGAAGATTTTACTTCTTCTCCAGTAAAGTGCTAACAGCCCCTCAGGGGACTGACACCTGGCAGAGTGAAGATTATACTCTGAAATCCCTTTCAGAGTGCAGTGGGTATGGGGCTGCTTGGATGTGGTAGGTGGAAAGTACGAAAACAACGGGGAAATGTTACAGAGGCAAGACTGGGTCCATCCTGTGCACCTCCAGCCCTGAAAAAACCCTCCTCAGGGAATGGATCTGATAGGAGCCTGCAAGGATTCCTAAACTTGTAAACAAAATTTGCAACTTAAGAACAGTGGCTTTTCCTGATCCAACAGGATTTACCATTAAGGTAAATGAAATTAAAATCAACGTAACAGTGGACACAATTTGAGCTGAAGTTAAACTCAAGTAGCAGAACCTGTTTCCCACAAGAACACACTACAAACACTGAAACACAGCCACTTTGAAACAGAACAAGTATAAAACAAGTGTACAAATCCGTAATAAGTCAAACTTTATTGTAAACCATTATACAATGTAATTACATCAGATACCCTTAAAAGTTTAAGGTAACACCACTGATTAAACAATATGGTCCAAACAGAGGGCAGCAGAATACAGCTGTTGGTTTTGCTCACATTGGCTATACTCTGAATTTACTTAGAAACAAACCCCACATTCATTTGAGACGGATACCCACGCAAGACGGAAACACCTACAAAAGAGTCCCTTTTTTAAAGATACTGCAGTTTTACTTTGTAAAACCATAGTAGTCATTTTCAGTAATTGAACTGGAAACTTTACCTAAAAAAGTTTGCACGCCTATGCTGTAGATGTACTCTGACTTGATGTGGCTGAATTTATTTGCTTTCACTACTGGTTTCTCCTGTAAAAAGCACAGCAAAGTTGCAAACACGGGTTAGTCAAGCACAGTGGCAGAGATTCCTTGTGATGCTCAGCTCTGAGCAGAGCGGGAGAGCCCAGGCCCCCCTCCCCAGGCTGGGCAGGGATCAGAGCTGCCCGAGGGGATCACTTTGCATTGCTCTAATTTGCAACTCAGTTTCTGAGTTTTCCCTGAAGAAAAGCTATAGTACATTTTAGTTAGCAACATTAACAGACAGCATTCATCTACTTAAAGTAAGACAAGGGGACCTGAACATATTGAAGCCAGAACTTGGAAATCACATATTAGACAACACCAGTGTTTTAAGGTTATGCAGATGTGTCACAGGTCAGATATTAGGAACAGTTAATACATTTAGGTTGACCACTTGTTGTAAATTCTATCTCAACCAGTATTTCTGCATCTCTTCTCTAAGTTATAATCCCTTTCTCTTACTTTGGCATATACTACATAGCTTATTTTCATTAAACAGAATCCTATTTTCTAAGCACAGCCTGAATGAAACCTTTAGTATGAGTTGTCCTGAAGTAGATTTGCCAGGCAGAAATCTGAGTGACGATAATGCAAACGTGATGTTGCAATATCACTACTGGATCAACTCTTTATGAAAAGTCCATTTCAGACTGTACTGACAATACATTTCAGTGAGTGGTAAGACATAGTGAAGCACTAGGCACACACTCCCTTCTCACACATGTAAGTCAGACAAAAGGACTTGTCCTACTCATAATTACTGCAAGAATTCCAATTTTTACCTTACAGAGAGGAAAACTGCCGATTTTACATTTTCCATCTCCTTCACAATGATAATAAAGAATGTCTACAAAAAACAACCGGATTTTGTTATTTAGCTAAAATTCCAAATAAAATTATTGTCTTAGTAGAGAAAATTGTTTTCTCCTCTGAAGGTTGCTCCTCCTGTTTCTACTGTGGTATTTAAAATACTTCTGTGTCTTTGGCTCATAGTGCTTTACTACATCATCTTGCTAGGCATATCTAGATCTCACATCAAGTGACACTTAAGCACTTAAGACATGAAAAATTAGGCATTCAGAACCTTTGCTACAGCCGTCTTCAAAAAACTGCTCCATAGCGCTTTATCCTTTTTCATACTTGGTCAATAAGCTTGAGGTCTGCTCAAAACAAATATTTTCACATGATTAAGGCCATAATTTTATACTGACACTTCACAGACTAAACATGAGACTAGAATCATTTTGATAATTGAAGTAACTGGAGGAGGAAAAAGGAAGATAAGATGCAAGCTTGTACAGTTAAATTTGTGTGCGCTGCTCAGTTATCTCAGCTGGCGAGGACAGCCATGGCTCTGCTCTGGGACAGAGCACATGCTCAGGAGCTTTAGTTCACTCTCTGAAATAGAACAAATCCTATGCTAAAAAAATAAATGCTGACATTTGTGACAAGAGCCAGCCCAGCTCTTAAATCCCTTTGGAAAATTGAGCTGTAGGAGATTATTCTGGTGATGAATTCCTTGAAGGTACTGTGCTTTTGGAGATCTGTGCCTGCCCAGTGGTCAATAGTCAAGAGAAAATGCGAGTCACACAATCAATAAAAAAACCCCAAACCCCCAAATCAGAGGCAACACTGATTAGGGACATTCCCCCATCCCCACCCCCCATGTCAAAAGAACTCAGGTAAGCTTCCACTGTCATTAGTTTCTAGATTCAGTCTAAAGGTAACACTAGTACTGTAACTTATTGCAATTCTTACATTTCAGTGCACAGTAACAAAGGTCAGTGGCTCAACTAAACCTCGGGTTTGGTGAATGTCCCTCGGAGCTGGCTGGACACCCTGGGGTGTCAGAGCATCGTGTTCCCTCAGCAGCCACCAGGTAAAGGGGTCCTGGAGTAGTGAAAGTAAACATGGGAGCGCACAGTTCAGTATTTACTAAGGCCCAGTTAAGTGGTCTGGATAATAAATCACATTAAGACCTAGTAAATCTATAAAAAAATGTAAAAAATTTTAAAAAGTTCTGAGCAGTTTTCCAATAAAACTGGTTTAAGGCTTGAAATTTTTCTGGTGTCCAGATACTACAACAGATTTGCATTTAAGGTCTGTTGTCAACTCTTTGACACATCGCCTTGTCCTGCACAAGGTTTAACTAAGCAAGGAAAGCCGTCAGAAACAACCATTTAGAAAACAAGCAAAGCAAAAGGATGTCACTGAAAACATGTCTGCTGGGTTGCAGATCACCAAGTGTTCTCAATTATCAGAAGAGACACTGAAAATCCCAGAAATGCTGTGGTAACAACTGCACTGTACCCTTTGGGGTTGTTCTTTTACTACGGAAGGATAATGAGGCTTTATGAAAATGAAATAGGAGAAATTTTGTTGCTGTTGCTGTTAAGCACATTAAGTAGAAGATTGCTTTTCCAACCAAAAACAAGGGACAGAATTGTATTTGCAATATTGTAACACAACTGCTTCAATCAGATCACAGTCCTGTACCGCAGCCCTATAATAGGAAAAGTATCAGAAATGTGCCATCTCTTTTGGGTCATTGAGAGGTATGCACAAGAGACTTGCAGAAACAGAAATAATTAGAGTCATCCCTAGATGCTCACTTCACAAATAACTTAGCACAAAGGATTTTTGTTATACACTAAAGTGCACATTTGCCAAATATGCAAACACCACCTCCTACTGAAAAAGGTATTTTCAAATTATGTGGTCAAGAGCACACATAGGACTGCATTTTTTAGTGATATTTGGTGACTTCATCAGTGACAGAGAGCTTTTCCCTTTGCAATCCCATTGCCTTAAATCAGGACACAAGGATAAATAAGATTTTCACTACAAATCTTTTAACCTGTTCTGCACAAAAAAGGGAACTGCACCCTTTGTCTGACAAAGAGAATCTTTAAATACAACTGTATGAAAATATAACTTAAATATAAAATAGTCAGATAGATTTGAGAAGACTTGGAAAAAAATCTTTGTTCCACCTCTTAGTTCCATAGGTACCCGGTAGCAAGTAAACATTTGTACTTAAAAAAATAACATTAAGTTACAGCTTGTAACCATAAACTATTCTGCTCTAGGAATTATGCTGCAAAAGCCAGTTTTAGTAATAAAACACACTCCTTTAACTTAGTCAACTCTGATGCGTTTTTGACAACTCCTTACACTGTCCCATCAGTAACCAAAAGTGAAAGATTCTGGATCTGTTCTCTGATCTTCTCTGACACCTCCCACAGGAATCACCATCTTCCACACATGATGAGGAGACATTCTTGCATAATTGGTCAGTGTGTTTGTAGTGCAACTGAACTGGAAGTCTTCCAATTGCTTTGCCTTCTGTTGGTAGACCTTGCTTCTAAGTCAGTTTGTATGAAAAGGGAGATGCAATTGCAACATTAAACCCCACTGACAGAAGTTTTTGCCATGAAACCTGCAAGTCCCAGGCCAAGGAATGTGTCATACGGGCAGACCAAAGCGATGCTTCTTCTTCTTGATGGGCTTCAAGTTGGTCAGTCTGCGCAGGTCCTCCTCAGCATCTGACTCCTCCATTTCATCATCTGCTGAAATAAGGATCTAAAAACAAATTACAGCCTCTGAGCACATGGAGCAGTCACACTCCTTCTTCATTCTACTTTTAAACTTTTGCCTTTTTTTATGCTTGCAAAGCACCTTATTATTTGCTCAGGAATGAGCTTAGAGGACACAATCTGGATTTACTGCCACACTATCAAATACTATCACATATCCTATTGGGAACCTCCAGTAAATTTTGAAGAAGGATGGATGCATATTAATTTCACTACAGCCACTGACTGAACCCAAAGAGTGATGTCTGGACCTCCAGAGCAGTGGGGGCAGCTTGAAAGAATATTTAAGGAAAGAATATTTAGGCTCCACACTGGTAACAAGGCAGTCACATTGCCTGGCAAACCCCATATAAATAGCTCTGTTTATCACAGAGAAAAGTTACATTGACTTACTAAAGCTAAACCAACTCAACTTCAAAAAAAAACCCCATCCTGCAGCTGAACTAAAAGCTGCTCACTTAATGTAATTTAGAATAACTTTATGCTAAGGCAACAATGTAAATAATTCTCAAAAAATCAGGTCAGTTGCCTCCACCAGCTCCCTCTCACTTTAAGCTATTAACCTCCCTTTGAATTAGAATTGTCTCTTAGTTTTGTATTCCCTGTGAGGACTTTTTAGAAGCACTTGCAACACAGCTCACCTGTGATATTTACATTTATTATTTTGTCTTCCAGCCCATCTGGAAGGAAATTGACTGCCAGAGTGGTACAACAATGACTTTTTCCTTAACAGCTTCTCAACTGTCAATGCTACGAGCTACTGCTAGAGGTACATGCTCAGAAAATCAAACCTAAGTTGACAATGAAATCTTTATCAGGAGGATGAACTGGATTGATACTGCATTAATTGCAGTAATTACATACTTCTGACTCTGACTCCTCATGTGATGCTGCTCTCCTGTACCGGACTTTACTTCCATTTCTTGAATCTTGTCCTGCTTCCTTTTCTTCAAGTTTAGCTTTTGTCTTCCCTTTCTTCATAAGAAAATTATCTACTACCCAGAACATTAACGCCTGTTAAAGAGAAGGGGAAAGCAACAGTTCAGCTTTCTTCAGAGTAGAAAAAAAGGTCCAATTACTGACCAAATGAACTTGACAGTAATTCTGGTTGGCCTAAAGCTAAATCTTGTGTAGGCACAGTGTCACATAGCTTAACACACCTTGTAGGAGTGCTCTAGAACCCAGCTACTTTATTCCTTTGTGGAAGATAAAAATAAGAAAAATATTGACTATTCACAGTGTTCACATATTAACTCTTCATGTAGCAATGCTTTAGCAGCAGTTATTACATGCAAGGACAGCCACAGTCTCTGGCTCTAATCCCTAAATCCCAGATTGCTGTGAGAGTACACTTTGGGAAGGATGACTGCACACTTGCCCTTTCCCTCTGCTCTCCACGGGCCAGCACCCATTAGCTATGGATACTTCACAGGACATCTGTCCTTACATCAACTGCTTCCTGAAGCAAATTGCACTGTAGCTTTACAATCTCTATGTCAGTATTTCAGTACTACAGTCAATCTACTGAAGTCACCAGGCCAAAGAGTTCTATGAGCATTTCTGCCCCTCTCCTGAACCTAGTTCTTTAGCTCCATATGGATTTCATCTTTGTAAAATCTACACATCCAGACATTTTATCCATTCTTTAGCAGCCCCTAAATTAACTTAAGCACCAAGGTACACTGTGCTTTTAGGACTAATGTTAACTAGTGAACACGTGGCAGACGGATATCCAAGTAAACAACTCTTCATGGAGTGAGTTGTACTCACGTTAACAAAGAAGGGAACTATCAGCATGACAATTGCCAGCTCCAGCTGGGGGTTCTCTATGGGATTCAATAAAGCCACCTGTGAAAAGAAGGGGATTGAGTTCAGCTCATGGCAGCACGTGCACACAACTGCCTTGGGCAGGGCAATGCTCATGGGCGAGCAAATGAGACAGAAATAGTGCAGGTGAACCAAGAAAGGGCAGCTTGCAGGAAAGCAAAGTATTCTGGACAGCTCATAAATTAGCACAGATGTGTGGCTGACAAGTGTGGCTGACAAGAAACTTATCTCTGTCATTTTTGTTTACAGAAGACTGAGGAGCTGCATTAGAATCATCTCGAACATTTCAGAGCTGCTCCCAAGGAACATGTTGTAGATTCCATTTTTAGGAAATTTAAACAGATTAAATACACAGTAAGGAGAAGAGAACTCCCAAAGCAGTCCAGAGTATACAACAGAGTTAACTGGTTTTCATGGGCCAAAACAGCACCACTTTGAATATTTGATTGCACAGAGTCCATAAAAATAAAGATTAATCCAGTCAGCATCAGTGGATTAGTGAATCCACTGCAAATTTCTAAAAGTCTACAGTTAAGATCTATCAACAAGGTCAGGCAAATAAAGTTCTTTAAAATACTATAGAAATATAAAATAGCAGTAAGCAAGAATAAGAGTTAAGAAAGAACCACTTAATAGTTTCAAGGGCACTTTAGACAAGGAGATGGAATTAAATTTTAGATATTTCAGTATATAAAAAACCCTCAAAATATGAAATGATATTCCTGGCAATGGATAAAGACCTCATTAGCAGTATCCCAATTAAACTAAGAGAACATACCACTACCACAGAGTTAATTGGTAATGAGTGCAGACAATTACAATGCTTGAGCCAAACCAATAAACACTGCTGGAAGCCTTTACAGATTCCACCTAAAATTCACTCGTCTGTAAAACACTGTAAAAGCACAAACCTCTTTCCACTGAGGTATAAGCAGCACTATGATGATGACAGTTTTCTCAAATGTCATAATCATTATGTACAGAGCACATTGGCCCACCCAAGCACTGCACTGCAGGGGATCACCTGCAAGAAAGAAGAGATATATGCATATCAATATATGCAACAGGTTTGATTTTATTTCGTAGTAAACATCTTAAGAAAACAGAAGAGGCAGCAGGGCAGCTAAATCCTCTAGAAGTGCCTTCTCCAATTCCTTTAGTGCTGCTCCTTTCCCTCCCTCAGCCTCACCTCAGCTTTCAAAAACTATCAGGAACTGAATCTAACTGGACTTGGTCCCATTTACCAGTGCCTGTGATATGCTCACACTGTTTCACATAACCTGATGAAGGCAAGACAGATAAACTTTCACTGTGTGTCTCCTCATATTGTTAATTTAGACCCTCTATTGTGACATATTAAGTGTCTTAAAGGGGAAAATTTGAGGGAAAAATGACTGGGGAAAATATATTCTCCTTCAGTCTAAGCAGAACTATGATTTCCACCATTGTCCCTGTGCTATCTTAAACATACTTTTCCTCTCTACAAAGTTAGTTACCATAAGTAACCAATTGAAGCAACATGTGAAAGAGCTGCTATGAAAAATTTAACTGACCAAAAAATTAGGATCATGTTTTAGTTCCAGCGTGAAAGGGTTTGAAATCCTGCTGCACCTCAAGGGCAGAGTGAGGACCAGAGTGCATGAACTTATCTGCCAGGACAGAAAGAAGATCACAAATATTTGAACAGGAAAACTTATGCACACTATTAGACTCTTTGAAAGAAAGCAGAGGAAAAAAAAATAGGAAAAAGGAGGATTGGTAAGACTAACAAGCTTTGCAGGTGAGCTTGAAGCTGCACTTCACTGAAAAACAAAAGCATCTCTGCAACAGCCTCTGCAATCTCTTCAAAAGCAGCTTCAAACTCTCAGCCTGGGGATGAATAATGGGCAATGGAAAATCAGATGCCTTTATGTGTTTGTAATGCATAATGGACAGTTGCTGCTTCCTTTTCTGGAACACTCCTGAAAGGCTTTCAGTATTAATACTTGGTAATAGTCTGAGACTGCTGAAATGCCACACAGAGAAACTGATAAATCAGACTGGAGCTCAAAACAACAAATACTTCCTAACCAAGTTTTATAGGATTAGTTAGTGATCAGCACTGAGCAGTCTGGAGGAAAGCTATTAAAATGCTTGAGTTTTGTAATTATGCACTGCAGTTACAGCTTCTCTTGTAAAAACCGAGTTAGGAAGGGAAAACATCAGCAAATCAAAGTCAAGCAACGGTGATTCTTCTGAAGATACAAGGCCTGAATTAGATTTGAGAACTAAATTTTAGCAGTTAATTTCTCTACTCCACATTTCTATTAGCATTCTCTAGTTCTTCTCACTAATTAGAAACATTAAAAAATAATCTACTTTAGCTACAGCCTTACCATTTGAAACTAACAGTTTGTTCCAAGCTCTTTTCCAATCTTTTTTTAATTCCTAAAAGCAACAACAGTGAAAACAATTTTGCATTTACTGCAACTCTCAGGAGATTTTTTTACATCCAAAACCCTGAAACTCTGTGCTAAGAGTGATGTGTACTCTCACCAATGAATGTTTTGTACCATGATGTTTTTGTGGGGAGTGGTGTTGTTTTCTCTGGTGTTTTGGTGGGGTCTTTTTGTACATGACTGAAATTAGAAGTTGTGTATATTAATTTCTGCTTGAGGATTTTTGTGTGCCCTACCACACCTACAAAATTATCTCTCAGCTATAATTACGAGAGGGGACAACAGAGGTGCTGTGCTGCTTCCTTTGAATTTTGCAAGTCTTTTGACAGTGTCCCAGTAGAATCCTTGAAGGAAAGCTGGGAAAATACAGACTGGGTAGGTGAAGATACAATTCTGATTTGAAAGAAAAAAGCTTTCACAGAGAGAGTGGTTACAACTACTGGAGTGGGTTGTTTGGATAAATCCCAATTTATCCCAATTCTTAAATCCCAAACCATGGATAAATTAAAAACTGACTGGACCACACCCTGAACAACCCATTTCAGCTTTGAAGTTAATCTTGCTTTGAGCAAGAGGTTGGATTATATGGTTTATATGACCTCTGGAGATCCTTTCTAACCATTTTTTAAAATGGCTTTATAAGCCATTGAAATTCAAGTTAATATCCTCACATCCAGAAGGTGCTCCAAAGAATATTTGGGACATTTGTACATTCAGAGCTTTGGTACACAACTCAAATTACAATTTTAACGTTAAAGTTATAAAGCTCTAATTTAATTTCTTAGTCTCTTACAGTCATCTCTTGAATTCTGATTTTATACCTTCATGTATAGAATAATCCAGCAAATTAGTGGAAATCTTGCTACTGCAAGAAAAGCAAATAAAGAATGAAACTAAAAAATGTTGAATCCTCTGCAGTGACAACTGCAGCAGCATTTTTGGAAAGTTCTGGGCAATGGTAAACTAGTCCATACTCTTTTTTGCCACTGCCATCAGCTGTTTTGTAGAAGTATGTTTGGAGACAGTTCTTGAACTAAATACCTGTCATTCCTCTATCCTGTCACTTCCTTCTGTCCTCCAAATTGTGAAATTTTTTTTAAGAAAACACCAACTCACAAAACTACTCCAAAGTAAATTTTAAATAGTTTTGAAGTCAGTGCTACCTACCCCACATGGCTATAAGTTGCTATGGCAAATGAAGAGCTGGAGGGACAAGATGCATCAAATACAATTTCTGATTGATTTGCCATGGAGGGGCAAAGCCAAGCAGAGGCCACAGCACCATTCAGTTGCCAGTGGAGTTCATAGTCACAAGAAGGGATTTATCACCTGTTTCCCACTCACAGCAGCTAAAGTAGCTCAAGACAAGAAGGCAAGGAGAACGCAGGGAACATTCTTTTCTGTACAGATCATGGCTGCTTTTCTCCTCTTTAAATACTCAAATTTATTAACTGATTCTGCCCTTCTATTAAAATCCAACTGCTGATGTAATGAATGTGAAAATACAAAACCAGAGATATGAAGACAAATCCAATAAAATTAAAAATTCTGATGTAAAAAAGCCCTTGAGGGAGCGTCATGGCCCTTTGTTCATAAATCAGACTGCAGGGCTGTTTTGCTGTACAAACAGCCACCATTTATAAATGCTGATATTTTGGTATCCGTTCCTTCCTTGAGGCATTTCTGCTTAAAAACTATCCTCCATATAAAGAAGAGGCCTTTAAAACCAGCAGGACACTGCTATTTTTGTGACAGCTTCAAGTAATGAATCACCAGGGATCAAGTAATAGAGCTAAGAAGGGAAATGAGCTCACAGTGAGAACTAACTTGAGACAAATGATTATTTAGGCTCTAGAAACACAAACATCACTCAGTCACAAGAAGAGACTTGTCTGGGGGTGGAAGGAGGGCTCCTGTTTGTTTTCCCACACTTACAAACAAACTGAAATCACACTGATCTCCATGCTGAGGACTTAACTTCACTACTCCAGATAAAATGTTCCAAGATGCTGATTCTTCTCAGTGAGCCACGGGGTGGAGAAGAGAGGAGACATGTGGAGAAAAGAAGGCTCCAGGATGACCTTACTGCAGCATTTCAGTGCCTGAAGGGGCTCCAAGGGAGCTGGACAGGATAAGGCTGGAAAAGGCCATGGAGTAAGAGGACAAGGGGGAATGGCTGCCCAGCCACAGGGCAGGGTTGGGTGGGACACTGGGACGGAATTCCTGGCTGTGAGGGGGTGAGGCACTGGCACAGGGTGCCCAGAGAAGCTGTGGCTGCCCCATCCCTGCAAGTGTCCAGGGCCAGGCTGGATGGGACTTGGAGCACCCTGGAGTAGTGGAAGGTGTCCCTGCCCATGGCAGGGGCTGGGATGAGATGAGCTTTGAGTTCTCTTCCAAACCAAACCACTCTGTGACCCTACACTAAACATCACAAGCTCTAAACACACTTGCAACCCCACAGAACTGCATCTTAGTCCCCTCTTTTCCCTTACTTAATTTTAAGAAATCTTATGAAAAATAAGAGTGTTCTTTGGGCCAATCTAAACATTTTAAATAAACTGGTGATATGAGGGTTTTCACATGAGGAACAACAGGGACACTTAACAGAAGATGACAGCAAATGATCCAATGCAACTTGTCCTTCTAGATGGGATTTCTTACAGAGGGCCTAACCTTGCTGCACAGCCAAAACTAATACCTTGCCATCTGCTCTCTAATTCTCTTTATACCAGAAGCCTCTTCCAGATGATAGATGGAAACACACATCTGCAATATGCTTTTAAATAGTCCCTACAATAGCTTGATTAAAAACTTAACACACTAACGGCAGGACAGCACATTAATAAAGATGCAGAAAAGAAAGTTAGAGACTAATAAAATGATCTGATATTAGAAAGAACAACTAAGTAAAGAGGATTTCTGTAATTTCATACATCACTTATACACACACACTAAACAGGTTCAGGTGTTTCAGATTTCCTAATTCAAAGTGGCAATACTGGAGTAGGCACAGACCACCTCCACAGCAGAACACAGGTTAATTTGTTGATTTTAAGAGCTTAATTACTGCAGTCAGAAATGCCTCATAACAAAAATAAAACTGAGTTCATTTTCAAAATCAGTAAGAAACAGAGAAATTTCAGGAGGGTGAATATATTCCCCACATCTCCCCATCCACAAAGACTGCTTATTGCTAAGGAACATTAAAATAAGAAAGGACAACAGATTATACACCAAAAAAATCAAAATGTTATTAGGAAGGAATAAAATCTAATATCTGACATGATTCCAAGTGTCTGCCTACAACTGTAATAGATACAACATTTTTTTTTCTCTAAATGGAAACTCAAGTTTTATATGGTTTGAAAGCTACACAAACATCTTTAAATGGCTTCAAGCCAAACCAACAATCAGAAAATGGGGCTCTGGGCAAGAGGTCTCACCTCTTTCCTTCCCCTTTTGCCTTCCCTGGGCATTGGTGCTTACCTAATCCCTTAGAGACACAGTCTGGGGACTAATCTGGAGGAACTATTTACTTCTTTTACATTGAGTGAATTTTTGATGGTTTAGCTCTCTTGGTCAATTCCCTTAAGAGTCAGATGTGCAACAGTGCAAGGAAAAGACTGTGGCATGTGGGAAAAAAGCAGATAAACAGTGTTGAGACAGTGCTGATTTAAACAGCTTAACTGGCCACAAACTGTACCCTAAAAGATACCCATTAAGTCTATATAAATCTAACATGCCCTAATGGTATAGGCAGTTATTTCTCCTAAACTGCTTGTCATAATCTCTAAACCTCTGACATGAAAGCAAACAGCAATTAATGCTATTTGATTGCAAACTTCTCAAGCTTTTAAAGTGCTACAATTTCACAAGGCCTTTATTTATTCTTAGTTCTGTCAGCTACTTAGGATCATTAAAACCAACAAAATCCACAAAACAAGCAAAATCTACAAAACCAAAACCTCTACCAAGAATAATTATGAAACTGTTGTGAAAGTTCTTTTTCTGTTAGGCAAACATTTTTAACTTTCTTAAACTCCCCCCCCAGCCAAACCAT
The DNA here is from genome assembly GCA_025920805.1 of Petroica traversi. Classification (NCBI taxonomy): domain Eukaryota; kingdom Metazoa; phylum Chordata; class Aves; order Passeriformes; family Petroicidae; genus Petroica; species Petroica traversi. Next base: position 3,653,367 of record JAHLSL010000013.1, on the reverse strand, counting down.
TGGGGTAGTTGTTTTTCCCTCTGATGAAGAGCCATAGCTCACTTATAAGGCAACATCTCCTCCCATTTCTGTCTCAAGGAAACGTGATTTTTAGCATGTACACAAAACTTTCATTTTCAGAGAATAACAGACTGAACAAAATGAAATGTTGATGTTGAGTATGTGTGATACTCAACTGTAGCTGCAAATCCACAACTTCTGCACGTCAGTGGACTTCTGTGTAATGTAATGGAAGATAAACCCTGCAACTTCACCTGAAAGTGATTTCAGTCTGTTCCTCACATATTTTTCACCAGTGATACAGGCCTTACTTGCAGGAGGAGCACAGGCCATCTTGCCATTCCCTTCACTGAAGGGATTAGGTTGTTTAAAGAGGGCTGGCAGAACTCTTGGTCTGTATCTTCTGACAGTGGCATGTGGTTCAGTGAAAGCTTTAGTAGGAAATGACCTTTTTTTTAGAAGTATTTCAGAGTAAATTTATCATGCTGGTATTTTTTCCATGAGATCAGCCAATAATTTTTTTTAATCTCTCCTTAAAAAAAAGAAATATTCAAGCAGTTGTTTCAAACTCAGCAAATGCTCAGACTTTTTGAGCTTTCTAAGAGCGAAGGTGAATGCTTAGATATAGAACTTAAAAGAACCCTCACGACAAGTGAAATACTAAAAGGACTGTAAAAGGATTTTAGGATGAGTTAATCTCTTGCTGAAATACTCTGGGATTCCACCCTGAGAATCACTCCAGTGCCAGAAGAGGAACATTTACCATATTCCCCAAAGCGGAGGGAGTCCCACTGCTGCCATTCCACGATGCTGCTGACGGCACGGATCCCGATGTAGATCAGCAGCATTCCTAAGGTGGCATCCAGCAGGAAGTTGATAAGGTACCTGAAAGGAAAAACAGCAAAGAAAACAAGCAGTCAGGGTCCATTTTCTACAGGTTTAGGGTATTTTAACACCATGACTGATAAAAAAATCTGTTAATAAGTTGAGAAGCCAGAGTACTGGAAAAATCATATACCCAGTTCTGTAATTACACAGACAACCTAAAATTTAAATAGTTCTAGCAGTCTTAACATATTTTTTCTGTTCTTAACGATTCCAAAACTTCCTAAAAATAATTATTTTCTGATAACTGTCCACCGGATCTGAGTTTTAATTAACTTCCCATTACCAAACACTAAAACAAAGGCAGAGCGTTTGCAGAGGAAGCTCAGCAATTGGGAGCCTGCACGAGTCCTGGTGAGGCCACAAGAGGCTGCTGTAAGCCCGCAGCAGGAGCAGGAACAGAGGTGCCAGCACCTTCTCCTCAGCCAGGGAGGGCTCCCGGCTCACCAGGGATGCCCGACATTCCCAGGAACACCGAGATTCCCAAGCACTCCGGGCTCACCCCGGGATGTGTCATTAACCCACCCACAGGACCCGCTGTGCTGCTGCCAGGCAAGTCTGGACCCACTTTCAAACTGCAGAAATATTTTGCCTAAGAGAGGCTTTGGTTAATGCTATGTGGTATTTTTAATTTTACCTGCACCCTTGTCAGAGTTACAGCTCCACACTGTAATTTCTGTTATCCTGAGAGCACTGAATGATCTCACTCTCTAGCTTGTTTAGTGCCACGTTACAATTGCATTAAAAGCGGGATTTGAAAATAAAAATATGTAGATTGAAGAAGAGAATGCACATGTCAGTAAACCCTTTATGCTGAAAACACAGCACAAAGGTATTTTTAATTTTAAAATACTGTAATACAGTATTGTGCTTTAGCTTTAAACACTGACAATTTTTTACATGCTTTTGTTACCTCTCTTGAATATATACTTTGAGTTATAAAAATGGAATGAGAGTCATTTGCTACTGCCAGTTTTTAAACCTATCAGGCAATTCTTACATCTACAAGCAAGGAAAATAATCCTACAATGATGTCTGATGTCTACTGAAACTGTCACAATTGTAACTCAAATTTTACAGTCAACGTGCTAAAATAAATACATTTTGCCTAACAAAATGCTTTGTGGTGGGAAGAGAAAAACCATTTTCTCCTTGCACAATTCTACCATGTAGGAGCACAGAAGGAACCAGGGAGGAACAGAGGGTATAAAACAGGCTTGTGCAGCAACACAAGCATGTTCCTTGAGCTGTGTGTCTGCTTTGTTTACCCAAGAACAACAAGTGAGCAGATGCCATTGAAAGGAACTGGATTGGCTCTAAAAGGCAAATTACTGGGCTTTTAAAAGTAATTTCACAGCTTCCATTACCAGCAATGTGTAAGCTACTTTGAGCATGAGCCTTATCAAGAACAAACCCAAACAATTACCATTTGCTTCAGGAGCTCCTGTAAAGAGCCTGTCGGGGTCTTAGTCATAAAATCTTCAGGTTTAATACACTACAGAGAAATGTTTATCTATTTAGTCACACTGCTCCAAGCGTGACATTGCAGAATTAATTTCTGTATCCACTGCCTGGCTACCGAGCAAGATTTCCCATTTTTAGCAAAATGAAAATAATACAGCAGCAGCCAATGTGGGTTTTAGAAGCAAATAAAAACACAGATGATTTTTGCTAAATAACCATGAAAGCAACCTCACTGTATTTTAGAGCCTTGCTTTACTACAGTGAACACAACTGGATATTCATTTTCTTTGGTCCCAGCCCCTTCAGTAAACAAGCTTGAACTGCAATGTAATCCCAAGTCCTCATTCACTCACTGGAGAGGGACAAGGTTTGCCCTTGGTTTAAAATATCTACACATAGTCCAGAATCCTGCCAACCATGGACTTGAAGAGAAGAAGCCTGATCCTTGATTAACTAAGCTTAAGCCACAGGTTTTTTAAAGTAGCAGGTTTTTACCATGAAAGCTATTTTCTTCAGTCTATCTTGCCTTACCATGCACATACATCAAATTCAGCTACAGAACTTCCATAAAGACCATTTATTCCAAAATTAAACACTCACAGTGAACAAGGGTCTTCTTCTGTAAGGTCTGATAAATAGACATTTGCAAAGTGGATGAACAACATCCCTATGGCTTGCTTGGAAGTATCTAAAAACCTGTGTAGAGTAAAAACAGTTTTTAAGACACACAAAACTGTTTACACCACAGCCAGACATTGCCAGAAACTTATGTTAATTAAAACACCATGTCTAATATTTTTTTTCTCCAAATGACAACACCAGAATGATAAAAGTATCATGCTGTTTAGCTTTTATTTAACAATGTTCCATTTTAAACTCTGCCCCTATTTTTTCTAACATTAACCCAAATCATATTAACCTGAAACCTACCACTGTAAACATTAAGTCTACAGATATCCTCTTGGTATCATATGCATTATCCAAGAGCTAATCCTGACTAACTCTAGCTAAGTCTTTAATAACCTCCTTGAAACAATGAGTATCCCAGCCCTGATAGATATTTTGGACCTTTTATGTTTATGCATTTTTAGCAAGCTTATGGCACAGACAAAAATAAAATCTCATCATGTGCTTGTGGGCGAACAACTTAATAGTGACTAATGAGTCCTTTATCTGCACTATTTCATTTAAAAGCCAGCATATTTTTCACCTGAAAGCATGAAGTGGTTTCACTGAATTTTATCTATAGTGCAGAGCTTAGAACACACTGCAAAAGAATTCCAACCTTGACAGTATTATCTCTAAAGCAAATGATAAAGTCAGAGAGAAAACAATTTGTTACTCAAGGGGGAAAATATCAACCCCCACTTTGACAGTGATTCAGTATTGACTCCAGCCCTTACCATTCTTTCATCATCATCCTTTGCACAAAACAAAAACTTTCCGTGGATGTTTTATTAAATGTAAAACATAAGAATCATAATGAGAATATTCTACATGCAAAAGTGTGTTCTTTGTATTATACAGAAAATCAACCATTTTGCCTGTTGTTTCCCTGTCTAAAAAGATCTAAACACTCCAGCAGATCCAAATGACATTTTATGCCTGAATTCATCTACCCTCCCTGATAACAGTCTTGAACTTCAATCTCTTCATTCACTGCATGACACAGAAAGCAGAGTGTTGGAGATGAGGCAGGAAGCCAGTGAGTTACTTATCTAATCAGTACACCCTGCTATAAATAACAATACTTGAATCCCAGAACAAGATTCTTTGCTTAAAAATTAAAGGCTATCAGTGCACTTGCCAGAATTTCAGACTGAGGCAGACTTTGTAGTACACAAAGATTTTGTACTTATTTTTTCCATAATATAAAGGTCAGTGTTAGTTTTGAGAAGCAGCACTGTATGAGAGGAATTTAAACCACTGAAGTCTTGAACAAGTGGAATGGCAGTGGAATGACACACCAGTCTCAAAATTGGTACAGCTTATGTTGGCATTGCTTCAATCCAATAACTTTAAAATTGTATCTTTTATCATACTGTTCATTATTTTATACACGGTAAGACACCAACAAAACACAGATTTTATTTGAGCCCAGCTGAGATCTTCTTCTGAGCCATGCAAGTTTGTAGATATTCAGATGAATCTTAGGACTACTCTAGGCTTCCAACCTCAGGAAGAGGCACAACTTGAAGCTTTATGCCTAAATGCACATCTCTACAGATTCCTGGAAGTGTTCACTAAGAACTGACTATCCAGGAAACACACACAAGGTAACCTGACTCATGTATTTTGGTAACTTTCTGGGTTCCTCCCTGCCAGTTCCCAATTTCTTGACATCCCTTTCTTTATTTTAATCATCATATGCAAACATATCTGTCCAATTTCTAAAACATGCAAGAAAAAAAGAAGAAGAAAGCATGCAGAAACTTACCATATCCTCCAGGGACGTCTTTCATGCTTTGGTTCTCTGAAGCGTTTTACTAGGGAGAAAAAAAAATAAAAATAATTGAAGACAATCAGCAACTTCCAAAGCAACAAAAATATAGAAAAGTGAAAGCAAATCATCTTGCAGAAATGTGACATCCTTTGATGAATTGGATCTTTCACTACTGCACTTTTCTATATCAAACTCCAAGGATCCATTTTTAGAGAAACTCCCTTCTGTCACCTCCAAGTTCTTAGAGCTCCATTCTCTGATTGCCAAGATCCCTCACATGAAATGACAATCCACACCTGACCACCATTCCACTGGCCTGAGCTTTTATGACTGCCCATCCAGAAAACTTTATTTCCAACAGGAAAGCAGGTATTAGAAAGAGCTGTTTCTTTTCCTCGTTGGAGACCCAAAGCCAAATTAGTAAGTAATCTCATAATATGGGGCAGTCCATAATATCAGAAAGAAATCAAGAGAATTAGTAGCAGGACAAATAGATTCTCTGACAAAGTGTCTCTATTTTGTCGGAAAACTGAATTACAAAAGGAAGGCAGGACAGATTTTTAAGTCTGATAATCCCTTCACAAAAAGGTTGACAATTGTTAATGTATTGAAAATGAAAAAAAAAAAAATCGGTATTAAAATTAATGGCAACTACACACAAAGGCAAAAGACTAGCTAGGTTTATCCACTGCAGTTTTAATGCAGTTTATAATACAAAGTGTTTGGGCATGTGATATAGAAAGTTTCTCTTGTACCCTGGCCCAGCCACTTCCATGTATTCCCAACCCATCCCAGGCCCTTCTGGAAGGTCCTAGATGACTTGTGAAGAACAAGTGTGGGAAAACAGAGGGACAGGGCATAAAAGTAGTTTCTGATGTGTCAACAGTGGCTGGTCCATACACTTACTCTGTCTGGTCTGCAGTTTGTCCTGCAGTTTGTTTCTTAGCAAATTCCATTTCTAACTCATCTGGGCAAGCAAATCTTTTTTTCCTGCTGAGAACACACATTCAGCCCTGGGGCAGGGGCTGTGGCAGCCTCACCTCTGCCAGATCTGGCCTCATATCCTAACACAGATTTATTCTTTGTTACAGCTACAAGATAATAAATCCTTATCCATCCCAGAGATAAGGTAATGTAAAACCTTTTCACTAAGAATGGGGTTTACATATGGGTTTTAATTCCTTCTGCCCAAATTTCAGTACCACTCATTGGTTCCTTCAACATAGGTTCTTGATAAACAATTATTTAGGCTCTTATTTCAGAAATTATCTCTTATTAAAAAACAAAACAAAAAAAAGAAGCCTTGATTCCCCTCCACCCCTTCAAATTACAGAGATTCTGATTTAAGAGGCACAAACCACAGCAGGTATAGTCAGGCAAAATATCAACAGGTATTTTAACCTACTTCTCCAGGCATTAGTGATGAGTTTCAGTCTAACACAGGATGCTCTGCATGCAAGTCATGCTTGCTCAGCTTACAAGCCTTTAAACCACATTCTGGTTTCTAAACCAATCACAACATTTTCACAAGTAAGGCAAATTTCTCCAAAATCAACTGTCCTCATAAAACAATTAAATAAATCCCCTCCAAGGTGGAGGGGCAGCACTTTCAGGGAACACCAAGCAGCCAACCTGCCATCTCACTGTCTGTCATTGCTTCTAACAGCAGAGATTATATGTTTCACCCACATGAGAAATTAAAAAGTGACAAGACTAAAAGACTGTACATTTACACCAAAGATAAAGTTGTAATAGCAACATTTGCCAGCAGTTTTCCCTGTGAACAGCATGACATAAATATAAAACTTCTGTTAAAAATGAGCAACACTCAGCCAAGTTAACCAGTTTGTTATTTATGACAAGTCCTCTCCAGTCACTATGGATTACTTTAATTAGTGGCACTTTCGTGTAACAACAGGAAGCCACAAAGCATCACAAAACAAAGAAACAGAAGTTTCAGCTTACTGAGGAGTTAGTGCAAGATGCTTTTCTGCAGACAAAATGGAATTAAACTGCTATGGTCTGCACGCTTTGGGCAGGGGTGGATTCCAAGCCTAAGCTTTTGTCTATTATTGTTAGGAAGTTGTATAATGCCTGTGGATTCATTCATTTCTTTAAAAAAATTACAAAAATTCCTTTTGGAAGAGGATATTCAAAAGCAACTCAACTAACACAATTTCAAATTTTATCTGTACTAAGAAACAGCCTTGAGAAGATTTGTGTTTCTCTGGCCAGTTCTAGAAACACATTTCATTTGCGTTAACATTAAACAGGAGAACAAGCTTGGAAAGCCTCTGCAGTTGTCTTTTGGGAATGTACTGACTGGCTGATCACACCACAAACACATATCCCCCCAAATTAAACGGGCAAAATCTTTAGGAGGTGCAACCTGATGAACATGTACCTGTACACTTGAAAGCCCAGTAGATCCCTATGAAAGTGCTGTTTTCCCAGGCCAGCTCCTTGCAGCAGTGTCTGTGAGCATCAGGTGTTTCTGACAGAAACAGAAATTTCCAGGTACTTCCCAACAGACCCCGATGCAGAATTTGAGCCTTCCCAGAAACTAAACTGAGAAAAAACCCAAGTTGTAGACAGCTACACTGGTAAGCTCAGGGTCCTCAGCATGCTCTCTATTAACGCATTCATTTTGGAACCAAAAGTCCACACTTTTTACAGAACCTTTATTGGCACTTTTTAAGCACCTATCAAACTGGGGAGGGGAAAGCAATTTACTTCCCCAAATAGGTGAGGATTGCTGTTCCCAATCCCAGTTTCTCTTGGCAGTCTCAGCACAAACCCTGCCCGTGTGAGTGTCAGCTGACAGATGGATCTCAATCTGCCGGCTCTGGCTGCGGGGCTGCTCCATATGCTCCGCTCGGAGCGCCCGCACCAGCAACAGCCACCACAGTTAATATTAATTAACTAATAACGCCCAGAGTTTCATGCTGAATTAGAAATGAAGGAAGAAGTGCTGCTTGTTTATACGCTCAGCGCCAGAATTTTTCAGGAAAGGAAATAAAAGCGCTTCTGCCAAGAAGCATGTGAGCTGCCAGATGGACAGATAATAGATAAGCATATCAGTATTGCTAATGCAAAATTCAAGTTCATTGAATTGTCTTCCCACTTCGTTGAAATTCTAGGAATAATTAATGCCAGAATACTGTGGAAGGGTTTCTAACACTTACTCTAACATAGGAGTTTTGCAATTAGAATTTCTGAAGACTCATAGGGAAGAAAAAAGGCCTGAATAGAGACAAAAAATAAAATAAAACCTCTCCAAGTTGTCAACATGCAAAACAACACTTGAAATCCACCCTTTCTCTCTCTCCTTCACCTCCTCAAGATGTCCCACAGGAACTATTTTGCTGATGTGAAATAACTTAATACAGATTGAAGAACTTCAAGTTTCTGGATGGCTGCTCTTGCAGCACAGAAGGGGCTCATCTCACACCTTTGAAATGTTTCTATGTATCATGCACTACTGGACTTCTTAGATGCAGGTTCTGGCAGCTCTCATTAAGAATCTTTCTGACCCCAGTAAAGACCAAGGATTTCTCTAGCTCAGTAATTTGAAATTTAAAAAAAGTAAGATCAACATATTTGATGTCCCCTGCAGCTGTACTATGACAATACTGCTCTTCTGAGGAGAGAGCTGGAATTTGGCCCGTGTCTCCAGTGCCTCTCAAAACTTTTTCAAAGACGGGCCACAGACAAAGCATTTGACTAAATGTTTCATTTCAGGAACTTCCTACACATTTCTGCCATCAGACCCCAGCAAAGCAACAGCTGAGTTGGACAAAGAGAAAAGGAGAACTGCTTGGGGAGGATCACATTTGCACATCACATTCACACTCCCTCACCTGTGTGGGCAGTTTCACCTGGGACAGGACTGGGCCCTTCTCAGGAGTGCACAGGCCACAGGAAACAGCCACAAGTTGAAGCCAGGGAAATTCCAGGGTAAAAGAAATAACAAATTTCCAGTGAGAGCAATTAGATTCTACAACAAGTTGTCCAAAGAACATGAAGTGGCTGCAGTCTGACAGACCTTGACATTTCCCTAGGATAAAGCTCCAAGCAAGGATGGCCCTGCTCTGAGCCATGGGTGGGAGCTGGTGACATTTGGAGTCCCTTCCAAGAAAAAAGGGTATGTAAGTCTAAAAGTAATTTTACTGTGATCTGTCACTCAAAAAGTTTCAAGATTTGAACCAATTATCAAAGGACTAAAGTACGGCTAACTGAAAATCTCTCACACACACACAGATATGGAGGGACAGAATCTAACACTGAGAAATGTGCTGCAGCGTGAGCTTCCCAAATAACACGTTTGCAACCAGACACATCCTCCAACACAGCCCTCACAGTGCAAGACTGCTGGGATCTGCAGGCTACTTGGTATTGATTCACATGATTTCCAGCATTCCTGACAAGTATTACAAGTTTCCTGTACAAGGCTTTGCTCAGTGTGTGTGGAGTAGCAGCTGAAGTTACACCGAGCAGGAGCACCCGAGCTCGGAGTCGGATGCAGATTTTCATACGGCCACTCTCAGAGAATGGCACTGTTTGCAGAACATTTGGTTATCAGACCATATGCCTCACAAATTTGAACCTGCAATTTCTAACCCTGTAAAAAAACTTGTAAAGTCAACTACATATGCAAGCCAGATTTTTACTTTTTAAAATTCTTTTTAGGAAGACTTTGAAAAACACTGTTCTACTTGTTAGTATCAACACTTTTCCCACAACAGTGGGAAGCATGTCTGTTCTGAACAAGCATATGCACACTAATAATTCTTGAACATTCACATGACTGTGGAATGACAACCACCAGCGAATTTCATGTTATTGTGATCTTTATCATTAATTTGAACTTACCTCACTTTGCTGCTACCACAAAAATAACGGGAAGGGGTCAAAGTAAAATGGCAAGAAATGCTTTTTTAAAGGCTTTGCTATAACAGTAAAGGGAGGTAAGTAATTACATGAGACTACATATAAGACTTCCCCAAAACAGAATTTTTCTTTTTAGAATTAACTGTGCAAGAAACAAAATGCCCAATGAGAATAGGCTACAATGATGCCTTATGAAAGAGATAAAGGTGTGTATCCCTCAATTGCCAAAAGCTTTTGTGACACTTAAGAGCTCAGCATCTCCCCAATATCTAAATAAATAAACAACCAAAGGAATTCTGTATGCATCTGTTTTATGAGAGATAATAAACATGATTGTAAAAAAGACCAGAAGAACCAGTGCTTTTGGTGTGCTGTTCATTTCTCCAGCCCAAAAATGCATTATTCTTCCTTCTATTCCTATGTCCCATTAGCTACATGCTCAGCTGCAGGATACCCTGCAAGCCTGCTGCTTATTTCCCTGCATAAGGGTCCCAGAACTCTACATCACATTTTTGCTTAAGGACACAGACTTCTCTACCCTTGAGACACCCATGATACTGAAGCAGAAATGATACTGGACTAGAACTGATTTCCAGTGACATTGCTGTATTGGAGAAACACACTAGGAACCATGGTTCCTTCACAATGAAAAAGGTTACAGAATAACTCACTCATGGGAACATTTTATTCTAGCCAATAAAAGACTGACACACTATGAAGTGCATGAGCCCCAAGCTTTGCTGCCCAGCAAAAAGGATTTTTAAGATTTCTCTAAGACAGGAAACAGAATCAGCCATATAAGTACTCAACCCCTTTCTTAGTTCCACTGTGCCCTTGGCCTCAATGGTTCTGTAGCGTAATTAAGAACGGTCCATTAAAGAAGGTCACCCAGGGAGGAACCTTATAGAAAGCTGGACACAATAAAGTTTAATGACCCAGGCAGTTGGTTATTCAGGGACACGTCACACTAAAGATGCAGTGCCTGGACAGCCAGGAGGTCCCTGCAGAGCACAGGTCTTATCCCAGCCTCTGTTCCACTGGCAGCAGGGATGATAACGTTGTGGTTAAGGCAGCAAAACCTTTGTGGGCCTGACTGGCATTTTTGTCAGAGCAGAGAACAAGGGGCTCTATTTTACTGCAAAGTTAAACACAGTGCCAAGCATCCACCAAGCCCAGCTATCTCATGACCTGGGCTCCTTTGTCACAACACAGGTGACATGAGATGACTGAAAACAAGGTGTCAGCACTGGATTTCACATTACTTATCAAATGGGCAGAAGCACTAGCTGGATTAACTCTGGTGAAACAGTAACTGAAAGTTACCTGTGTCAAAGCATTTACTTCCTACCTGCTTGCACAGCCAGCTAAAAATCTACCTGCAAACTATGTCCCTACAAAGGTTTAGTGAGAGCTAAAATTTTATAGTCATTCTGTAGGGAACAGCTATGATGAGGTTAAACTCCCTTCACAGTGCAGGGAGGGAGAGGACAAATCATTATCAGGAAAAGAACCCTAAATACTGCTGTCTGAGCTTTGGAATGAATCAGATGATCCTGCTGCTTCAGGAAAGGCAGCTAAATGCATTACATGAGGCTGGTGAGATTTTTATTCCTAACATGTACATACTTTAAGCGCCAAAAATTTTTGCTAAATCCTTAACTGGTATAGATTGGCTGTGGGAGACACAAATAAATCATATTACCTGCACACAGCTCAGCCTAAGACAATTTCAGCAAGACTGATCTTGTGCATTCTGGTAGCACAGGACTGTGTGGCTCTGACAGAAGCATTAACTTGGCTGTCAGTAAAGGAAACAAATACGTCTTAGCAGAGCCAGCAGCCCAGACACACCCCAACAATAGCCATTGTCACAGAGCTTTTTTCCTTTTTTTTAAAGGTAAAGTTTACTTTTTAAACAGCTAAACTAACTTAGCACAGGAAGAATTAGACACAAGTTCTCACTTTTGATTGCTAACTTATTTGCTGTCTCCCCCGAGAGAGCAGCACTTTAGAAGTCATAAAATGCATCTACAACACACCCTGTAAACAGAAGCATCCAGCACTCAACTCCCAAAAGCCATGACAACACTAAAAATAAAGGGCTGCAAGTAACTGCCTTAAGAACTCTAAGGTAAACAGCACAAGTAGCTAAGGAAATATTTATCCAAAGAATAAAGTTAAAAGCCACAATTCAGTCTTGAGAGACAGGCATTTGTTATCTTTGCATTTAGCATAGGCAGCACTGTTGGGTCAAGGTGTGCTCTGTTTGAAAGTCACAATAAATCAGTTTCCTGGCACTTACAGAGACAGATACATTTGCTATTCTGTTTCTTCAACAGGTATGAGATATTTAAAGCAAAGCAAATCTAAGCTTCCAGTGAAAAGCCCATGAGATTGACTTTAGAAGTTAATACAGGGCCCTCCTGCAAACACTTTTATACTCTGAACCAGGTGTCATTAAACAACCACCAAATGAAAAAGAACGTTGCTAGAAAAACATCTGTACCATTCCTGTCATGCTACACAAGCACCCAGTGAAGACTGAAAAATACACTCTGCTGTGTTCAAGTGGATTTTTTTCTCTGTTAGAAATCAGAACCATTTGGGAAACATGAATTATTTAGTACAAAACAAATAGAATCAATCCATATTAATGTGCACTAAGCAGCAATTTACGATTCACAACACCATTTTCACGTACAGCATTCACAAGATCACTCAATAATACATGAAGCTTTCTGAATGTTATTAGTATGACAACAGATATCAATGAACTTTAAGTCATTCAAGCTGCTTGTTTTAAATCAGCTCTTGGGAACAGGCAGAACTGCCAAAGCACAGCTCCAAACTCAATCACCATTCATTAAAATATTAAGCAAGGCAGAAACCGTAGCAGTTTTAAAAGCAGAAAGCAAACCTGCAATGTAAGTTCAGATACAAAAAGGAATTTAAGGGAAACCTGTAAAAACTTTGTAAAAAATCTTAAAACAGCAAATATGTTAAATCAAGGAGGCCAAAGGTAAATGTAAGCTACCTTTGTACATTCAGAGGCCGTTTAAATTCTAGAGAGCTTTGCTTAGTGCATTCAGCCTTTCTAGGCTGGAGCTATTAGAGCATTGAATTGCAAGACAGACATTTCATACAACATCAACTGTTTTAAGAAGAACAAAAGATACACAACCTACTTTCATCTATTCTCTTTACATGTGATCAAATACCATGAAAGGAGAGTCAGAGGCAAATGATGCAGACTTTTCATTTAATGTAATTTATCAACTAGGTATACAGTTGATAAATTACATTTATGAAATCAGGATGAAACCATGTAACAATTTCCACCAGCAAAAGGCTTCTTACTCCTCAACACCACCAAAACCTTATGCCAGCACTAAAAACATACTGCCATAAGTAACTCAAAGTTTTAAGATCAGATGGAAGAGGGTGGGGTTCCCCCCCCCCATAATTTTAAAGCACCTTAGACTATTTCATCTTCTAACATCACAATTACCTCCCAAAGAAAGCATTTAAGTCCAATATATATAAAATAGCATAGGCTGCTAGTCACACCAACTGTCTCAAAGCAAGAAAATGTGCTGGAAGGTGTTGAATGGCAGGTTCTCTAGGACCAGGAAGGAAGTAAAAGCAATTATTCTACAAATGAATGAAAATTTTAGAGCACAGGATCTTCAACAATTATCAGAGATGGAGGATATACACTGGTAATTGTATATTTTACAGTAATTTTAAAGTAATTTTTGTCCTATGGAAAAAATCCTGTATTTTTGAGAAACAGAAAAAAAATAACCAGAGTGAAACAAGAAAAAGCAAGCAAAGGTTTTTTCTGTAAGTAAACAACATCCTCAAGGGGACTGGCTAAACTGTCCAAGATTGCTGTGTTGAACCCTATTTGTAGTTACTTCCATTGGTTCATCCCTTTCCCCGTGTCAGTGAAGCAAAGGAGAAACCTCTGCAACAGAAGCTCCCAAAACCTCTGCAACAGAAGCTCCCAAAAAAATTCCTTGTCTCGAATCTTCTCATCCTGAGCACTCTGCAGCTCCCAGACCAGCTGCTCATGAGCTTCTTACTGTCTCACCACCACTTGAAACAAAGAACTGTGGCACAGTTTCCTCTTTTCTCAAGAAAGCAAACATACAATAATCACCATGAGAGGAGGAATGATTGGTCTTAGAACCTGGGGTAGCCAAAAATGTGACAGAAGGTAAAGTGCCTGAAGGTGTTCCAAAATTTATCAAATTACAAAACAATGTTTGATTATTATTAAAAAAAAAAAAGTACAACACTTAGAGGTTTTTACACATCATAAAACCCAGAAAATAAACAAATTTAGTAACTTCCTTGACATGACTTCCTCCTGCTGTAGCTCTGCATGTCTGTGAACTAAATCATACCTGGAACTACAAAATTTGAACTACAAGGAGCTATGAGGAATTTGAACTGTAGATCCATTTTAGCTCCTTTTCATTCTCATATGACAGCACATGTATGAAGTTATGACAACAAATATATATAAGATGTGTGATTCAGGGTAAGTAGCAGAAAAACAGGTCTTCAGTATCATGACCATCACTGTGAAGAGGTTTAGTTATTCCTGACTAAACCCTAAAACCTCACGCCCACACCACACCACCTGCAAAGGCAGACTCATGCAAGCTCTAAGCTTGTGTTCAGACTGCCAGAGATTCAACAAACTGAGTTTCACAGGGAATAAATTTTGCTGAGATCAAGAAATCTTTGAGAATGCAAAGCATTTCCTACCAGCAGGCATGAGAAAGCAGACCTGATTTTTCACTTCATCAACAAAATCCACACAGATAAGACCTTGTTAAATACCACTTTAAGAATGCAAACTTCATTAACCATGAAATTAATATCACCACAGAATGCAAAACTGCACCCTGTGTGTCTGTACAAATCAGCTTCTTACAGATTTAATTATAAAACACCAGTCAGGAAGACATTCACTATGCACTTTGGAGTTAAACACCAGTCTAGCTAACGGTCCAGAAGTTCATCCTAATTAAACACAGCTTCAGAGTTTCTGGATAATTTATCATTTTAATAGTTTACAAATGTCAACATAACTTATTCCCTTTCCTAAACATTTCATAATGTGAATGACATGTGTAATTATACTTAGAACAATCTTATTATGGGGCCTACAACTATATCCAGCAATCAGCTGAGTAATAAGAAAATGTAACACTTCCTGAGCCAGCAAGACAAAGTAGGGCATGAGACCTAACTCAGACTTAGAAATTGGAGATTATTTATTTGAATTAGTACCTTATTTTCCTTTCTTAACTTTCACTGGCATAGCATTTCAAGGGTAGTTAGTGACACTAAAATATTAATGCCCTGACATGATCAGGACATGAGGTGCAATAAAATTTTATTACAATCTATAGCAACTAAGAATTGGACACCTTGCAAGCAGTTTAAATAAAAAAAACAGGTTATTTTCTTCACTTAGAAAGGATCAGCTGAGCAGTTCCCAACCCTATTATTACTTGCTTTTGTACAGCATGAAGTTTGTCAGCAAGATTTGTCTTTTTCTGGAGAGTTCACAATGGACAGAATTTATTCCACATAGATGTTTCATATGTTAAAGAGAACTACAATATTAGCATGGCAAAATAAGGTAATCTACTTTGCTAATTTAGCCAGGGTTGGATTTCTTCTTTCTGCTACAGCTCGAAGTGCATCTCTCCTATTTGTTTGAGCATGCCTCAAACATGGCTCAGGATGTCACAGAGGCAGTGGAAGGCCTGATGATTTATTTAAAACAAACAAGCAGCAGCAATGCTACATAGCTGCAAGCGATACCTCGCCATCTGGGGATAAGGAAACACTGGATCATTGTAAGGCACAATTTACTTGGCCATGACCAAAGTGACCTCACAGGGCTTTTCCGAGTGCTGCAGCTACAAGCAGACACTTAACCTACCCAGCAGCAGCTCCTGCGGTGCCCGGCGATACCGATCGGCACTAATTGCCGTGGAACGGGCCCGGAGGAGGAGGAGAATAACTCACATTTCTATCCATCAGCCCATCGTGTTTCCTCCCTGGCCCGCAGCCAGGCGGGAGGAGCGAGGAGCTGCCTGAGCGCTTCGCTGCCGGCCCGGACGCGGCCAGGGTAACGCGCTCTGCCCGCAGCG
>JAHLSL010000013.1:3558497-3632509 GCA_025920805.1 Petroica traversi | reverse complement strand
AAAAAAAAAAAAAAAAAAAAAAAAAAAAAAAAAAAAAAAAAGCTGAGCACATGAAGTAACCGGGCCCGGGTCCCCGGCAGCGGAGGGGTTCACAGCCCCAGCGCTGCCCGCTCGGGCAGAGCCGGCTGAGGAGCACGGTGAGGAGCGCCCGGTGCTGCGAGCGGCCGCCAAACGCTATCGGGCTCCAGCATCCAAAAGCTGTCTCCAGCATCCACCCCCATCTCTAAACCGCACCACAGCCCCGAGGAACCCCTGGGTCACCATCACAGCCCTCCAGGCTTCGCACAGCACAGACTGCACAGGGTCAGGCAGGGCTGCTATCGCCCTAAAAAGAGAAAATCATGACCTGCGTTCTTTAGCAAAAAGGTTTCTTCCGTTATAAAAAGCAACCCCCGGCCCAATGGCTTAAACAAAACACGTCAGCGCTTTCATTTGGAAAACGAAACTGTACTTGCTGGCCAGTAAGTCTTGACTGGCCCCATTGGGCTGTACCCCTCCTCATCCTCACCAGGCAGAACTGCATCAAGTTTGGGTTCTTAGTGTGGGATCAACCCAGGTCATGTTGCATTGTATTGCTTTCTTAAACAATTTCTTTAATTTCTTTAAATAATTTAAAATCCCCACCTAAATATGAATTAACTTACAAGTATGACCCAGAAAGCACATGTTTAAATCTATCAGAAAACACAGCTGAGCACATGAAGTAATAATACTTTAAATAACATCTGTTGTGTCTACAAACCCACCTACATGACTGTTCTTCCTGGCAGGTGATCCCAACTGTATTGGCACACAAGAGGGATTTTTCTGATTTTTAGACTGTGCCATAAATGCCTGGAAGTTCCAGTTAGAAAAAAGAAATGCACTCAGTTCTCTCACCTAGAGAGCACACAGCTCTGTCCAGCGCTTCTGGCCACAGGTCAACTCACTTCTGCTCTGAGCTGCCAAAAGCAGGAGTTCAGGAAAACAAAGTTACTTAATAGAAAAGACAAGGACCAAAGCAGGTTGTTTTTCTTCCCCTTGCACAAAGTGGTAACACTGTATTTCCAACCCGGATTTGACCTATTAATTTGTGGCCCAGGGGTGGCTTTTTAGCTTTCACAGCTGCTGGTGAACATTAGACATCCCACACACACACCTGACATGGACCCCAGCACTAGTTAAAGATTTACCCAATGCTATTTACACACAAAAACTTATGTTTCAGACATGAATCTCGAAACATAACTCAAAGGCTCAGGCTACTCCCTATTTCATGCTTTAAACCAGATCTTTCCCCCAAAATACCTCTTCAAGGGTTTCATCTCCTCATGACTCCTATAAGCCCTTCTGAAACCTGTGGCAGACAAATCACTGCCTCCTGCTATGTACTATTCACAAGCCTTCAGATTTCACTCAAGCAGACAGTGATCTGTGGAGGCAAGTAGAAGATTTATGTTAAATCCTACATATTTATAGAGGTCTAATGACAGTGTTAAGCAAATTGGTTTCGTCCCACTCCTCTGCATTTTCTGCACCCAGTGTAAAATCAGTTCAAGGTAACTGAAGTGCAGCCAAGAAACAAGTGCTGAGTACAATCTGTTGGAATGCCAAGTAAGGGAACAAGAACTTTGCAAGGCAAAGTTGTTTCTGAAACATCCTGTGGACTCTCATGTTATTCAGAGGAAGTAAAGCCAGCCATTTAAAAATTTCATCTTGCTTGAGTAGTAATCTTTACAAAACCACATCCAGAAGGAGCTGCAGCACCTGCAAGGTTTGCACTGGATTGTATCAAGCAGCTTCCAAGGTTCAAATAAAGCAATAAAAGAAAATTACTCTGATTTGTAGGTCCTGTCCTCTGCTCAATGTGTTAATAGGCTTCAGCACCCTGTGAAACAAAACCTGTTACCTTAGAAGGAGCTTTGATAAAGAGGACTGCTGCATTTGCATTTGCAGGAACTGAATAAACCACATCAAGCTCTTGAACATGAAGCCTCCTCAAGTGGTATTTTTGTGGCTAGCATTTACCTTTTCTGCAAGTAACAGAGCATGCCAGACAACTTTCCACAGTTTTCCAAGATGGAAAATTGCTCATGGTAAGCAGCACTATTCATGGTGATATTAATACCAAAGCCATCAGTAACAGTTTAAGTATATTTTTTAATTTTCTTACAACCACTTAAAACTGTCATATAACACAAACTTTTGTACACTATTTACAGACAAAACAAGTAAAATATCCATCCAAAATATTTTTTAAAAAAATCCTCTGATTAAATTGTTACACCTGCTCAAACAATGGTGGGACTTAATAGGCATATTTTCTTGTGCATGTTTCTCTTCCATGTAGTACTTCAGTCTCACTGCATATATATATATTTTCTCTTAAAAGTTAAAGAAAGATAAAACAAGCAGAAGGGACACAACACAATATGCATTCAAATCCTTGTTTAAGAACAAGCAGCTAATTAAAAAAGGCAAAATACAGGAAAAGTGCATCAGTTCCAATGAGTTAGTATAAGAAAGAGGCCCACAGGTGTGGAGCTGGCACCCTTTTGGGTAGAGTCTCCTAGAAGACCTCTGATTGTCTATAGAGATTATTTAAAATTTATTTTAAACAGAAATTACAAAAAAAAAAAAGAAATTAAAAAGGAGAGGAGAAACATGACACCTTCAGATTTTTTTTTTGTTTTGCCATGAGGTTTCAGGAAACTGGTGCTCAACAACTTTCAGAGTGGGTGAGAACTCCTTTGTGCCCAGAGCTCAGTGATGACCCCATGCCACGAGTGAGCTGTCCCCGAGCCCCAGGGCTGCCCCATGGTCTGTGCCAGGCCAGGGCTCCCACTGTTTGTGCTAAAGTCACCCAGACCCCCTGCCCTGGAACTTTGTCAGCACAAGAACCACTCACTGCCATGGCTTAAAGCTGAGCCAAACACTGCTGGCTGGGCACCTGAACAGAGCAACTGCATCTTCTCATCCAAAGCCCACTTGCACGTCTGGTGCATTTCAGAACAGATGCCACGCTGAGGAAGCTACAAATGACCACGGAGACAAAGTGTCACTAACCTTAACTCATGTTCTTTGTGTTTCAAACAGATTGGTATTTTGGTTTTACAACAATAAAAGAGGCTTGCTGTCTCTGGTGATCCCAAGTCCCACGGTAATCCTTCACCCAAAAGGCTGCCTTTGAAAACAAGGCTCCATGCATGTTTGGGGAAGGGTGGCAGCACTCTGAAACAAGGGGTCAGCACACAATCCCTTGGAAGGGGAGCCTTTATCCTACATTTGAAATCTCCTGACCGAGCCTATGTCTTTGTGCTTAATTACTTTTAGGTAATCTGAGCTCACAGTAGGCAGTAACCAGGCTGACACTTTGTGACAGGACTGGCTAAGGAGTAGCTTTGTACAGGATCATATTTTTGGCTTTCTGGTAAGGCTACTTCATCTAGTAACAACAGATTTGGTCCAAAGGTATCCAGTCTCCCATTCGAGCTCGATAGTTTTGAAGCCTATTCCATTACATTCAAAAATCTCACAAGCCACTGGGCTTTCTGCTAATGAAGTACCAAGGCTTTGTGCTTTATACAGAAGAATGGAGTGCTCAGTCCAATCAGCTGTAAATATATTTACACTTCTGTGGACCTAGCAGCTAAATACTCCTTCCTTCCTTTAAAGCATCACTGAAATAAAGAACAAACACTAGCAAATCCTAAAACAACAACAAAATACTGCTAAAAGTTGTGACAGAGAAAGTAATCCTTAAAACCACTCCCGAACTCTGTATGTACTATTTCCATTAATGCCAGGAGAGACTGCAAACACTCCTGGAGTTCTATACAACACAGAAATTAATCTGCCTTTTTCTTCATTCCTCAAAGAGGAACTTTCAGAAATGTTTAGAGTTAGGAAAAAAGTAGTCTTCATTCACCGAGATCAGTGCTGTACCTGTCCTCTCCTGGAAGGACTGCTTTCTGTTTAGGATGGGCTGCAAGCTGCTTGTGCTTTGGGGATAATTCTACCATATTCAACCTCCATGGCATTTTTGGAGGTCAAATACTTCTCTGTTACAGAATCCTTGAGTTGGTGCACAAAGCACACAACAGTAAGCCAACAAAATCTTTCTGCCCAACAAGGCTAAGCTTAGCACAGTCCAAGTGGCACCACCAGGTTTCTAAAGCTATGATACACAAAATCAGATTGCACAATGCATGTGAAAATATGACAAGCAAGAATGCAAACCCTCAGTGGTCAAGCCAAGGGTAAACTCCTGTTACCAGCCACATAAACTGTATATGAGGCTCAGTGGAAAGTTCATTTTCTTGTACTGGAGATATTTGTAGGACCTCAGTGCCTTTCTCCTGGACTCCAGCTCTGCTGTACTGTGTGGTGAATGATGTGCTAGAGGACAGCACAAACCCCTGAACCTCAAACTACTGCAGTCCCAGCGATTTCTGATGGTGAAACATTGTTATCACCCAAAGCCAAGATTCAGCCACCAGCTACACAAAATCCAGTTCTGAAGAAACAGAGCGACCAAAGCAGTGCAGGAACTCATTTCAAGTCATATTGGGGTAAGATGAACAGGTAAGTGCAGTTGTGTCATCTGCCACGCACAGAGAAAGAGGAACTTGAAACAGAGTTAAGTAGAAACACCATCCATCAAGATAAAGCCCCAATTATCCCTTTTAAATCCAGCAATAAAACAGAGTGCATTTTTTCCAGGAAACAGAGTGTATAGTACCCGTGTGCAGCATAAAAACATTTCACAAATAATGAAAACATCCCTTTTGAAAAATCTCAACAAAAATAGATCCCATTGGGACCAGACTGTCAGTGCCTCCCAAAACAAGGCAGAAAAATCCAGCCTATAAAACATGCCAAAGGTGACCAGTAAATATCCCACTAACTGCTGAAACTGCCGACTGCTTTATTTACTGAGAAAAGGAAGTGTGACATTTGTATTTAAAACCCCAGGCATCATGTTAACAGGTCCACTAAACTACACTTTCTGCTCTGTTCTCCCCTGACAACTACCTAAAGAGACATCTGTCTGTCTGTGGGGAAAGTTGGAAGCAACATCTCTTGATTATGCAGGTCAATCCTGCCAGGCATCAGGACAACAAAACTCTGAGAATTCTACTGCACTGACCCAAAAGCATCATCTTCCAGCCCAGAAGTTCTCTACTGGTCAAATTTCTCAAGACAAGATGCTGACAGCAAAGCAGCAGTGTTTCTTTTAAAATTCTTTCAAGCCTAATGGCTTATGACTGAGCTTGTCCTAAGGGACTGGAGTACAGGCAAATGATCTAAGCACAATATGAAGAGCCAAAACACCCATTTATTGGCCACATAACTGGTGTAAGGAGGAAAAAGGGACACTTTGATTTTAATTTAATTGTGCCTTCAGACTCTGATTACAATGTGGAAGAAAAATGGTCCTAGCTACACACTGTCCTCCCTCAGGAATATTCAGCTAATAAACAGTCTGACATTTACATTTTGATTCTGGAATGAAAAAAAGAAATCTGATTTTAACACTTGTGTGAATAGCTGCCTTGACGAGGCAGTTACTGTAAGGGGCAAAAGCCACAACCCCCAGTTACTGAGCTCTGCTCAGCCCCAGCAGATCTCACTGAGCTCCCCCTCAACACCACTGAGGCAGGGACAGTCACAGGCTGTGCCAGCTCAGCTCTCAGCCTGCAGAATCCTGCAGCTCACAGCTTTGGAATGGCCAAAGGGACACTTGAACCATTCCATTTGACCAGAGTAACCCTCTTTCATCAGAACCCAGTGACTGCATCTTTCCTGAACCGATTCCTGCAGTGAGCACCTTCCTAACTCAAATGCATTCGGAGGCCAGGGGCTTCCTGCAGAGATGGATTTGAACAGGACATAAAGGACCAGGGCTGCACCCCCAGCTCCTGCCTGTGCTCCTCCAAGCACTCTGAGAACAGGCTGAGTGAATGAATGCCAGCCAGCTGAAACTCAACTCTTATTTGATGCAGATCTTGAGCCTGATGCAAGTTTCCCTACACCTTTAATGGAAAGTAACATAAGCCCTGTTATTCAAAGTGTAAAGCACTGGCCTACAGCAAGTGGCTGATTGGGTTTTATTACCCTGGAAAATGAAAATCAGCAGTTCATCCTACTGTGAGTCTACTGATGGAACTAAGATGTCCCACTGGTCCTTTTCCTATTCTCTAATAAAAGCACACAAATCCCTTCCCAATTCACCAAATTTTCACCAAGTCTGATCCTGAGCATCTGTAGATAGTTAAAAATACAAAGTCAAGCTCATAAGAGTTTCCAGAATGCAAACACACTGGCAGAGCTATGTTGCAGTCCCCTGTTGATTGCAGTTTCTTTAGCATATTCTCTAAAAAGATGTTCAGGTAGCAAAGCAAAAGTCTGCTGACAGGCTCTGTGTACATGGCCCAATTGTTTGCTAGAAGAAAAAGGAAATAACTTCACACAATTAAAAAAGAATTTAAAAAATCTGACAACCCAAATATGGAAAATGCACAGGCACTTTCTCTTTCCTTCCTTGTGTCCTACAGCCTGCCTGTAAGAGAAGTGCAAAATAATTAAATTTTCTGACATCTGAAAAAAAGAAACATCCAGGTTATGCCTACAGAAGTTTCAGCTAAAGCTTTGGAACAGAAGCTCTGCGTGCTGACATTGATTTGCACTCTGGACATGCCCACAGAAGTGAGACTGCTGTGCAGCCACAGCCCACAGGTCCAGAAAGAGCAGTTCCCTCCCTTTTTAGTTCATCTACTGTTCAGGCTACAGAGGTAGTAAAAACAAAACCAAAACCAACAACAATGACACAAACCAAAACAGAAACAAAAACTTCAAAAGGAACCACACTCTTGCTGTACTGTACATTCAGAACCCTGTGGCCACATTGTTGTCCTAACAATGAACAAATTCATAAAAAATCTCAACATTAACACACGAATGTGCAAAGAGCACATTCCAAAGTCAGTGCTGTGGTAAAGCAAGTGTCCATCCACAGGGAGGGAAGGGGATTCTGTGAAACATCAGGAACAGAAAGGTCATTTCTGGCAGCCCACATGCGAACGTAAACAAGATCCATTTCTCCTTTTAAAGTTCCGTGCCAACAGAACTATTGAAATGTCATTTCCCACAAGAGGAGACTTTTCTGTAATCATTAAAAAATACATTAAAAAAAGGGAACCATAGAGCAAGAGACTATTGTGTTCCCGAGCTGGCAGCTGGTAGAGTAGCCCCTGTGTTTGCATTGGCATTTTGCTCCAGATGTTGTCTTCCTTCTGTTGAAATAGAAAAATTGAGGCTCGCACACACTTTTAGGTCACCAGGGCCTCAGTTTCAGTTCATTTGGCTTTACTTGCTAGAGAGGAAGGAGCATGTTTTTGTAGTTGTGCTTCAAAGGTCCACTTGGCTGCTCCTCAGTTTGCAAACTGCTGGTAGAAGGCAAGTTTGACCCTCTCAATGTGATGGCAGAGTTTGATAGCTGGTCCAAGCTTCAAGTCCATGCACTCCTGAACAGTGGGCAAAGTCAGCAGCAGCAGTGCCTGGCCATCAATTTCCTGTCAGAAGACAAAAATTCCATGGTGACTTTGTTATTCTTCATGCTCCTTCTGCTTTGACTTGCAGTAATTTCAGATTTGTGACTGTCTGTGAATTTGATGTTTCTTTCATGCTCCCCCAGGCAGCTTAAAAATCTCTCTCACACAGAACAAATTAACTCCTTTCTTAAATTGCCCACTCAAATCCACTGGCTTAGGCACAGACTCTCAGGAGATTCTACTGTAAAAAATACAGCCCAACAAAAGAAACCTAGGGAATTCCATGCAGAAAGTAATTTTAACCAACAATTGCATCTTTCTGTAGAAACAGAGGTTCCACAATGTGAAGCGTATCTGGAACATCAACCACCATTAAGCACCCTAACCATTAGTTCTACAAGTACAGTTTTAACAGACACTGGTTTTTATGGCAGATTTTAACTAAGATGCAAATCAAATGTTGTTGACTCTTGTCATGGTGCTTGGTTGCAGGCATTATTTGTAATTTTGGCATTGAGATGCTCTGCAGACCAAAACATCCTCCCCTCAGTATTGAGAAACCTGAAAAATTCTGGCCAGTCCCTGGACTCTCCTCTCCCAAAGTGCTGCAGGTTGCACAAGTGTTTGTTTCCCAGAACTTTATTTTAAAAAATTCTTTCACTGACTCTTTAGAGGGTAAGAAGCCAAGTGACAGATTCAACAAAGACAGATTCAACATAAAGCCAGAAAAAGCTACCTGATCAAGGAAAATCCTCGCCAGTGGAGCACAGTCAGTGGATTTGAGGAATCGTACCACATCAGCCACGCTCCATTCCAGAGGGTTACTGTCCAGCTGCAGCTTTTCAGCAACTTCCACCTTTATGTCCTAGACAAGCCAAAAGAATTCCCAAAATATTACATATGCTTAGACTTTTTATAGTTCTGTGATACACCATAATAAAGATGGTGGATTTTAATTACTCTGTAGAGTTTTCACAGTGCCCTTCATAGGGTAACAGAGAACTTGTATGGAGGTTAACACTCCCAAGAATTTGGTGTTTGCCCAGCAGGGAGCAAGCCAGGACACAAACCCACATTCCAAATTACCTTTGGTGAAGGAGGTTTATTTTCATCATCAGAAAAGGAAAAGGTCCTGAGCTTCCTCTTCCGCTTGTCCCGGTCCTGAGCCAGGGAATGGGACAGTTCACTCTGCGTGGGAGATGATGACAGGGATTTCTTCTCTGACACCTCTGATTCTTCAAGCAATTCATCTTGGTGCTCCGAGGTGCTGTCCTCAGTCAGAGATTCTTCATCCACCTCGTCCTGGTCATCCTCCTCTTCTGCCCCACTGCCCTGAAGAGTTGGGAAAAAAGAAAACAAAAGGCAGATGTAACTCTGAAGTTACAAAGAACTGAAGTTTGCTCTTTCAAATGAAGCAGTCAGAGATAACATCCCAGATCTGTGAGCACGGCTGGCAGTGTCCTACCTGGGGAGACCCAGCTGGAGTGTTATCCACGGATGTAGAAGAACGTTTTTTCTTATGGACAAAGAAATGTTTTCGTCTCTTCCGTCTTTTATTTGGTTTCTTCATGGCTACTTCCAGGTTGCTGTGGCCACCCGGGGGCCGACCTATCCTCTTATTTTTCCTCTTTCCATAATAGTGAGCTACAAGGACAGAAGGAAGGAGAAGAGTTTTGAAATGCTCTTCAGTGTCACTAGTCATGTTTGCCCCTCATCAGGACTGGAAAATCAGTAGAAGGACATTTCTCAACAGGAATCCCAATTCTGCAAAACTTCAAAATCAGTACATCTGTATTTTCCTCTTCAATTTGGTTTAAGGAGCAAGAGTTACTGATCAATTTTGTTTGCCCTGTAAACATTTACTTCCTCCATCTCTGGGAAGCCCCCAGTGATCCTATTTTGTATCAAAATTATCAAAGATTTGGTCCAATTTAATGGTGCTTTTTATGATGTTTCGTAGTTTTTTAACATGGCCTCAATACACTGTTCTCACAGTGTCAAATGGGTAAAGCCAGTTAACAAAAACCTGAAACACTAAGAAAAGAGCTTGAAGGTGTTGCATTTTTTTCCCACAACAAATTTGTAAAAGCAATTATAATGCCACTTAAATTACCACATTAGTCAGTTCTTCACCAAAAGTTGCTTTAAAAAGATAAGGTTTTAAGTGCACAACAGAAATTAAGCCATGATTCTACTACTTAGCACAGAATTAATTTAATCTGTGTGTAGTAATTGAGCTGCTCCTTCTGGAGTCAAAGCCGAAAGAAACTAAAATATAACACTCCAGGCTCCACTTTGGTATGGATCAGGGGACTACTCACTGTATTTTGTCTTTGTCAGGACAGAGCAGTTCTCTGAACACTTATCCAGCACCATCTGAGGGCCGAAGAGGTTTGGGCAGCATTCCAGCTTGATGCAGGTTTTCCTGCAGAAATCTGCCACCCGATCCGCTGTCCTCACAACCTCCACGGTGGCACGGTAGCTCTTGCCTTTGTACCTAGCATTGAAAACAGGGGCAGAATTAGGCATCTGCTAATTACCAGGAGAAAAGGACTTCGTTGAGAGATGTACAAGAATACTGAGATTAAACTAAGAAAAAATATGAGCGGTGATGAAGTTTATGGACAGCCAAGTCCAGGAAAGAGGAGCTCCTGACTCTTATGTCAGATCCCCACATAAAGAAAAGCCATCACAGAGGTGGCTGCAGTACAAACACAGCAACACTGTCACATCAACAACTACAAAACATCATCTGAGAGGACCGTGCCAGAGTTCAGATATTTTGTTCTCTTTGTTCACAGATGTTTGTTCTGTCTTTGCTTTTATGGCACTGCAGAGGTGCCCACTGTGACATGGGCAGCTGGTCCCTCAACCAGGCTGAGAGCCCCCACTGAGCTCATACAGGTAACAGCAGACAGCTTTTGGTGAGCCTTTCTATGCTCATCCTATGGAGGTAAGGGACCCCTGCCACATTTCCAATCAGCTTTTGTCCAATTGCTGAACAACTCCCCAGGACAGTCACTTGATGTGACTCCACAGACTGCTCCTATTTGATTTAAACAAAGAAATAATTTCTTTTTGATCACCAACCTCGCCATTACCCTGAAAGAGCTGCACTGTGCAATATCTGCCAGAGCTGCTCAGCATTTCTGCTTTGTTCTCCCAGCACAGCTACAGGCACGTGCTGATATCTACCAGAGACATTTCAAGCCTGCAAGTACCTAGTTAGTACCTTGAAAAAAAAGAGCTGTATCATCATAGCAGTCCAGATACCCCTGGTGCCACTACTGTGGCAAAAGAAAGTGCACAGTGAGACTAAACAAATATTTTTTTTCTTTATTTCTCAACACCTCCTATTTACCCTAACCTTTGTCATCTTCCTATTCAGAGCAATCCTTGAATATATGGAAAGATGTCTTTTTACACTTCATATATACTTTATATATGAAACTCATCCTACAAAAGAATTACTGACATGTTCAAAATTATGTAGAGAAGTGTGCAGTGGCACATTGGGAAAATCTAATCTCTAATATGCAAACACAGTGACCTAATTACAAAATCATCCCTAGACTATAAAGGAATATCTGGACTTATCAAATATATGCAAATATGTTCACTGCTTTTTTCCTAGCTGTAAAAGTAATCTTGCAAAGAAGCTTCAACCCAAAAAGCTCAGCAGGAAAACTGGGAGTGCTTTAGGGTAGACTGCTGTAGAGAGACATCCATGCCAGGCCATTTCAAAGCTTCTAACTTTATTTCTGAAGAATCTTTTTCCACTAAAAAATTTGTATGGAAAAGCCTGAGAAGCTTCCCAAGCAGCACATGCTTGTACTTTAAAACACCAACAAATACCTTCAGGTGAATTCAATAATCTTAAAGCTCACCCACAGGTCTGTCAGCACAATCCTGCACCAGTGCCACACCAGCCTGTAGCTGCTCACCTGCCTGTGGCAGAGTACACTGCCATATTATGGAGCACTAAAATCACATGCACTGCCCCAGAATTCATAAAGAAATTCATAAGGAATTTAACATTTAATGGCTGTTGGCATCTTGTTATACTCTAAGCGATTTTTCATTCCCTGAAATGTAAGTTAAAGCACAGACTGCAGAGAAAGCTACTGGGACTGACTAGACAGGGAACAGGACAAGAATTTACTTGGCTTTTAGGGTCTCTCCATGGCCATGCCAGGCAGCCTCCTCATCCAGCTGCAGCTCTCGCAGGACACGGCTGGGCTTGTAGGCAGCATTGATCAACAAAGTGAGAACCTACAGAGCGGGAGGGAAGAGCAGAAAACATGTGTAAGTTATTTGTACAGTAAATCTGTTTTAAAGTGCCAGGGCAGAATAGGAAATTACTCCCATTCATCCAAATTATCTAGCATCAAAGCACTCATTCACAGCAGGATTACAGACACCTCCCGACAGTGCCAAAATGAACACTGAGAGCGGCCGGCACTTTGGGCCTTCTCAGCCCTCAGAATTTGTCTGCAGAGTCACGAGAATATTCAGCAATTTCCAAGTCATTGCCCTTGAATTACACATCACTAAATTAATGCCTGGGGCTGAGTACTCCCAAACTTGCATAACCTTGGCTAAATCTCAGCGATTATCTTAAAGATTGTATGTCATGTGAAGATGTGCCAGAAAATGCTGCAGGATTTTGCTGCCTGCCAACCTGCTGCTTACAACAGAACCATAGTGCAGAATCCTAAGCTCTCATCTGTTTTGCTTCCATGAACCACGATAAGACCTGGATTTTAATAAAATGATAATTTCTCGGGTATTGTAAAGTAACTTGGAAGTTGCAAATAACCTGAAGTTAGTGGGAGATAGTACAAAATGTGCACTCTAATTGTATTTTTTATGCTCACTATGTGCTTATTCCAAATAATTCCCAACTGGGTGCATAACAACCTTGACATTACAAATTTGCAGTTTTATTGCTACTAATGCAGCAGGCCAGAAATCAAAGAAAACTATTAAATATAATGCAAGCACCAAACTCTCTCTAGGAGGCCCTCAGTGAGCAAGACTCACAACTGAAATGAATACAACCGAGCTACTGGCTGAATCTTCAACAACACTCAGCACCTGCACATCAGCAGGATTTGTGCACACTTCCTGCTTTCAGGCAAAGAAGCAGAGAAAACTTCAGGGTTAAATGAAGCTGCCACAGAATTTCACATTTGCCCTTTTGCAGTTCTTACATTAAAGTACTGAAACCAGCAGGATGGATAGGGTACTTTGCAAGCAGAAATGGAGCATTTTCAATAATCTGCTTACTTCTTGACAACCAGACTTGTTTTAAAGCATGTCTGCCAGAAAGTCTTTCTTAAGGTCTCTCCCAGTTAAGATACTTGGTAGGGAAGGTAAAAATTCCAGATATGTTGAGCCAGGTCCTAGATACAAAGTGATCACTTCATGACAGCTCAAGTGTGCATATACAGTTAGGTAAGTCTTGAGAAATTTCCAGCCTCTCAGGTCAGATAATAAGCACCTCATGATCCTTTCTGAAATTTCAGAAAAATAATTACTGCATTTACGTATCTGTAAATTTACAGTGAGATACCTTCTGGAGAAGAAGCTCTTTGGCATTAAAGAATGGCCTCCTCCTCCTCCTCCCTCAATTACATTAAGAAGCTAAACTGTAATTTCACCTGATCTATGCAAATTGTATCCAACTTATAAAACACAGATAATTCTTTTCATTTCCCAATTACTGAATGCAGTTTGCCATTTTGATTAAGAAAATCTGTATTTTCTCTGTTTTACCATCGACAGTGCAACCCATAAAGGAATTTTGGGATTATCTCCAGCTAAATTCTGTTAATTAAAATGGAAACATTTATTACAGCTATAAAAAGATACTAACTCCTTTGATTGGGGTAATTACAGGTTATACTGTTTTAACAGAAAATAAAATCTAGCAGTAGAAGACTGGCTGTTAGTTAGATAAATGAGAGGCTTTTACTCTTACCAGCCATTCATAAAACCATTCATGTTTTATACTTTATTATATGCAAAAAGACACTCCTTACTCATCATCAGCTTCAATTTCTGAGCTACCCATCTGTAATTAGAGAGATGCTCTGGTGTTTATGATACACTGCTTTTTGCAGGGCCACCCTGCCCGTCCAGCTCACCTCCTTCAGCACCAGGACACAGTTCCCAGGCCCCACGGACTGGGGGAGCTCTGCAATCCTGCCTTTGTTCAGGTAAGGCCCCGAGAAGCACCGGTGGTTGAAGTAGATCTTTGGGCAGCAGTACTTGCCATTAATTACCACTGAGAAGTGAGAAATGAGAAAACAAATGTTTAAATCACACGCTGCAAATGCCCCGGGAAAGAATCTCGCAGTACCTAACAGTTTGTCTGCTGTAGAAAAAGGAGGGGAAAAGCCTTGAATGACAGGGATTTGAGGTGCTTTCTGTGTCACGTTTGCAATGGCAGCATTAGTTATTCCATGTTGCCAAAACATTTTTCATACTTCACACCCATGCTTGCAAATTGTCAAGCTGCAGTAAATAAAGATGGCATCAGAAAAGAAACATTCCTTCCTGGCTGGTCTGCTGCTTCATGGTATTACACCAGTGAGAGCAGCAAAGACAAAGACAATCCCAACTTTTTGCCAGCAGCAGCAGTTCCTACACAGCAATTACAGATGAATTTTCCAGTCAAGTAATTTTCTCTCCCCCAAACTTCTGCCACCAGAGAAAACTGGCAATTATTCTCCACTGTTTATCCTAAACTGCAGCACCACATTGTTTTGCATCTTTAGATTTTTTTCCTTTGATTAGCAAACACAAGATGCAGCAAAACTGATAAACTGACCTTTGATGAAGTGACACCAAGCCCTCTAGATCTATTTAATGGTTCAGCATTGCTCAGAACTCAAGTGTTAATATATATTGCAATACACTTATGTACAAAACAAATATTGTTTTACCCAGCAGCGCTGTAGATTTTCTTGACTGAGCAACACTATCACTTAAAGACCTCAAATTTAGCAGTTGAAAACTGGCAGATAAATAAATGGAGTCAAATTTACATGATAACTCTATTAAAAGCCAATTAAAATGCTAAACAAGCACACATCATTTTTATCACACTTGCTTTTGGTGAAGCTTCAGATGTGCACTTCACTGTACAGAAAACAGCAGAGGAGGCTCTGTGTTGCCAAATGGATGGATCTGTGTGACTTTCACCAGCAGATGTACTTATTCATCACATTCCTACTTGCAACAGTTTAGAAAATTATTAGATTTTGCCATCTGGCACACAAAGCAGTTTACTGTTTGAATTGCTTTTGTTTATCACCATGATGAAGTTAACAGAAAAACCAGAGAGATCTGCTTCCCAAAGCCAGAATCCAACAACTCCAGCACAGACCCAGCACACCTGCTTCTCCCACACTATCAAACAAAACAGGTGACAATAAAAGGTCACCTGCACAGGTCACAGGACACATTCAGCTCCACATATCCTCTGCTGGAGGGGCAATTTTCTGATGTAAAAAACTGATTTCCAGGCTTAGTGAACATATGAACTGCAGAACACCAGTAACTGCATGTGTTTGTTTGTTCCATTCATTTTTGAAATTCAGCAAATCATCAAGGAATGAAAATCTCCAAAGCCTTTCCTCCTCTTCCCTCTCCTAAGAGGGTTAAGCAGGAGAACTCTTACAGGATTTTGCCTTTGTTGGCCTCTGTGATCAATACCTGAGTCAGAAGAGTTCAGTTCCTGGTTCTTTAGTCCATCATGAACTGTCCTTGAAGACAAAATTCTGAAATGAAAAGAAGGAGGTTGAGAATACAGAGAGATGGTAAAGACAGTCACCTCTCCATTTCTAAAACACCATTTTATTTTTTTTCCTCAGCTCCAGCCTTATTAATCTGCATTTTATACCTCCCTTGTTTCACAATAAAATGCAGAAACTACCAAATTCCATTTGGAAAGGACTTCTGTACATCAGCAATCCTTCTTTGCTTGAAGTCCAGGGGCCACCATGGTGACAGACACCTCCCAAAGCTTCCCACAGGAGTTTCCATCCCCTGACTCCTTTCAACTTCTCATTTCATGGCACAAGGCAGCCTAGCCTTACCCTCTGCATTCTGAAATAGCTGGATTTTAAACAAAATACAAACCAAAATAACTCCAGTACTCTGGTAAGGATCCCAATTACAAAACATGGCAGAACAGTCTGCTCAGTATTTCAAGAGCAATGCAAACACTGGCAGGACTACTGACAGCCCTGGTGTTTGTAAAACTAAGAGTCAATAAAGCCAACTGTGAGCATTCCATGGAGATTTCTGAGCAGGCTCACAGGAATGAGTTCCACATGCATGACACAGAATTTCTAGACTAATTGTAGGGATTACTAGAACTCTTCTTTTTGCCTGCTTTGGGCCAAATTTCATCTGGGAAGGAACAATTATTAAAAAAAAATAATTCCAAGCTTTCTGTCTCCTCCTACTGCAGTGCAAGAGGTCTTTTTGAACATCTTTTTGGCAGAATCTACCAGCATTAACACAAATGGACTGTGGAATCTCCCAGCCCTCAGCACAGCACTTTTACAAAGCTGAATCTTCCCTAACACAGCATATTTTCCAATTGAAAAATAAAGAGAAAAAACACAACAAAAAATAAAAGCAAAAAACCTGTTACTTACTGTTTCTCTGGTTGAACTACTGCAATTTTTTTCTGCTTGTTGACTGAAAGAAAAAAAAGAACATATGAGAGGCAAACAAATGAAGCTTCTAGTACAATAAATAAAGTGAACTCATTTCATCAAAGTTATAGAGCAAAAAGGATCTATTTTGCCAGTCACTGCAGTGTCAGACAGTTGACCCAGCTGCATGAGAGGTGCACTGGCCCAAGTAATTTGAAGAAAACCAAAAGGTTTACTTCAACTTCCATTAAAAATTCATTAAATCAAGCATGGATATGCCCAGGTTTCCAGGAAATCTGACCTTTTGAGTCCCTTTGCTTGCATCAGAGCCCCTAAACCACCTGTACTACCAGCCAAAAAGGAATGTTTTCTTTTTCAGCACTCAGAGGTTGTGTTCTTTGGCCCATCCTGTCACTTTACTGGCACAGGAACTTCAACACTTTAACTTTGAAATGGAGTTAAATCAGCTGTTTAGGAATACAAACGACTTAAGGCAACTGTTATGCAGGAAAACACTGTTGCAACCAAGTCAGCCATTGAAGTGATGGATCCACTGGCTAATTCTGGCTTTCACAATCAGGTAGCAAAATAAAACACGGCAATGTAACATGCCTCTTCAGCAATTTCAGGCTTTGGTCCCAACAAACTTCTGGATTTCTTTTCAAATCATCTTTTATCAAACTAGGATCCCCCCCTTCTTCTTCGTCTGTCCTTGCCAGTGCAAGCAGATTAGTTTCTCTTGTTTTGTTTGATGTGCAGAAAATAACAGTTCATTTCAATCTAAAACTTTTCTTATCTTACTTAATGAACACTTCAGAAATTCTTCAGTTTCTCCAAGCCCCATTCAAATGTAATAAACATGCCTCACTAACCAGTTAAGAGAAGGCACTATCTTATCCTATGTACTAATGCAGTTAAAAAGGCAGCACTTTGTCATTAAGGGATCATCACTACCTGGCCCACTGAGAAAAACCTTTATTTTGACTCCAGAATGTGCACACACTCCACACTGTTTTGTTGTGGCATTAACTTTGCACAGTGGAAGGATAAAATCAGTATCAGGGACAGACACATGGCAAGAACAGCTCAGACAGAAGTAAATGCAGAGCACTGGCTGGGCACATACCCAGACAGGATTTCTTTGTTGTGGCCAGTGGATTGTCCCCACAGTGTGCAGGGGCCTCAAGCCAACACTGGGGTTTGGAGTTGTGGTAGGGCTTCCAACTGACCCCAACAGCCAGGGGGACACTCGTGCAACACCCAGATTCTGTTTGTGTGTTCAATGTCCCCAAGTTGAGCAATGCCAGCAGTAATTCTGCAGGAATCTGCTCTGGCAGGTCTCACCAGCTCTAACCCAACACTGCAAACAGAAGAGAACTGGTACCTATTGCTTTGCGAGGAGGCCTGAGCTGATATCCATTCGTCTCACACCAACCCACTGGAAATATATTCATTGATTCCACACTCACTATACACTCAGGGATGGGTTTCTTGGAGCCTGTTCAGTTTAGAAAAGGAAAAATTGAAATAAGTCATAAACCTCCTAATTTGGTCAACACCTGCTGTTCGTTTGTTAGTGAAGCTGCTTTTACTTTATGGTGTATCTGGAACACACTACCAATCATTTATTCATCCCCTTTTACTGACCAGATTCTTTTCTGATCTCATTTACTTCCTCCTAAGGGCTGGAGATGGGAATTTTCCTTGTGCAGTTTAGCAGAGATGCACAGTGCATAGTAAGTGCATGCTGATGTACTTCCAATCAAGAAATGGGATTATAATGGAGAAAGCTGACACGGGCTTACTCTATCTTAATGAAGAACCTCTGCAAAACTTTCCTCCCCAGGTCTGGCCAAAGCTTGCTCAGAATGCAAGTCACTCATCTGTGAAACTGTCACAAGGCCCTGCTTTGCACAAAGCCCCGCTCAGCACTTTGCAGGGTGCATGAGCCCAGCCCCTGCAATGCACAAATGCCATTTTTGGCTTAAATGAGCAGTGCCAGCCAAGGCAAACTGCAAACACACAGTGCAAGTGGGTTTAGACTCTGATTTCCTTGAGGAAACTGTGCCTTTCTGCCCATACTCTGCACGCAGTGAGTTTGCTCCAAATACTCCTCAGGTTTGGGGATGGCACGACAGCAGAGGCAATGCAAGCACTCCTCTCTCCCCCCAGATCAGGCTTACCCTCCAGCTGAAGCCAGAGGTAAGAATCTTTTAACTTGGTGACTGTAGCAATGCAAACTTCTTCAGGATCAACTGGGTTCACAGCCTCGAGTTTCATGTTCTCCTTAAATCCATGGTCAGAGGTTAACTAGGAAAAAGCCAGAATACTTCAGTAAGACACCAGCCGTGTATCCTGGATAGGATATAAATACCCATGAATAGGAGCAACTCATAAAACCTTCAGTGTTTGAGTAACACAGAAAGACACTCAAAACAGACAGAGAGTTCAGATAATTAGCACACTGAATACAAGTAAGATATATTAGGAATTACAAAGAATTTAAGTTTAAAAAGGCTCTACAGACAGACCTAGACAAGAATGTATTTGTCCTCAAAAACTAAAGATGCTGAGGCTCACTGAAATGATTGAGTGCATTCTCAGCAATCAGAAATTCTCTGCTGCTTGCCACCTGAGTGATAAGTCTGACAAATAGTCTGACCAGGTTCTCTATTCTATCATGTTAACTTGGAAATCCACTTTACGTATGCAAATAACATTCCTGCCTCATCTGGGTTCTGGCAGGCAGAATAGGATGCTATCTTTGCATTTTACATTTTTTTGATAAGTAGGATCTTACTTTATTCACCAACATAGTTTGCATTTATATATATATATAAAAAAATCCCTAAAACATAAGAATAGGTATTTATTCAGCTCTGGAGCTTCTGAATTAAAGATAAGAAGTACCAGCCAGCCAGACTGTTCTTCCCAGAGCCACTCTGCAATGTAATTACAGGATCAATACATTATGAATTCTGGAACCAGCCTACAGTGATCAACTCTTCTCAGAAAAGGGATAATAAATTCAATGACCTGTTCTAAGATGCCACAGTTTACACGACAGAACAAGAGCAACAAGAATTCATAGCCAGCAACACTCTCTTCAAAAACTGGTAATTATTCATTTTAATTTCTCCCCCTAAGCACTGCAATAGACCAAGTATAGTAAATGGAACTGGAAGGCAGGTGTTAATAGTACCCTTTTCTGCTTGACAAGGGGGGGGGGACAGCAATACTGTCACTGAACCAACAAAAGCCCAAAATCCTGCACGTCCTTCAGGCACTGGTTAATGTAAAATGATTGTTTGGTACTAATTTAAGATGACTTTGTATTGATTAATACAATGGAATTAATTTTTCAAGCTGAAAGGATGGAAGATTGAAAGAGTACCCTCAGTAAATGAAAATAAGGTCTATTAAAAGTCCCTGTTTCCACAGTTACAGGAGTGCAACTGATGCTGTTCTATGTCTCTTCCACGGACTCTTCCACATCTCAATTTTAAAAAACAAACATTTATTTTCAGTCTTCTTTATCACAACTGAAACATTTGGTCCACTGCTTCTTTATCGAGGAAGCTGGCACGCAGCTACTTCATTTCACACTCATTTATACTCTCTTATCTCCTCTGCTTCCGGACTTATCACAGGTAAGGTGTTAGGTAACACTCAGATGTGTCCAGAGGAGGGCAACAAAGCTGGTGAAAGGGCTGAAGGAATGCCCTGTGAGGAGCAGCTCAGGACTCCAGGTTTGTCCAGTTTGGAGAAAAGGAGGATGAGGAGAGACCTCATTGCTCCCTGCAGCTCCCAGAGGAGGGGAAGTGCAGAGGGAGGTGCTGATCTCCAGTGCCAGCATGTGTGGGGATGGTCCCAAGCTGTGTCAGGGCAGGTTTGGACTTGACACTGAGCAGCCCTTCTTTACTGAGAGGGTGGTCAGACACTGGAGCAGCCTTCCCAGAGCAGTGCTCAAAGCTCCCTCCTGTCAGTGTCTGCACAACACCCTTAACCAG
Source organism: Petroica traversi (assembly GCA_025920805.1). Taxonomy (NCBI): domain Eukaryota; kingdom Metazoa; phylum Chordata; class Aves; order Passeriformes; family Petroicidae; genus Petroica; species Petroica traversi. The sequence goes on along the minus strand of JAHLSL010000013.1, from coordinate 3,612,295 downwards.
CTTTAACTTTTGGCCAGCCCTGAAGAGAGTCAGGCACTGGATGGGATAACTGATCACTGCAGAGCCCTTCCAGCTGAAATATTCTATTCCACTTGGAAAGGCAAGCAAAGAAAACGCAAAAATGTTCTTGTCCCTGGAATCAGGAGCATCACTGAGCAGCAGGGGAGACTTTGGTGCAGGAGAGCCTTACCGACGGGAAGCAGCTCTGGGGAGCCGCCTCAGCACCGCACTGTTTGAGGTAGTCAGCCCAGTCGAAGTCCTGCCCAGGGTAACCTAGCACAGCAAAGAGCCAAGGGTTAGAGTGTAACAGCTGAGACTCATTTCAAACCCCCCTGACACACAGCACTGACATCTCTTTGGGTCACTCAGGTTTGTGAGCTGACTTGGGGCTTCAGGTGGCCACGTGAGCTCAGACCACTCCAACCTGACTCATGATTCTGCCAAGCACACCAGGGCAGCGACCAAAACATGGGAAACCAGTTTCACCCTGCTCACACAGTACAGATGAAATTCAGGAAAATTTTCTGCAACTGCTGTTGTGTCAGCTCTGAAACAATTTTTTTTAAAAACAGAGCACTCAAAACGTGCCCAATACCAACATGCTACTCTCTCAAAGACATGTTAAATACTAAGTTATTAAAGAGAGCAGTAAGATGTGCCAAGAGCCTCGTCAAGTTGATAGCAGCTGTAGATCTGCACAAGTTTTTAGGGAAGTGTCTTAACAAGGAGTCCATCAGGAGACAGAGAATCCTTCCAAGAAAAATTATATTCTTCTTGGGGGAAATACTTGGCTTCCCTGAGATCTAACAAAAAGCAAATATAGAAGGGAAAGGGGCACAAAAGTGTGCTGCCCTGTCAGTTTGAGGCTGGCAGTAAATTAGCAAGTGCTGCACTTATTCCACTCCCCCTAAAGGGACACCTGTGACAACAGTTTAAGAAATCAAACAAAATTTTAAACCCAGTGGAAGAATATAGTATTAACATGACAATCTGAAATTGTAAAGAGCCAAAGTTTCCCCATGAGGCTCCTTTTCTGCAGGCACTCCCTGCTCCCTCAGCTGCCCCTCACAGGACTCGGGCTCCAGACCCTCCCACAGCTCCATTCCCTTCTTGGGACATGCTCCAGCCACTCAATGTCTGTCTTGCAGTGAGAGGCCCAAAACTGAAGCCAGGGTTTGAGGAGTGACCTCACTAGTCCAACCTAAATTATTCTGTGACTCTTCTCAGAAGGGGCTGAATCACAGAAAGATTTAATTATTAATTTACCATTAGGGCTCTGGAGACCTCACACAATTCAGAATGACCACCATGTCCAGAGAGACAAGAACACGAAGTTAGAATCTTTGTCAGCTCCAGTCCCATGCCTATAAAGTGAGATTTCACTTTGCACATGAAAATTCTAGGAAATGCTGGTCGGGCAGAGCCACTTCTCATATCTTATCCAAGGAAAGGCAGGAGACAAATGTCTACGTCTCTGCTCCTCTGATGTAAAGAGCAGCTAAAACAAAACATTCTGAATTGTGAAGTGGTGAATAAGGGAACAGAGGCCCAGGTTTTACAATACCATTGACGTTTCAGTTTGAGAAAATGAATAAATGTTTCAGCAGTGCAGGAACACTACTCTATTCCCTTATGTCCTGAAGCAATATTTCAACAATCTGCAGCAGTGCCTGATAGGCCATTGGTAAAAAAAATAGTTCATTAACTTCTGAGTGATAAGATAGCCTAAAAATATTATAAAATGTTGGATAACAATGTTCCATTCTGGCTAGAAGCAGAAATCCAGTGCAAGGACTATAGGCTTCTGATGTCATGTTAATTAAGGCTGAAATCAACATTCCTTTCAGCCCTGGAACTCACTCCATTCATTCCAGCATTCAGGTTTTTATGCACGACCAGCATCCTCAGCCTCTCTCATCCTCCCAAATCCAGGCACGTGCCCGGGAAACTTCAGTTCCTCTGACTCAAACCTCCTGATTTTCAGAACTGGATCTTTCCTGTGCCACTTTTTTGCCCCCTGAGCAGAGGAGGAGCAGGAGCTGGCTGTACCTGGTGGGGGGCTGAGGTGCAGCCCATTCTTCAGGCTCCACTGCACGGGGAAGATGCCGGCGCTGCTGACGTGGCAAACGCAGCGCTGGCTGCTCGCACGCTCGGGCCTCAGGTCATCCATCTCTATCATGAAATATTTGTCATTGAACACCTGCAGCAGCCAAAAGAGAGCCAGGGCTCTTGTGAGAGGCAGATTCTGATCCGCTGCTCCCTCTCCCCCCCATTTTGGTAACTCTATTAATCAGCACTAAACCCTGTGAGGGTTACAAAACAGTAAAATGAAAAGAGAATCTCTGGGATTCCTAAAGCAGAGGACTCATCTCCATGATCCAGAAACTGAACAAATATAAATAATAAAACTTAATGTCTGAGAACTTAGAAGATAAGGTGACCAAATGCTTTAGGGAATTTTCTCATGAAAAAATGCACAGAAATTAGCATCTGTGGTCTTCCTACTATTCTATAACAAGCTGCTTATTTCAACAAGGCTGAACTGTGTCTCGGGATGGACTGCTTCAAGTAAACCCACTTCACTCCTCAAGCAAGCAGAAGCAGGACAAGCAAATAGCAAGAAAAGTAAAACTGATCATACTGGAAAGTTTTCATTTCGACTTTGAAACCCCTTGTTTGGAAATCAGGCCATCTAAATGTCATGTGTACAGTAATGATGTAACTTCTGCAAAATCAACCCCCCAAAAATTATCTTCAGATGGATACTCAGATTATGAGGGATTATATCCAATTTTAAAAATCTGGGTTTGACAATTTTCATCATTTGATCTTTTGAGTTTGTATCTTTATGGAACTTTCCCCCTCCATTCAAATCCCATGGCTTCACCATCAGCAGCTGTTTTATCAGGCAGCCTGTCCCCTGAGGGAGACATACAAAACACTTCATTTGAAAACTAGTGCAAGATTTTAGGATAACCAGTTAATGAGAATTCCCTGAGCATTTAAGAACAGAAGTAGCAGTAGAACTGAATCTCAGCAGGACTAGTTTGAGAGCCCTGGTACCTTGAGAACTGTAGCAGGAGAGATAACAAATGGAGCCATTGGGTCCACAGCTTCCAGCTTCATGCCTTCAGAGAACGAGTGCACTCCAATCACAGGTTTGTCCTGAAAAATGATGGGTTGCTGTGATTACCTGCCCTCCTCCATCCAGAAAGAGATGCACCTCATTTAAATCAACTGAAGAGAATAAGTTTTTAAAGAGTTTTTATTACTTAATTTCAATAAATCAACATGTCCCAGTACCAGTAACTTCTCTAAATGAAAAGGCCAACAATACCCCCTGAGACTGACAGTTTTTGACAAGTTTTAGGAAATTGAGTCCCTGTGATTTCTTCCTCTGACATTCTCCACATAGAAGCAGGACTTGATGACACAGTAATCTCGTAAGTCAATAGAAATGCTTTAAGGTTTTTCCCTGTAACCTTCAGCACTCAGCATGAACTGCACTAAATGGGAACTTTCCAGGCCTCCATTTCCAGCCTAACAAAAGCCTGCAGAACAGGGCTCCTGCTCCACAATTATCTATGGCCTGCTCTGTACAAGACCCAACACATTCAACAACAACAGCACCTCTGCTTCTATTTACGGGTACAAACAAAGCTGAGAAAAACCATTTAAGAAAGAACCTGAGGGACTAAAACATGTGAATCATGACAATAATGATTCATACAACTGTCATGGTGCATTGTCTAACTTACCAAGAATTGATGCCAGTGTGATTATTTTTTATTATAACTACATTTTTAAAATAGAGAGAGAAAGGAAATACATTTTAAAAACCAACAAAACAAATCAGGGAAACAATTTTGGAGGACTTCCCTGAATAATTTCTCAGGAACATAGCATTTCCATGGTATCATCCACAGCATTAAACTACCTTAAAAAGATCTGTAGGAACAGATGACTCCTCCTCCTCCTCTTTCACCTTCTTTAGGATCTCTTGCCAATCTGCTTCACTCCTCAAGGACCTAATGGCTTGAGGAAAAAGAGAGGGAAAGAGTGAAGAGTCATTTTTATTCCTCTTTTCCCCCAAACACATAGCAATAAAGTTTGATTTGTGCTCCTCTAACTGCTAAATTCTTTATCCCAAGGTTTCCCCTCACCAGGAAACCTATAACATCACTAGTGAGCTCATAAGCCATCCCTTTGTATTTCTGCCACTTTCTGCCCCACTCTTCTGAATGCCTGTCCTGACATGGACATGCCTGTCCACCTGTCCCAGCCCCTGCCTCCACTTCCATGCACTTGTTCCTTCTTTTAAGGGACATTTTCATATCTTTAAACAGTACCTAAATCAGTCCAGGCTTTATGGTCTCAGCTGCAAAAGCTTCTGCTGAGCAGTACTCCAAAACCATAAGACTTTTTCCACCCCAGGAATACAAACCTACCAAAAATAACCAAATAACGAAGGCAATCCCTTCCTCACTTCTCTTCTTTGCACAAACAGGTGGAAGGTTTTTGACAGGCAAAACCATGAACAGCTTCTGAACGAGTGGGTGAAAAGTGTTGTAGGACTATTTGTACCTTCACCTACATTTTATCAGGTACAGGACTTGTCAGATCCCTGATGATGTGACCACCACGTGCACCCAGGACAGCTCAGAGCACTAAAGCAGCAGCCCCTGCTGTGCTCACCACGTACAAAATCTGTGTTTCCAAGTACCTAAAGGTGGTTGCAGGCTGTATCCATGCTGGGCTGCCCAGCCTACTTGGTGAAGGAAAGGGTCCAAGTAGAAGAGCCACTGGTCAAATTTGTCTGAATCCTCCAGGCCTTCATATCTCAGCTTGAGCCTCCCACCAACGTTTTCCACCACAGTGACTATCCAGGCTTCCAGGGAATCCCGGGTGTTCTGCAGCTCCAGTCGGGAGCCAGGTGCAATGAGATCCAATGGATTTTTCCCTCTGTGAAGCTACAAAAAGAATACAAATTATTCTGTACAAGAGAGCAAAACAAATGCCATACTTCCACCTCTTTACACACATTCTGTCTGCATAAATAAAGTATGAACACAGAAGCACAGAAATCCATGTCCCTTTCCTAACACAAGTCAGAAGTGACAATGTTCAGAACGACTGGTGTTTGTGTCAGAGCACTGCCTGTAGATCACACATTTCACTGGAGTCCTCATTATCATTTTCAGAGACATTATCATTTATATATTCCAGGTTTGAAGGAAACACGAATAACCTCTTTCTAAAACTGAGTCATCCAGCATACAAAGATGACTAGACAGAAACACACAGAGAGAAATGTTAGCTGTAATGAAGATGTCAAAAGCATTTTCCAAAAACCATTATGTTCTGTACTTTACGACCAGACACTGATATAAGGTGTAGATATAGTTTAGAGTGCAGAGGGGGAAATAAAAATTTGGTTCTTCACTAGCAATGATGTAATATTTAGAGTGAAACAAAAACATGTATCCATTAGTAAAAATGCCAAAACAAAATAATGCAAAGCAAAAGGAATCAAATGAGAAAGGAGACAACACAAAAGCCAGATAAATAAAGCCTTATTTTCTTAGAGCTGTATGGAGGAAGAGCAGAACAGGAGAAAGACCAAAACGTTAGGGACTTGAAAAAAGTCTTTCTTTTGACAGGATTAATGAACAACACTATAGTGTTTCAGGACAACACTATAAAAATTAAATACTGTAAACAGGAAACACTGGAGAGTGGAACTCTAAGGTCAACAATATATTACAGTGCTCCCTAAACTTGAAAAGGGAATTGAAATGACAATTCAAATAAAGTTCCCTGAATGATGAAGGGCAAAGCCAAGACAAAAGCCAGTATGCAGCCCCCTCAGCACTTACCCCCTCCAGCAGGTTAGCAGGGGCACTGCAGGCCCCCTTCAGCACCCGCTGAAGGAACTCCTCCTGGTCAGGTATCTTGTCCTTGATACCTAAGCAAAGAGTGAAAGACTGTGTTTTTTCCTGCCAGATAATGATTATTCAGACATAAGATGTTACCACACCCTTGCACGGCCTAATTCATGAGGATCTGCCATGCACCAGTAACAAAACAAAGAAAACAAACACAACAACAAAAAAGGAAATGTCAAAGCAGTAGATTTTTGTGGGAGATGATTAAGACAACCACAAGCCTCTGTCATGGGATTTCAGGAAAACACAGCAAACAACCTCAGCTTGTCCCCACTGCAGCAGCACCTGCACACCCCAGCAGCTACACAGGCTGCCTGCCTGGCTGGCACAGGACAACAGCACCCTTTGTGTGTCCCCCTGCTTCTGCAGACAGAGCTGGTACCTTCAGGCACTTTGAGAATCTTCTTGTTCTGCTCACACCAGCCGATGGGGTGCAGGTCAGCTGTCAGGATGTCACACCAGAAGTCAGCCTTGCGGTCCTCGCCGTAGCCGTCGTAGCGCAGCAGCAGCAGCTGCCCGCACGTGGTGATGATGGTGGCAACCCAGTAGGTGTTCTGGTCAGACTTGACAGCCACCTCCAGCTTCATGCCAGGGGCAAAACCATTCTGCAAACTTGTATCCACCTGAGGAGGAAGAAGAGCATCACATTTGGGCACCTCTCAAATTTTGCTGAGTAAGAGGGGGAACAATTAAGACAACTTCATTAGCAAAAAAAAACCTCAAGCCAAATGCCATCCAGTCTGTTAGGAGAAACAGCTTTATCACTTTATGGCACCCAAACTGGAATGCACACAGAATCATCATTAAAGAAATCCTCTTTGGATTTCAGAGTATCTTTTCAACCTCAAATCAATACCATGCCATTCATCTTTCTGCTCTGGACAGTACCTTCCCCCATCACTGAAAGGCTTTCCACTCAGCTGGGCTGTCAACCTGAGCAAAACTAAAGGCCAAACTCTGCACCACAACTTTGACTTGTGTTAAACTGTGTCATTCAAGGTCTTTGGACTAAAAGCCCATTTAAAGTACATACCCATGCCTTAGGTAAGAGTATCTGTCTCTTCCACCATGCTCATCTAAGAAATCACAAACCTGCACAAATTGCAGAATAATTTTAATGCCTCTGTCCAAGAACTTAAATAATTCTATATAGCACTGTTACATAAATTGAATGGAACATAATCAATTTGTGTTCTTCATGCTTTGACAACAACCAAGCACCAAACACTGGGAGTGCTTTGGGTGTTTGTGGGTGGCTGCGTGCAGGTGACCAACCTGACTGCACAGGACTCACTGAAATGGGAGATTTAAAAGAGAAGGCAACACCTTAAGTTTTTCATATCCCAAGCTTCTCCTAGCTCAAATAATCCCAAAAGAGCAGATGGACCCTGTTCTGCTCTCACTACAGAATGGTCTGATCTATGCTCAATTCCAGGACCTCAGTCCTAATTAAAACTCTGCCAATTCCATGTTGTCAGTTGACTGTAACTAGTGTTTTCTTTCTTTTTTAAGAGGTCCCAAGTTCCATTTCCTCTTTGAACCAACTACAAGAAAGGCTTTCAGTATGATGCAGATGGAGCAGATATTTTCTGGGGTATTTATTCCCAGTTCTGTGCTGACAGTTCAGTAACTGCCATAGCTATTATAGTCTCATCAGCCAGCACATACGGGTTTACTAAAAATAAAACTAAGAGAACTACACCAGAAAGAAAAGCATATGCCTGTGCTAACTGTTCATATTCTTCAGGCTAATACCCTTCCACTTAGAGAAATCCCTTCTTAAAAACATAATCAGCAGGACCCAATACCTGCAGGCATTTTGAAGTGGTATTATAGAGGGTGTCTCTTGAAAAACACAGTTGTATTGCTGAAGAGATATTCCCAAAAACTTCATGTTCTGATTCCTGAGAGAAAAGCCTCGAGCTCGACGCAGCGTTTGAAGAATCGGGAAATCTGTGCCGCTCCCTATACCCGACTTCTCAGCAAAGCCTCTCGGCAGGGAGAGCAGGGAGAGCAGCTTTCAGCAGAACCAAAGGCAGCAGGAGGAGCGTTCCCTGCAGCCAGGAGCCTTTCCCAGGCTCTCCCAGCCGCTCCCCGGGAGCTCCGCGCGGCCGGAGCCGCTGCCCGCGCCCTCTCCCGGCAGCGCCGCAGGGATGGGGAACACAAAACTCCAGGGGATCTCAGGGGAGCAGGGCAGGATGGGCACCCCCAGGGCATCTCCTCTGCAGCAATGGCTACGAGAGGGCAGCTTGGTGCTGCACACCCCTGGCTGAGCTGGCCAGGAGCTGTGACTGATTCCAACCCTATTCCCCCCGTCCCATCAGGTGCTGCCACCCCGTTTGTGCCACACACGGCACAAGGATGCGACTCAGTTCAGGGGGGATAACGACAGGGCACAAACAGAAAGGATTAAGAGCATGCAAGAACACACAGTATGTAAACATGTTCAGATAATGCTGAAACCAACTTGTTTTTCATGGTCACACACATGAAGTAAAAGGCAGAAAGGAATTTAAAAAAGAGCGTTCAACAGTTCTACAGAAAGTGTATTTAGACTCAGGGAAGATAATGCTGGCATTCACTACAACTCCAGGTTTTTGGTAAGTTCTTTTTCCTGCTCTGTTTTATGCAAAACAGTCACTTTGATCTCGATATTGTTTAATTTTTAAAATGTTAACAAATTAAACATTAGAACATGCTTAATTTGAGAAGCAGCTTAAATTTTCCAGTATGTGTTACACATAGCAAGGCATAACTTTCAGAATTTCCACAGGCATACAAATATAGAAAGTCACCTCTCCCACCAGCAAGTCCAGTGCTTTGCTAACACAGGCTGTGTAATCATGGATTACATTTTCTTAACCTGACCATGCATTCTCCTACAACGTGAGTTAGGTATTTCTCACCCACAACTCATTATTGGGAGCTCAAAGCCTCACTACTTCAATATTTAAAAAGAACCAAACTAAAGCAGTATAGTTTCATTTAAAAATGCATTTATATTAATTAATTTGTCATATATGTTCATTTGCTCTTGTGCCAGCACTATTCTTCAGCTGAGATTTTTCCACTGTTTTTTTGAGAGTAAAGCTTGTTAGCTCTCCTGACAGTGGATTATAAAAATATATCATTCTTCAAGTCAAGCACCTGGAATCCCAGATTTGAGCTGGAGGCACCACAATCACCAGCACAGCCCCATCAGCACCTGCATGCTCCCCACTGAGAATCACTCACCTGATGCTCTCTGGAATCACACCAAGTGTGTTCCAGTGCTCTGGCAGACAGACAGGCTGTCACTCTCCACTGGGAGGCAGTGAGGCTCTCTACTGCACCTTTTCCAACACTTTACCTTCTAATGGGCTGCAAAACCCAGAGCATGTGAGCTTGCACTCCTGCATTCTGTTAGCAGCAAGACTGATACAAATACACTCCTCCCTCTGCCTCTCAATTTGGTGTCAGCAATAACTTCTTGGAGTTTTATGCCAAGTTTATTACAGAGCAGTCTCCAGGCAAATTCTAAGGAGTTCTGCTAGAAAATGCCCAATAGTTCCATTCTGAACATGCAGGAATCTATTTCCACACTCACTGGTGACCCTCTCGCAGAAGTCCAGGCCCCCTGAGCCCCAGGCCAGCAGGACAGGGCTGGACAAAGGGTTGTGCTTTGCCCACACCTCCTCCCCAAACCACTCTTCACCACAATGTCAGCTCATCAACAAAACTGCTCTGTGCTCCTCACAGGTAGGGATTAATAACAATACAAAATGTGGAGGTTTTTAAAAACCTAATAGTATTTTTATCAACCATGGCCAAAGCCACCAGACCTCTGACTTGACACGGCTGAGCTGGTGCAGATGCAGTGAGTCTTTCAAAGTGTGTCTCCTGCTAATTAACAAAATGCAGCTGCAATATTAATTCAGTTGGCCACTGCTGCAAATCTGGCATTACAATTAGTTGTACAGTGTCCAAGCTGTGATAGCTTCTTTAACAGAGACCCAGAGAGCTAAACCACAGCAGAAGAGAAAGACCATTCTCTGAATTACTGTAAAATGTCATTGCTCTGTGCCCTCAGGGTGAGCTGCATGGACACCACCACTCTAAGCTGGCTCTTGCTACAGCCTCAGTACACCCAAGAAAAATAAAGCAAGCACAGACCCCTTCCCTTCAGAAATGAGATACCTGAACTTTTACTTTGAACAAAAAGCTTACCATTCCATCCCAGTGCTCTTAAAAGCCTCTGTGAAGTCTGTATTTTCTGTGCATCTTTACTACTAACACAACAGACATATTTTAACAGATTATTTAATAGCCTTCATTCCTCCAGGTTATCCTGGGACTCAAAATGCTTCGAGATCCTTCATGAATAAACCTCAGGCTGTTTTCCTGCTGATTTAAGTTTCCTCATCCTGAAAGTCAGGCTATTGGACCCAAAAGCCTGAGCACCATAGGGTGTCTTCCAAGCAGTGTGTCACACACAGTCACCAGTCTGGCAGTCTGGAAGGTGCTTTAATTGCTGGAAAAGCACCAACAGGTTTGGACAGCAGCTCTGTCCAGCTCACCTGCACTGAGAACCCTGTACAAGAAGGCAGATTTCACGTTCAGATCTCCCCCAGTGGGACAGAGCTCTCCAGTACTTTACCAGCAAACATTTGAGATGCCCAAGGGCAAAGACAAGGGCTTATCAAGACTTCATCCTATTCATTAAGCCTGTGATCAACAATTATCCTAATCAGTTTTCTAACTTTCACAGTCAGGTGTTTGGCAGAGCTGTTATTTTCTCCTTGCCTCCTTGAGGTCTGCCATTAAAGCTTCCTTTGAGAGAACATTTGAATTCTGCTGTTCAAGAACTATTCTGCCACCAGCTTTCTAAAGCTACTCCTCCATAGCAGTTATCCAGTAGCAATCACCAAAAGAAAAAAGACTGGATACTTTGAGCTTCTTGAGAAAAATCAAGCTTATCTTGTGGCACAGAAAAGACCATAACTCCTTAGATTTCAGCACTGGAGGGTGGGGTTACCCTGTGCCACACAGAGAGGAAGACAAGAAACAATAATAAAAAGGTTAAATTTGGCATTTCTCTACAAAAAATATGCTCCTAGTTAGTCTCCCAAATTTGAGAATATTTGGTGTATCAAAGAAACAATGTAGGAGATGGTAAACACACATACACTCCCTTACTCACATGTTTAAAAGATCCATGGGGGGCTGCAGTTGCTCCTGTGTCTTCTAGATACTCATCCCAATTGAATTCCATTTCTTCCACACTGGAACCAGCATCTGGAACAGAAGCCAAACACTTCTAATTCAGCAACCTGTTGCTTTAGGCTACTACAAACCCAGTACAGCACCCAGTACAGCAAAACCCACTTCAATTCCCAATGACTGAGTACACAAGTGTGCAGTGAACACATTTCCAGGAATGGACAACACTATTTGGCTTTTCTTGGCACGTGAACAGCACTTTTAAGATGGACTTCGTCTGAAAAACAGTGAAATCCTGAGGATTTTTGTTTAGCACAAATATGCTGACAATTTGTGAGAGGGGAAAATAGGCAGAAGAGTCCTGTATTTGTATCAACAATTAAGAGAGATTCAGAGCTCTTGGCACACGGGACTGTTGGTGTTTTAAACTAAAAACCACTCAGGATAGAGCAATACCACTAATAAGTCTAAAGAAAGTCTAAAAAGATCTTTGATATATGACTGTGCTCTTTTTAAAATTAGATAGTATGCATGTAGCTGTTCTAAAACACCAAAAGCAAAGAGAGGGATTCAGGGTATTTATAAAGAAAACAATTTGAGGCATAACTGAAATAAAGCCCACTTGACTTGGTCACTTAAAAAGTTCAGCTCGTAAGGTGTAACAGCTTCTTTAGACCAAGTAAACCTCATCATGGGATGCATTTAAAGCATAAATGTGCTAAAACCACTCAAACCACGTTCAAAACTCACTCAGGCTGTTAGGGAAGTGAGCACCTGTAATAAGCCACAGTATAGATTAGTCAGATTTTTTATTATTACTGTCAAGCCTGTCCCCAGCCCTGGTGTCCCTTCATTTCTGGCTTCTCCACTTCTCTCCTATTCCCATTTGCTCCAACATGCACCCACTTGGCTAAAAAGACACCAAATCAGCACAGGGTGGATTGCAGGTCCCCTGTTCAGTTCAGCAGGCAGCCATGGGACATTTTTCCTGCAGGAACACAGTGGGGTGGCCAGGGAGGGTCCCAGCCCTTGCAAGCAGCATTTTTAACCTCAACACACAAAGTTTAGGTTGAGCAGCAAAACGGGGTGGCAGTGACAGGACACAAGAGCAGAGCTTTCATTTTCAGGCTCACTTCCACCATCTGCACCATGGCTGTCCTTATGAATGAACAAGGGAGCTTTCCCCCTGTCAGGACCAGGAAACCCAACACCTTGTTTATATTTGAAAACAGAGAAATCTCTGTGTATCACAGGCCCAAGGAGAGCTCAGCAAAGGTTACAGGACACCAGCATTTCCTACACCCCGTGCCTTTCCTAGGACAGGAGGTAACAGATCTCTCAAGCAGCAGTAGTTTGAGTAGGAAACATTATACATAAAAATAAAATGAATGAAATAGCACCACATGCCCTTATCAGACCCCTGGACAGGCTGACAGCCTGCTTAGTAAGCTCTGGGACAATTCCCAGCCCTCCAATAGAAAGGAGCAAATATTTGTCCAAAAGTCTGAGATACCTTAATTAGACTAAAAACATAGTTTAATACATTTGTTTCATCTTCAGACTGATGGTTAAGCTCATCTTTGACTTTTCATTGTGACTCTACAAGTTAGCACTTCCCAAAACTTAAAAATGTATATTCAGTTAGCTGTTGTTTGCTGATGACATTATCTATTTTAAAAGAGGCTCTTATCTCTCCAGAACCCAACTTTGTCTGTTTTTAACCAACCACAGCTGGTTATTTTGACCTTTCATAAGCCTAAGAACTCAAAAGTTTCAGATCTTGAATATCACCATCACTTTTAAGGGATAATTTTTAACTTCCTGAAGAAATGACCTGGAGAAATAAATAAGGAGTTTCATTTAGAAATTTTTTGAGGAAATGAAACGTTAAGACACAGACTACAGCTGTTTGCAAATTAGGGTGGAGCTGATCAAAGCTTTGGTTGCAAGCCATTCTAAGAAAAACAATTCCACCACAAAACGTTGTTAAAATAGATTAAGATTTCTCAACTCATTCAAACAGAATTCTATTTTCTATAACCATAAAAACACTTAAGTTCACAGCTTCAGAATCAAAATGGAAAAAACACCAGCTCTGGTCAGTCAGACCCAGGAACGAATTCTAATTTTCCTCCCACCCCAAAAAAAACCCCATCTCATCCTTCCCACCAAAAATCATCCTGCAGCAACAACCCCAAAAAGCAGGAGCTGCAGGGTCTGACGGGCTCCTGTTTGGGGGGAAGCAGAGCAGGGAGGCTGGGAATGCTGCAGGGAGCCAGGGCTGGGACAGCCCCAAGCCCTCAATCCCGTTATCATCAGATAACTGCCCGAGGGGCACTTAAGCTCCTTAAATGAGCCACAGGTCACTTCACACACTGAAAGGGTCAATTAGTAACTTATGTTGCCACTTAATTGCTACAAGGAGCTCCCAGGAAAGCCGGGTTTGCCTGCTGCTCCAGCGACCCTTTGCCTTTAAAACCACTGCTGGCTCCTCTGTCCAGTCCAGAGCAGCCGTGGTGAGAAGGGCTGGGACTGCTCAGTGCTGCACAGGACCCACAGAGCACCAGCACAGCCAAAAGCTCACTAGAAACACATAGAAAAATCAAATAAAACCTCCCAAAAAAGCCGAACTGAACCAACAAACAAAAAACCCCAAAACAAAACAACAAAAACAACAAAATTCCCAATCCCTATCCAACACTCATGGCAAATGTAATACCCTTCCCATTTTATTTTAGGGAGTTTCCTTGAGTCAGAGGGAATTTATAAAACTTCTGCAAAAAGCACCCACGACTTTTTCTCTTCATTCATTCACAAAATCTAAACTCAGCTTGTGTTTACACTTCACAAAGGTTTTGCAGCTGAGGTGACCAGTCTCTCACTTCCACCACTGAGCACAGAGCAGGGGAATTCTCCTTTGGAGGCTGCCATAGCAGAGGGCTGTGCTCAGCTGTTATTTGAACCATCCTGTTTGCTGCTCCTCACAAATCTCCAGGTTATTTAGCACAGCTCCTGCTGGAGCAATGTGGAACAGGACGAGCTCACAGAATAAAGCTCCAAGCAAAAATGCTGTATGAGGATTCACGAGAGCAGTGAATTAGCTTTTTAATTGTGGCATGTGGTAGGACTACATAAACAATGAAAAACCCCCAAAATAAGTCTCTCTTTTTCAACATCTGAATGAGAGGCACTCCAAGAGTGCAGCAAAGGCGCATCTTTCTGGTAAGGCTCTCAGAGTCAGAATCCAATCACTTTTCTGGTTTTATTGGCAGGACAGTGGCAGCAGGGCAGGCCCTGCTCAAATCAAGCCTATGAACTGTTCTGCTGGTGGTTTTTGCAGGACCTTGTTGCTCAGCTCCATCCTCACAGGTTTGCAGATCCCTGGAGACACAGGACCATTTAATGAAGCCACATTCCTGAGGGGCCATAAGTCTGCATTAAAAATCCAGATCAGTCTGAGTTCAGCCTGTCCAATAAAACCTCAGACATTTACAGCAGAGGTTCTTGCTACTGTGAGAAAACTGGCAAATCAGTGGGACAGATGACAACAAGCAAAACCATATTTAATGCATCTGATTCCAAAGCACAATTTATTCATCTAATGCTGCATGAGTGCACATATTTATGCTCTCTCTTTCTCCCCATATCCCTAATTGCTACAAGCCCTAAATGAATTCAGCTTTCCACTACGTGGAGGCTTCTTTCCCTGTACTCGACAGGATGACTGAGCAGCACATTAGCTCAGAGGCAAAGCACAACTTTGGCAAAGGCAGAGGAACAAACCTGACACAATTCCCATCTCTCTGGCCTTGTCATGCAACCAGTTTGTGTCAGAAGACCTTTCAAATCAAGCTAGCATTTTCTTAAGTAAAATCTGAGAAATGTCCTACAGAGGTTCTGCAGAGAATACTCATCCACTTTGGAGGTGAGAAAATTCCCTGTGAGAGTATCAGCAATTTCCTAGGCAGGTGCATCACTTCCCATTTTCCCCTATTTCTCCTGGCATTATTGGGAACACTCACTCTTTCTGAATGTTATCACAAATTACATCCTGCTGCTCTCTGATACATAGAGCTAGGGAAAGAATATGGAATCATACCATTTGGACTGGAGAATGTAGTGAAATATTCAGGGAGTTAGCCCTTAAAAATATCTGAAATGGAAACAGTCTACACTAGGCTGCTCTGATCTTTGGATTTGAACTAAACTCTTACTGCAAATAACTTTCATGCATCTTTAATGTGATTTAGTTGAAGACTGTCACATTGGACATTTAAGTACATCACAATTGAAGGTCTTGCAGACTTCAGTAAGGCTAACCCAAAGGTTTCTCACCCTGAAATGTAGACATAGTTCAATCTGATTTTAATAACAGTTAATCTTTTTCATCTACACCAGCTGCGAGGCCATGAATAAATAAAGACAGGTTGGAATTTCAGGAGTGAAGAAAGACTGTGACAAGAATAAAAGTTGTCTTTTCCCCTCAGTGCAGAGAAGCATCACAACCAACAAACCCTGAGCTCTGTCTGGGTTCCTGGAGGCAGAGAGCATGGATGTAAAACCAGAATAACACAGGAGAATCTCCAAAAGCTGCTGCAAATTATTAAGTGGAAAAAAATGACACCAGTCAAAGAATACGAAGGGAATGTTCCAGCAGTGGTTTGGACTGGTGTAACTCAAAAGCACTTCAGAAAACAATTTTACAGGGCACAACAAAACCAATGTGCTTATGCTTACACAGGCAGCATTTGCTGGGAACTATCTCTGAATGCAAGTAAAGCTCTCATCTGTTATTGTTTGCTCTTCACAGCCTCCTGTACTCAAACCTGGCACAAAAGGATGCTCAGGGAAACAGCTGCTGAGTAATTTCAAGCCAGTATCAAACCTTGCTTCAGCTATTCAAAAGCACAGAGTGAGAGAGGACACTGTGACCTGGTACTTTTTGAGGAAGATGGAAAAATGTCAATAAAGCTTTTAGGACTGAGGGATGTGCTATCACAGCCTGTGAAACACCACTGCTGGTCGCGTAAACAACTCCTCACTGCTCCTCTCCCTTCCTTACCCTCTGTGACAGAAGCAGTTTCCACTAGCCAAGGAAAAAGTTATCTGCATGTGCCAGGAGACATCTACATCCACATCCATGATGCCTTTTCTTGATTATTTGAGGATATAACATTGACAACAACTTGACTGACTTGCTGCAATTAATAACCAAGTAGCATATTTCAGCATCATAGAGAAGATTATAGCATTCTCCTAAAAAGCACTATAGATTGAAATTGTATATAACATTCCTTCAGCAACACTGACAACAATGAGATTTGCATAAAGTAAAATTCACCAACAGAGAACTGTCCTATGAGAAGAGCAGCTTGTTGGACAAGTACCAAAGGAAAGTAATATTCAGATAAAATCTTGATCCAACTGTTTACACTCGTGACCATAAATTAAAATTTGCTTTATATAAGCTGTAATAGGTGGGGACCTCCTCAAAGAAAAGGGACGTGCCATGGCAGGCAAGACAGAGAAAATGGATGGTCCCTACCCCCACATGAGAGTACAACTCCAGAACTGTTTCAGAAAGCTGTTAGTATTCCCAGTCATCCCAGACTAACACTCTTCCTGGCCTGGTTCCAAGGTGATCCAAAACCTGAGCTGATTTATCATAATACACCACTCTGCAGCAGGTAAGGAATTTATATCACAAGCCTATCAAAGAGGACACACCACGGCACTTCAGAAAAACAGGACAGATTACAATGGCAGCAAACAGTTCCAGTTATCTGACTTTTTAAACCAGCAGCACAAGCTTGCCAAAATATTAAGAAAATGAAGAACACAAGGACAGAACCAGATATTAACCTCACTGAAAGACAAATGCCTTAACATAATAAGTGTTAACACCATCAAGCTTTTCATAAGCCCATCTCCCAGTGGTACCATAAAAAGGAAATTCACAGCCACCAAGGTGGGCCAGATTTTGTTCTCCTTTAAGTGATACACCCTGCTCTGATACAGAGCAGTAGCAAACACAACCACGACAGCCCCACAGCCAGAGCCTAACCCAGAACCTGTGAAACTGGAGCTTCTCCCTGCGTGCAGCACCAGGCACTGTGAGACACTCACTGTGCTCACCCTTCCCCCAGACTGTTAATATTTTCAGAACAGCTGGCCAGTTCTGTTACCTGCATCATACTGCTGTTCTCCATTCATCTCCACAGGAGCCCAGGGGTTGTTCCCAGCAGCCAGAAGCAGGGGAGCCAAGGCTGTCACTGTTTGGTGGTCATGAGTCTTCCTTCCACAGCAGCCAGGACATTCAAGAAGGGATCCTGGAAAACACCTGAAAGGAGCAACTGGTGAGAAAATCTTCATGGGATTTTAAGCTGCTTTTCAGATAGAATCCTAGAATGGTTTGGGTTGAAAGGAAACTCAAAGATCACCTCCTTCCCACCCCTTCCATGGGCAGGGACACCTCCCACTGTCCCAGGCTGCTCCAAGCCCTGTCCAGCCTGGCCTTGGACACTGCCAGGGATCCAGGGGCAGCCACAGCTTCTCTGGGCACCCTGTGCCAGGGCCTGCCCACCCTCACAGGGAAGAATTTCTTCCTAATGTACAATTTGCAAACCTATTCCTACGAGTAATTAAATAATTATTTCATCATGAATGGTAGAAAATGAATGGGAACAGGTCTAAAGCAAGCCCACTCATGGCACCAGTTCACTGGCAGTGAACCATGAGTTTTCTTTCCTCACAAAACTCTCCACAAAAGCAGAGTTGTATGGCAAATAAGAGCCTAGGTAACACATTTCTTTACAAATAACACACTTCAACTGACATCTTTATATAAATCAAAGAGACGAGTAGCATAAAACCAAGACTATTGGCTTGAAAATTCCTGTAAGAAAAAGAATTTCAAAAAGCTTTTGCTCTGCTGTTGAATGACTGCAAAGCACCTGGTTTGTTTTTCTTTTAAGTGAGATACCTGAAATAATATAGAGGACTAAAAATTAGGGTCTAAAAACAGCTGTGCTTCTGAAATGAACAATTTTGAATAACAATGGTTTATAAAAAGGACATTCTATACACTTGAAAAGTCTCTGACTTTGAGTTTTGTACAGCTATAGTTTCTATGCAGACTACCTGATAACCCTTAGAGGTACACAACACTGGTAGCTTCCTTCACATACAAATAAATCAACAAACTTGAATAGAATAAAATATCCAGCAGCAGTGTTCAATCATGAAGGAAGTTCAAGTACAATCAAAACTACAGCAAACTTCAAAAACTTTCATTATGTGCAAAAATAAAATTTTTTGAGAGCAGCAAGAGTCATCATTAAGAGCTCCTATTGAATGGCAGCTTAAAGCCACAAAAATCTACTGTGTAGAAGATACTAATAACTTTTATTCATTATAGCTTCACAGGAATGTGTCTGGAATGGAACCCAGCTGCCAATTTCAGCTTTATGCTTCTAACCTGCTCCCCTCCAGCTCAGAAAGTCTGTGCTCAGCATGTAACTACAAGGTCACACGTTAACTCCCCATCCAGCTCTACCTCTGTGAGAGAGCTACTGAGAAATTAAGCTCAGGTTCCACTCTCACTCTCCACTGGTTCCCCACACAGTTTTTCCAGGCTCTCAGCACAAAGCAGGGCAGGATAAGGTAACTCAAGCACAAGTTCTCAGACTATCCTCCCCCAACACCTTCCTCCTACACAGGCTGAACTTCCACCTCTTCCACCTTTCATAAAGTGATGCTGGAAGATGCTGCCACTGGCACAGTGCTCAGCACACAGAGGAGAACTGACCAACAAAATGCTTTTTAATCATTTATCAAAATATGCCTTGATATTGGCCTATCCCAAGTCTGTCAGCTGTCACAGTGCTAAGGCAAAACAAAGGCAATGCTGTGAGCAAAGCACATATTCCAACAAATCTGGGGATATGCCACTAACTGCTTTAGAATAGTGTAGCCCTGGCAAAGTATCCTCAGAATTAATTGCAATTAAGCTATTTTCAGTTTATGGGATACAGCTCTCAATTAGCTTCTATAACTAAAGTATGTGACGCAACTAAACTCCTTTTGAGTTTTTTTGGGTTGTTTTTTTTTTTTTTGCAAAACGAGAATATTTAGGACACTACCCTCCCCACCAAAAAACCCTAAAACAAACCCACAAAACCAAACCTCAAGCACCAAAGAGGCTATTGATTTAGATGATGTCAAACTCTGGCAGCTCCTGTTGAAGTTGATTGATATTCTACCCAAGTCAAGTTGGGTTGTTATTCAGGATTTCATAAGCAGTTGTGGTGTTTTATGTGCACAAAACTGAGAGCACTTGCAATTAGCACCCACCATGGCTGCTGCTCACAGACTGGCACCCCAAAGATCATCTTTTGATAAATCTCAAGGGAAGTGGAGCACAAGTGCTGCTGGAACTGAGCTGATTTGGAAATACTTTGGACACTTCAGTCTCACTTCTGCATTTCAAATTTCCTTTCAGCACATGAAATATTCAGATGTTAGCAACTGGAGGCAGCATTAAAAACAGTTACAGTTCATTAAAGCCAGATGGCTCACTTGAATATGAAAAGAAATCAAACATAAGTTGGATGTTGAATTAAAGTAAATCAGCTGGTGTCTGAGGCTTAATATTATTTTAAAACAAAGGCATACGAGACAATAAGGACAGGAGACACCCCTGAGGACTGGGGGCTGCAGCAAGGATCGGGTTTCAGCAAATTCCTTCATGCCAAGGCATCCAGTAAAATCCTTTTCAAACCCGTGCCCACCCTGCTCCTGCACTCGGCACGGGCAGCAGGAAACCTCCAGGTCTGCCAGGGCAGGGCTCCTTCAGCCCCTGAAAACACAGCTCTGCTCCCGAAAATCTGCTGCTGACACAGCAAGGGAGGCGAGGATCCCTTCCTTTTGATATTCTTGGAGGGAGGAGAGGGGCTGAATGTCCTCCTGGTCCCTGTGCCCATTCACTCATCTACCTGGGCTTTTTCACTTCGAGAAACAGCAATTACTGTGTTTCCTTGCAGGGGAGATGACACGTGCACTTCTTCTAAAGACTTTCTCTAACAAATATTTTATTCCAGAACTCACGGTGGGCCCTGTCCTGACACTGCACTGGGCAGGGCTGCAAACCACAGGACAGACCACATCACAATCCTGTGCACAGCCTACACTTCATTTGCCTCTGCTTCTATTACTGCTGCAGAAATCAGCAATTCCCACAGCCTACAAAAAATTCCAAGCACTTTTTCTTAACCTTTTTCCTAATCTATCACCACTACAGTCAATCATGAATATAGGTCTCAGCTGGCCCTTTTGCTGCAGGAAGATGAGATAGTGGCTCCAGGGGAAAAGGGGAGTGTTGGAATCAAGGTTTGTATGCAGCTGGGTACTCGCAGGCCACACACCTTATCAATGTGTGAGCAGATCTAAGGTAGAGTTGCAGTTGT
Source organism: Petroica traversi (assembly GCA_025920805.1). Taxonomy (NCBI): domain Eukaryota; kingdom Metazoa; phylum Chordata; class Aves; order Passeriformes; family Petroicidae; genus Petroica; species Petroica traversi. The sequence continues at coordinate 3,591,687 of JAHLSL010000013.1, read as the reverse complement.
GTGGGGTTCTCTGCCCTGGGAGATAAGCCAGGCTGAGAACATCAGCCCTTCCAAAAACACATTTGCACCCACTAGGAGAGAGGACAGAGACTCCACCCACCTCCTCACTGACAGAACAAAGTCTAAAATGGAAAGGACCCTCTACAGGATGACAACTTAGGATGAAGAGTTTTATTTAAAAAAATTGAAAATCTTCGCACAAAAGGAACCCAATGCAATAAACTATTCGAGTTGGAGCCAACTTAATTTTAGGTTCAGCTTAAAACGCGCAGTAATTGATTCACAAATATTTCTGTGAATTGCATTCCAGGTATACTGGCAAGCTTCATATCACTCTTAGTTAAGCGTTTTCAACACAAAACAGATATGTTGTGTAAATTTCTCAATCAGAACCAAAATCAACGGTGATGGAGAAAATTAATTTTCAAGCTATTCAGTGTGAGTTTCATTCACTCTTGTGTAGCCTTACACTCGCAGTTACAGACATACCCAAACTCCCACACTGGGGTCATACATTTCCTTAAAACAGCCCCATCCTTTTGGGGGAAAATCCAGAGACCCTGGCTGAGCACTGCTGCCAGCTCAGGGGAAGGACACAGCAGATTCCCTGCCACAGCAGATCAGCAACCCCCTCCATCCATCAGGCACCACGGCAGATTTCTGCCTCCTTTGAACAAAAACCTCACCCTTGAAATCAGGGCTGAGAGAGGCAAAAGCAAACAAATATCCAGAAGAGCATCTGATGAAGGAAATCTTTAATACCTGTGATGGAAGTGTTTAAGATTCACAGATCAGAGACGTCTGCACGATCCCTGCTCAGCAAACCCCAGAGAGCTGCAGCAGCGAGGGAGACACCAGCACAGGGGGGCTTAAAGCCACCAAGGTTTGCCCACCTGAGGGGTTTTTAGTTCCAGTGACAGGGTGGGCACAAACCCAGCCTCTGGCTGCTGCCACGTGGAATATGGACTCTCATGTTTTGTCATTCAACAACCACGTCAATGCTTCTGTCAGATAGGACATTAAAATTATTTTCTTGGGCCAAGTATTACTGTGCACACATCTATGCCCTTCCCTCTTGCTCCATCCTCCTGCCATTCTCCCTGCTAGTGCCCTTGGCAGAGCTCCTGCTTCTCCAACAAAGTGTCTCCAGAGTCCCATACTTCATGCAAGCTCCTGGTTCTCCAAGCCTTTTACAGTCAAAATAGGGTTTAAGCCTGTCCTTAAAATTTTGTCTTCTCCTATTTAGTCCCTGCCAGCTGGAAGCTTGGATAACACTTCAGATATTTTCTAACTTTAAGTTGTATAAACAAAATAAGTATTTCAGAAGCCTTCCTAGTACCTGACCTCCCACAAACAAAAGACAAAGTGGAAGACTTCTTACAACCTCCGATTTATGCTGAAATTCCAATTTTTCAAGTCATTTTAATTGCTGTTCTGTGACAAGAAAAAAAAAAATCAGTTTTAGTTGTTTTGGTAGGAAAGAAAACTACCTGTCACAGAAGCCTTGGCTCAGCATTATTAGCACACTCCAAATCTTTCCAAGACCTGCAAGGCCCAGAAAGCAGACTACAGATAGGCAAAATAAAGTTTGATGCCTCTATAACAAAGTAATAAAAATACTATCAATTTCATTAGTCACAGCTGCTGAAGGAATTATCCCACCCAGTGTGGAGAACAGAAACCTTTGGCTGACTTGCAGTTCTTTTAAGCATTATTTTTACACCCACAAATGAAACAGCCGGTCTGTAAAAAGCAGCTTATTTGCCTGCTTCTGTAAGGATTTATCAAAGACAAACAACTCAAATCACCTTTAAGCAGGTAGGACCATCAACATTTCCTTTAGGTTGTCTTGATTGCATTTTGGGTGCTCCAAAACAAAAGCAAAACTTTCCTGTATTAAAAAAAAAAGCCAACAAATAACTGGGGCAACTGTGTTTCCACACTTCTGCAGTTGAGAGTCCAACCATAACAAAGGAGTTCATCACCCTTCCTGCCCCTCTAACCTGCCTTAATCAAATGGTCCCATTTTGTGCTTTTGTAAGAGGCCACAGGAGCTCTGTGCCAGTGCCCAACCCTTCCCCAGCAGCTCTGGCTTTGCCCTGCACGGCTTCATCCTGCCCAAGGGCCAGAGCAACCACCAACCAAACACCTTCCACAAGAAACACTGACTGCACCACAAGCACTCAAATTTCTGAAGTTTCCACTCCTCTCATCTCTGTCTACCAAGACTCCTCTTGTTAATTTATTTGGGCTTTGTCCTTGCAAGGGCAGAAATTGTGTTGGTTTTTAATATTCGACCCCTGCTCCTTGCAAAATGTTCCTGAACACAGGGCACAGGATTCCTGCAACCCCTTTCATCTCTTTGCCTGCCAAGAGCTTCAGTTTTCTTATCTGAACAGCTTCTGTGTGGCTCTGAGAACAAAACCCACTGAACATGAAGATCATATATATATATATATATATAAATGCAAATAGGAACTATCACCAGAGTTAGATTCATTATTAAAACTTACTAAAATTTCTCTCACACCTTTCAGATGTGCTGAAATCTCTACTCACAGACTAGTAGCCCTAACAACTCCCTGCTGCTCCCATTAAATCTGTTTTACCAGGAGAGAACTCCAGCTTCATCCCTTCCACTGCAACAGCAATGCAGACTCCTCAAAAAGAAGTGCATTTAAAGAACACACCTTCTGTTCTTACACTTCCAAAGAAATTCTCCTAAGATGTAAAAGGGGCAAAGAATCTGCTGTGGAGGATCTGGGCCATTGCCAGCAAGGGCAGGCCAGGCTTACAGAGAGTTGTGTGGCTCTGGAACACACTTGACACCTTCCACATGAAAGTAATCACAAGCAGCATCCCTGCAGAGATGCTAAGCCAGCCTGCTCCACTGCATTGCCACAAGAAACCTATTATTGCTCTTCCAAGGGTTTATTCAAAATAAAAGGCCTGTGTTTGTGTCAGCTTCCCTGCACTGACCCAGTGCCCACCATCAGGGTGGGCAGAACAGCACAGACTGCTCTGTCCACGCTGAACCAGCAGCCCCACAGTTATTTCCAGGGTTTAACATCACTGCTCTCTGTGCACTGACACCTCCAGACTCAGACAGGTGTCTGAGAACACTCCCACAGCAGCACCCAACTGTGCTCCTGCTGCCTCCCTGCCTGCAGCACCAGGGACAGGCTGGCTGTGCCACCAGGCCAGGGAGGGGCCACTGCTGCACCAGGGAACCAGAGCCCCTCTCCCCAGGTTCAACACAGCACGTGGTGCCATTACACAGTCAAATAAACAGGAACCTAGCAGTAGACAAAGGTTACAGCCTGGCAGTCCCTTCTGCCTTGAAAATGCAGAAATGTCTGTGAACGTACATTTTATTAGCATAAAAACATTTACCAGAGAAAAGGAGAATCTATTTGGTCACAAGATGGGACCAGTGCTCATACTTTTAACTCTGTCTTTTATTAGAGCTATTGTACACCACAGAAAAAACATCAAACAAGAACCTATTTAGCAAAACTCCACTGATACCGTATGTGACATTTATATTTTCCATTTAAGTTAGGTTAATTGATGTCTGTTTTCCAATCCCAACTCCTGTCTGAAGTCCAGGGGCTTCCAGGATTTGACCCAGTGCCTGGACCTGCCTGACCATCCAGGTAACACACCTAGAACAGGGAAGCCTGGTTAATGAATCTTGAAACACTCAGGTCCAGCTCAACAAATTACAGGACCTGACTTTAGTGCCTGGGCTGTGCTACCCAGCCACTAAAGCAATTTCCCTGGGACTGCAGGTTAAGCCCAGATGAGAATGTAAAAGTCATGGCTCTATTCCCAGCTAATTTAAATGTCACTGGACAGAAAGAGCATTGACTTGACAGGAGAATAACACAAAACAGGGTGTCCCAAAAAGTTCCCTTATGTTTATAAGTGGTTGCAAGTAGGAGCTGTTAAATCCTGATCAGTTTGCACCTAACGTTTAAGATAGTAGGGACTTCTGTTAAGTCCTTAAGGCTTGCTTTTCTTTTTAAAATGTAAAATCTCCAGCATTATTCTGCTCTCTTCATCTGCTTTCATGGCATGCAGACTACAAGCACACTGGGGTTATGGGCCAAGTAAAGAAACCAGACAGAAGAGACTGCTCTCTTTTCAGTGTTGATTTTTTAAATTCATATCCTATTGCATGAATACAACTGCCTGAAGTTACAAGTTAGAAAAGAAGATGAAGGAAGAATGTGAAGTTCCTGCTGCTCCCGAGTCCCAGACAACAGCCTGGCAGCTTCTTATCCTCCCTACAAAGACAAGCAGCACGAACAAGCAAATACTCCACCAGTAAAAGGCAGTGAGATTCATGGTGAGATAAAATAGAGCACTCAGACGGAAAGAAACTGATTTCTCCCTCTGGATCTGAGTCCCTGGTGTGTACAGTTATGGAATCCCACGGGACACAGTGATGGGGAAAGGGATGTGCCCGTGAGGAAGTGACAGGCAAGAGTTCATCTGCAGGCACAGGAAGGGACCCTTGGCATTCCCTTGGAGGAGCCTCCCAGTGAAACGTCCCCACCACACACAGCACTGCCCAACACCTGCTGCCTCAGCTTCCCCAGAGTAACCACAGAGCAGCAATGGGTACAGCACTGTGGTTTTACAACTTTTTGTCAGTCACCAACGGTCTCATTCTTCTGGCTTAAACAAAAATGCCCAGAACTCACTCAGATGCTGTTCAGGAGTCAACTCTGAGCCAATGCCAATCTTTGAGATCTGCAGCTCAGAGCCCTGAAGGGCAACCTGTGGGGAGCTATGGGTGGCAAAGCTCCTGCATTAGCTCTTAACAACTATTTGCTCCAACAGGAAAGAAAATCACACCCTTTCCATGGTGTCAAGGAAGAGCACTGGCATTGCTACCTGAGAGAAGACAAAGTACCAATGGATGAATGTAACTGAGGATACAGTACTCAGCCATCCACTGTGTGAGAGAGAAGTGTTTTAAATCAAAAAGTACTTCCATTGCACATATATTGAGGCAATCCAAAGAGATACAATTTAATCTGTAAGTGCCCAAAACATGAGAATTGCTGGAGAAACTGGAAAAAAAAATCATCTGCTAGAACACCAGATTTGGAAACTAATTTCAACACATGAAGGTCACTGCAGTCTTCACAAAGTTACAATAAATAGCTCCCCCATACTGCCACGAGGCTCGATTTATTCAAACAAGTCCTCGCTGCTGACTTCGATTCTGTGCATTTGTTATAGGAAAGCCTTTGAATAAAATCTGAGCAGGACACTCAGCTCAGCTCAGCACTCAAGTCACGTAAAGGCAAAAAACTCTGCACTATCTTTGAAATCCTTATTTGAAAAGAAACTCCTGTACCAGAGAACCAGCTAATGGATGTCCCCTCTGCAGACAATACAACAATTAAAGGAGAAGACTCGTGGAGGGAGGAAGGTATCTTGCAAATAAGAGATTTTTTAAAAGTCCATCCTATAAAATGCCTTTTGTATGTAAAACCTACTTGTTTCCATCCTTTGTTATACCATTGAAATGGTACACAATACAGAAAAAAGCAATATATTACATTTATTTCTTACCCACAAGCTACACACTAAAAGGGCGACTCTCCCTTGAATGCCACCACAACCACAGGACAGCTCAGATCCTGCCAGCCAGTGAGGGTTCAAAACACTTCCAGACATTTGAAATCCACAAAAAAGTCCAACTTCACATTTATTCCCAGCAAGGACACTCTCCACACCATCAAGAAGTTTAAAGATTAGGAGCTAAACCTATCTGTCAACACATTGATCTCTTGTTCTAGATCCCATTTTCCTAGGGCAAGCAGGAACTCCAAAATATCTCCAGTTCAATTGAAGTTGAGTTCAACTCCAGTTGAAAAAAGGTTTAACTCTTTGATGCACATAATTTTTGAAATCATAACTGAATCTCCTAGATTCGGGGTTAAAAATCAACCCAGTGGTTGAACTTTAGGTTCCTATTTTTAAAATATTGGCCCTGATACTAAGGGAAAACAAAGGGAGTGGCATTTCATTTATATTTCTTTGCATATATGGATTGTCAGGCCTTCTTCCTGAACAATCAGTCCATTAGTCAAATTGTCAGTGGCAGGCTGGAGTGAAAATTAAGGTGGAAAATAACTTATTTCAAAGTTTGCAGTTTTGGTATCATATAATTTCAATCGAAGTAATTTAATCTTAAATAATTCAAATTTAAAACCCCCTTAATCATAGGATCTTTATTTGTTTTTATGCCCACTAATGATATTTGAACATAAGGTCTGTACAGACAGATGCAACCACAAATCAAACTGTCCAACAGACAGAAAACCTATTTTAACAAGCAGTGGCACTAAAAAAAAACCCCTCCATGACTGGAAATAAAAGCTGCAGAAGCACATAGGACACAGTTTTAGCAAACGCAGCCATCACAACAAATCAAGCTGGATCCAAACAGGCTAAGAACTTACCATTTTCCTTACAAAGAAATTCACTGATTCCTGAGTGGCCAGCACAGGGCACAGAACAGGCAAACACACAGGGACACTCGTGGCTGCAGAAGTTGTCTTTGGGAAGTGGCACCGAGTTCATTTTCCCCAACAAGGACCCTCTGACACCTGCCAGCAAGCAGTGAGCCTCAACCTACTAAATGAACCCAAGTGCTGCAGGTAATGAATTTGGAGCAGATTAACAGGAAAGAGGAGTCTGAGAGGTGACAAGCAAACCCAACACACACTGACCATACTCTACCAAGCCACCTCTTCATCAAGGCCACCACTGCTCAGGCCTTGCTTTCAGGAATGCTGGGAAGCAATATTTATTTCAGATGAAACCCCAATAAATGAGACTACAAACTTTGCAGAATCAGGACTCCGGGCCTGCTGAGTCATTTTCTTCACAAATCCATGTTTCAGAGTCCTGCATTGCTTTAGGACTTGTGTGCCTCAGGTTTTTATTGTCATAGTTAAATTTTGCTGTTTCATTTCTGTCCAAGGCAAGTCTGATTACCAGAGCAGCCCTGGAACCTCCCAAACAGCTCTGCAGGCAGCAGGTGCCAGCACAGCATCTGCAGAGGGACAGACAGCCCTGCCCTGCCAGCCTGGGGACACGGAGCACTGGGGACAGCCCTTCCTCCTCCTCGCAGCTCCTGCAGCCTGGGACTGACCCACTCTCCCCAAAGTCCTCCCCCAGCACTGCACAGAAACACCAGCACAGAAAATTAAACTGCAGCAGCTTTCACCTCTTCCACAAGGCTGTGTTCTCTCCTCCTCCTCCCCAGCAGACCAGCTCAGTTCAATGCCTGTTACCTGTATAACACCCAAATGTTAGTCCTTGCCAAGACTACAGTGATTTCTTACTCACAGGCACTCCCCAGTTTAAAAAGTCAAAACACAACTGTCATTTCTCACCTTAAAATTGAGGGGAAGCCAAAAACAAAACTATGAGTCTACTATGCATTGTCACCACTGAGGAATGTATCTCAAAGTCTGTGTCCCTCTGCTCGAGTCTCCAAAGGCGAATATAAGAAATTCTAATTCCATTTTTATTAAATAGAATCACTTTCCATCTCAACCACTGAGAAAAAATTATCACCTGAAATAAGAAATCCTAGATGAGGCAAAATTCACCTTCCTACAATGCATTTTTAAAGATCCCTTAAAAAAAAAAAAAAGTGCTGAGAGCAGGTTATCCTATATCCTAAGTTCCAGCAGCTGTTCAAAAAAAAGCCCTCTGCAGTCTGGGTTCAACAGATCCCTACTTTGATCCCCACCCTGTTTCACAGGTCTCCTGTGCACTCTTGAGCACCTCCTGTGCTGTTACCATGAGCTGCATTCTGACCTGAACTGCTCCGTATCTTCCAAAGATAGAGTCGCTGATGAGGAAGTCTCGGTATAATCACCTTGAACTAATCTCATCTAAGTTACTTTAGGACTGATTCCACAAGATTCCCCAGCCCAGAGCAGGATCTATCACTCCCCAGTGAGACACGACAGAAGTGCAGAGGAGGTTACGTGATTTCCCTGCAGGAGCAGGAGCAGGAGCAGCTCAGCAGCCCGGGGTGTGCCCGTGTGAGCTGCTCAGGAGGAGCATCTGGCAGATACTGCTGGCCTTCAGAGTCTAGCAGCAAAAATAAGTGTATTTTCCCTGGTGGTGACAAATATGAGTTTACTGACACTGCTCAAACACTAAAAGCAAAGCCAGTGATACTGAATAACTAGACAGAAATATCTGAATTATTTAGCAGACAGTGCAGAAGCACCAAACAAGCCAAAGCACGATCTGACCAAGAAAAGAACAAGGAAAAAAAAACCCAACAGCTATTAGTTTCCCACTGGAGAGGAGAAACAGCTGACTGCAGGATTAAGACAGCAGCCATGGCAGAGACTGCATGGCCAGGGATGGTGACAAGCAGCACTGCTGCTTTTTGATTGCCAATTACTACATTGACTGAGCTGCAACATGAGATAACATCCCAGACTTTTTTTTTTTTTTCTTTTGGACAATCTTTCTGAAACACTACTCGAAACCCTGAAGTATTCCTTGGCTGGTAACAGAGAAGGGGAATGGAAAATCCACATTTCAACCACTCCTTTTAATAATCCTCTAGAGAAAATCCTGACCAACTGATCACAGCTAATATTTCTTCCTCATTTAACTTCCAAAACTCTGTCTCCTGCAAATGACACTTTATTTATAGCAGTGGTATTTGCTGTATAACTGATTGGCAAAGGCTGTAAATGAGCATCATTGCATATATATGGAAAACAATGATAAAGCAGTCATCAAAAAGCTACAGAACATTTAAATATTCAAATAAGGCAATCTGCATAACCCCCCACCTGAATTTTAATTTTACAGAACTTATTTCATAGCTTTGTGCCATAGATAGTTTGTGCAAGCTACTTCTTTTCCATAGAAAAATGCCATCTTTCACTTTTAGACATGTTCAAGTGTTAATAATTTTAATTCTTGCAGTGAAGGGTAAAGGAGGCCTTGCCATAGGAGGACAGGTTATTTTTAAAGTCTAATTGCTCAAGGCAAGAAGGCAAAGGTGAAGATGCTGATGAGCCACAGTCAGGTTGCAGTGGCAGTGAACTGCATCGAGGCTCCTCACCCACCAAGAAAAACAAGGTTATAACTTGCAGCTCTCTAAAATGGGAGTTATTAAAATAGGAAGGAGAGGAAAACAGTGCTGTGAGGCAGTAAGGGAGACAGACATCACAGCAAACCAGCCTTTAGAGTGAAGCAAGGGCTTCCAAAGGATAAAGGGGATCAACTTGTGGGGGACCCCATAAAGAAGCAGCTTTTACCAAACAGGTCAAAAAGTTACCATGAACTGGAAGGTTAAATTAACACCTGGCAGCTCTGGAGCTGGGATCACTCAGAAAGCACTTTACTCAAAACAAACCCCAAAACAAACCCAAACACAATGCCCTTGCAGCCTTGCAGTGCTGAAGTCAGAACATGCAAACCCCATGTATTCGTACTTCAGATGCAGCAAATGTAGTGGGTAAGGGAGATCAGGAGCTTTTCTTGTTCAAACCTTACTCTGAAATCTTGAGCAAAGCAGACTTTCAGCACTTTTTCTTTCCATGGGCTTTTAAACATTATCTTACATATGTGCTCACTCCGTGGTACCAGTGACATTTTTAGCATTTTTGACTGTGGAGATTCACTACTGCCTTAGAAACAGCACCATTCCATCCTCAGTGCTGCTTGGGTTCAAAGGAGAAACACCAGAATATTCCTCAGACAACAAGATCACTTTTAGCACCACTCAATTCCCTGACCACAGACACATTAGATCATACATATTTAAATAAGCATCATGCCTGAAAAACTTAAATTTGGTAAGAAAAGCCTCAAGAAGGAAAGGGTGTCAGGCTTTTCCTCCTGGTACACACACAGCTGGGGACAGGGAGAGTGAGAGAAAGAAGAGGGAAAACTCAGGGTCAGTAAAAGCAATCACTGCAGTTTTGCCCTCAGGATGAGAATCTAAGGGGAAAAGGAAGAGTAAATACCTAGAAAACAGCCAGTTGCTTCAGAAACAAAATTTCCTTCTTTAAACATTGACCAGTTGGTCCAGTGATTTCTGTGAAGAAGTTGGGGACCAAGCACACCAATGCTTCACCAAAAGACTTGGTAATTTATTTTACTGACCTACACCACAGTGGTGTAACAAATCTCCTCTACATTCAGAATTCCTGCCCAAATCCAGCTTTACAGATGCTTCATGGTTACAGTGATTATCTTTTAGGTTTAAAGAACATAGGGAAAAATAAAATCAAATTAACATAGAAGTTGTCTATATTTATCTCATTCTGCCAAACTCTTTGCAAAAACAAAGAGCTAACAAACTCCTGCTCTTCTTCACACAGTAGCCACCCCAGGTCCATATAAACAGGTTTTTTTATGTCTAGAAGCTTTTTTCCCCTTCAGCCAAACAAATCCATCTCATCATCCTCTATGATGTGAGAAAAAGCTCCAGGAACAACATCCCAAGAGCTTATTCATTTTCTGCATCCATGAACTCTACAGCATTCATTACTACAATAAACACTGCAAATATTTCTCACAGCCTCCTAAATTGCCAGCTTTCAATGATTTTTACTCTTTTATCTTCAACTTTCTACACTCTGTCTTCCCTACATGACAGTACAAAACCCCACAAATACTTCTACCGAGATTACTGCATTATTTAAATAACAACTGAGTTAAATTTCATTGACATTAATTACAAGTTGGTTCATTAGAATGTCAGTTACTGTGATAAAACTCAGTTACTGAGAAGGAAAAAACAACCTACTGCTTTCTAGCCTAAATTTGTTGCATGCATCAGGGCTTTATGCTGGCTTAGGGCAACCCAGGAGGCTGGGGATGTGCTCAGAGCCATTCCTGCTTCCAGCTCTTGGGCACAAGCACTTAAAAAGGACAACTTCTGAAGAGAAGAAAAGGGGAAAGAGACTTGGCCTCCTAGAATTCAGCATGAGAGAGAAAAATGGAGCAAACGTAAATTTTTTAGAGCTGTCTTTTTCCTCTCCTGAATTTTATTTCAGTCCAGCACTCATGGACGGTTTAGATTTTTGGTGAGTTATGGGAAGGGAAAATGCAGAGCTGTCTGAGGCTTCTGATTCCCTCACACAAACAGGGACCTTGTGCAATTGTTTTGTTCACCTCCATGCCTGGATTCAGTGAAGAAATGGTGCAAATCACACTGACCCTGGGTCTGCACCACAAAAATCTTCCACTAAGTCCATGTCTCCACAAACAAGTGAGCAACAATGAAGAGAGCAAAAATCAAAGCACTAATAGTAAATGTCCAAATAAGTTCTTGCCTCAACAGGTGCTATGAGAACCTTTGATGTTAAAGAAAGAGGAGGAACCTGAAAGAAGAGGTCAGGCTTTTCTTGAGAATAACAGCTCCTCAGGGCTCAGCCTCAGCATGAAACAGGGAAACGCATCTCAAAATGTTTGCTTGCAAACATCATCACTTATGTGTTTTTAAAAGACTTGTGAACATTCTTTATGATTTGGCTGCAGTTCCACACATAACCTAAGCAAAATAAGGCTGCACTACTCTGAAGAAGGTAGTTCCACACCCACTCATTCATCCCTACCTCACACTAACCTTTCCACTGGAACCAACTCACACAGCAAAGCCAAAGAGGCTAAACTTTTACTTATAAGATTTACAAACAACTACTACCCCCTTCATCTCCCTGATCAGGTACAGCATTCAGTTCTAGCAGCAGAGATGAATGAAACTTCTCATCCTCAGTTATTTATAAGCCTGTCAGTGTCCCATCATCCTGGCTGTCACACAGTGTGCTCTGACTCCTCAGGATGATGGAGCAGCGGCTCCGTTCCGATGCAGCACCAGAAATACCCAAGCACAGACCAGAAACTGTGGAGCCTGAGTAGGAAAATGTTTACTCTCTAGATCCACATGAAATCCCCAAAGTTCTCAAGCAGGCCCTAACTGGCAGCATCAGCACTGCAGCACTCAGCACCAGTCAGGGACTGGTTTTGCTGGGAAGGGATGTGCAGCACCAGCTTGTCCTGCAGCCACGGGGCAGGGCTCACTCAGGGGCTGACACAGAGCAGCTCAGCAGGCTGGCACTGCCTTGTGGCTCTCACATCTTGGAAATCTCCCCAGGCATCGTGCCAGGGGAAGCCAAGGGAAGACAGCTCTGTCATCCAGGACTCGGCTGATTATGCAGCTTGACTTTGGAGCTACACAGCAGCTTTCAATAACTCTGAAGCACAAAACAGGAGTCTGGATCATACTTTGGGTAACTACACTTACAGCACAAACTGATTTCTTTAGGTATCAGTCATAAATAATGCCTGGGAAGGCTTGAAATCCTTTTTACCCTTCTAGATGTTTGCTCTCAATGCTTTCCACCCACCAGAGTGCCACCCACGCGCTCCAGAGGTTCTGTGCTGTGAACAGAAGAGCAGTGCTCCTATAGCTCTAGGAGATTTACACACCATAGTCCTCAAAAATACCAATTCACAACCAGCATGAGGGACTTCAGCCTCATTATATAAGTTAAATTTGGTATTTAACAAGCTCCACATATCTGGTCATTGGATGGCTGCACACACAGAATTGACCTGTTTTATTTAACTTATATTTTACTTATCCTAAGGTCAAAATTCCATGGTGCACTTTTACTTTTTTAATCCAAGAACTTGCAGAACTGAAACTATCTATGAGATCAGTCTCCTTAAAGCTGCTTCTGGTGAGAGAACCATTATGCCCAGATTGCCTGAATCTATCACAGCTATGGAGAGATTCTCATTTATCAGCTAAGTTGTACCTCTATGCCAATTCACTATGCAATAAATAAGCTAAAAAATAAAAATAATAAAACCCCACCTTCTCTCAATTAGGAAAAGAGCCACAGGAAACACAAGCATAGTAAATAAAAAATAAAATCAGAGTTTATATATAGATAATGTTTACCTCTGCTTCCCTGGCACCAGCAGTACTGCCAAGAACTTGGAGGAGCCATGTCCATCAGCATTCAGCAGAACTTGATTAATTGCTCCTGACCAGTTTCCTATTCAGTGGTGAACATGAACCTCATCTGTGCTGATATTTGAAGTACACACAACTGTACCCAAATTCAGGCACGTTATATAAATTAACTTAACCAGCAGCATAAGTACCATGGTTTGCACACCATTGCATGGATTCTCCCCACACCACGATCTGATGAGGGAACCCCCTCTACCCAGTCCTCTGGGTGACCAAGAGGTGCAGGTTTTCCCAGGGAAGCTCCAGCATTCCCCTCCACGTGCATCCTTTATCAGTTAATGGAAGGCCAAGCACATGGTGAACATCATTTTAGGCTGCCAAGGGAGCCTCTGGGCAGGCTAACAGTTAATGAAATAAGCATCTATTATTGCACTAACACTGAACTTGTATACTTTAGAGAAGACTGAAGCTATTTTACTCAACAGCAGCTGTGTTTACACTATAGCACAGTCTGGTACCTCTGAAACTCAAGTGAACTAATATCTGACAGTAACTGTGCTGGTTCCAAGGGAAAAAAACCTGTTAAGAGGAGGAAAACGCTTCAGCTTCTTGTTTCAAATGAAAATCTTTACTTTAGCAGCTGCTTTTAAAGGTGCAGCTTCATTTACCATACATCAGGAATACAAACTGAACCCCGTGTATATTGTTTTATTCATACATTTCTATATATTTATTTATATGTGAAAATTCTGTGCTCACCAGATCAAACTTTTAAGGTACAGAAATATATTTTAATCAGTACGAAAGCCAGCTTACAGTTTAGACTCTGAGCTGCATCCATCAGTCACTGTCAAGAGCACAGCACCTGGTCTCCAGCTTTCTTCACAGGAAAAAAATGTCCATTGTCAAGATAATTCATGTTACTTATTAATGATTTAGGTGGTTTCATATCTTCCTTTCTCCTCTTAGCACTCATTGAACAGAATGGGAAATAACACTTTTATCTAGAACTACCAAAAGCCTCAGACATCTATTCTGCACGATGCAGTCAGCTGGACCAGAGTCATGAAACTCATTGCTCAGGAAAGGAAATAGCTACTTGCTTTTACCTGAAAACCAGGGTTTATGTAATGCTGATGATGCCAGATCCATCACAAGAGAACCACCACAGAGCTAAGGCCCCAAGTGGGGAATGCCATCAGGCTTTGAGCATCATCTCTGCACCTCTGGCTAAGCAGGAAAACCATTTGGCACAGCACTGGCACAGCCACAGCCCCCAGTGCTCTGAGCCTGCCACTGGCTCCTGGCACAAACAGCACCAGTTGTTCAACCTTAGAAATCGACCCTTCAGCCTGGTCATGCACTCCTTGCTCAGGATAATACAATGTCACTTTGTGGATTTTACTTAATAGTTCTTCTTGGGCTACAGCTCTTTAATTTTAATTGAGGCTTTCTTGATTCACCTTTGGTTTATGGTGCCAGATCTGGTGAATAAAGATGATTTCCCCTGAGCTTAGAGTAACACAGGTAGAACAGAACTAAAGAGCAGCAAATTCTAAGTTGAGAGGTCCCTGCTGCCCAGCACATCCCGTTACCCTGCTGCCTCTAGAGTGCAGCAAGAGGACTGCCTGCTGCTGCAGCCAGCTCTGGAGCAGGGACTGTGACAGTCCAACCCTCCTGCAGTGCCCAGAATCCATAGCCCTCTTCTCCAAAAGCAAGGCAATGAACCCCAGTGCACTACTTTGTCTACCTTGTCTTGGCTTTCTTCTAAGCCAGCAGAGAAGACAAAATAATAGAAATTAAAAAGATCTGAAAGTGGTACATCTAAATACAGAGGGATGCAATCCTCCCACCCAAGTAGGGGAAAATATGTGAGAAAAATGAGGAAATATGGCATTTATGACTGGCTTTTTCCTCAGGCAGGTTGTTTCCAGCCACTTCCACTGCTGAAATGCTGACCAGAAAAGCTTTCCCAAAAGGCCACTGCCTTCCTAGGAGGCAGCTGGGGATTAAAGATGCTAAAGCCAAATGCAACTTAGGAGTTGAAGATAAAATTCAGAGCTGCTCTTAAGTTTCCTGCCCTGCCTGCTCCAGAGCCAGTTCATTACTGTCACCACAAACACAAACCTGAGCAAGTGGTGGCACTGCCAGCTCTGTAATGCCATCAACACTGACCAGTGAGTGGCTTCCACTGAATGATCCACAGGCAGAGACAACGAAGAGCAGTCAGGTGGTGACATGCAGCACTGCCACACAACTGCTCAGGCATTCTTTTAATCAAAATTTCTACAAGTGTAAAGGGCTGTGGTTTTAGCTGTCACTGAGCATAGACAGCGTGGATTAGCTCAGCAATACCGTGTGACATTGGGCGTGCTCTGGATTTGAGTGAACCCACACTGGCTCTCTGCCTCTGCCCTCAGTACCTTTTCATTTAGTGCAAAACCCCAAGTTCATTTTCTCATAGCTGATGCATTTACAGTCAGTTCAGACAGAGATCACATCATAAACATCTATTACCGTGAATTCATAACTACCCAAAAGGCACATAAATGAGTGTCTTTAGAAACACCCTGATCTTAAACAGATGCCTACAAAAGAAAAAAAAAAAAGCAAAACCAAACCAATTCTGTTATAGTGATTCTTAGTCATCACTGTGGCACAGCCTATAGTACTTTGCTACCAAGAAATTGTGGGCAGAGGACACTCAAAATTAGCTTCCACAATTTATGGCAGCAGTGATGTTAAAGACAATAAATGTAACAGGAATAAATAAAGTAAGTGCCACAAGGGCTTATTAATTTATAATGTAACCAAATTAATCCACTATCAGTATCTAAAGAAAAACTTCTGAAATCAAATGCTCTTGGGGAGTTGTTAAGGGGAAATGAAAAATTTGGTTTAGTCTTCCCTGCCACTTCACTGTTTTAGCAATATGGGATTCCACACTCCAGATCTTCTGTTTTAGACAGTAAAGCTGAAAACAACCTCCTACTTTACCAGCATGTGCTTTTTGTTCTCTGATGCACCAAGCTAAAGACTTAATATGGGAGTGTTGTCTGCACACAGCAAAACAACATCTGGCAGCTTTCCGAGGCTCCTGTTTGAAGTGACTCCTCACACTGCAAACTGCAAAGGAAATCATCTGCTGGCAGAGCTGGGTAATGCCCCAGGTACCATCCAAGCCCTCACATCGAATTTCTACTTACCAGAGACTCAGACTCTGACTGTAAATTGCTGAACTGCTGTATCAGGTGTCCCAGGAGGGGACAGGTGCCTCCCCCTGCTTTGTAGTGTACTTGTACCTCACAACAGCTTCTCCTTGTAACACAAACAGAGCTGGAGAACTCAGCTCAGGTGTGCTGGGGCACGTGGCACTTGTGTGATAACACCTGGAGTGATTCTGCTGTACAAACAGTTCTGTGCTTTGCAGTGCCAGCCTGCTAGTGAGAAAAGGACATTCTTGCAAAGAGATAGCAATGAGGGTGATTTTTAAAAGAGAAAGCTGATAAAGATTAAAGTAATTTTGAAAGCACCTCCATCTACAGAGCAGACCCCCACAGCCAAAGCTAAACCTTACAGGTCCCTTCTGCCACGGAGGGAATGAGACCGTGCAGGAGAAGCCCAGTAGCATGACATCATGATGATGTGATGTCACACAGGAAATCAAAGTTTAATCAAAACTTGGAGGAATTGCAGATCTCAGGTTGGTCAAAACAACCACATTTCAGCACAGCTTAAAACATGTGGAACATGTCAGCACTCCCTAGAAATTCACTATAGTTATTCACATCACACCTTCCTTATTCAAAATTTCTACCCGATTTTTCTACATAAAGCTCCAGGGAGCACTTATTCCAAGAGCAAGCTCAGACTGCCACCTCGGTTATTCAAAAGTATTGAGTTATTAACCTTAAAATGTTTACTAAATTATTAAAATATATTTATCAACAGCTTTGTCTTAGGTATCAGATTAAACAAGACCCAATATTTAGCTTTTCACCTGCTCAGTGATACCTTTCAGCTTTATACACATAATAAAATGACAACATCAGAGAAACAGATGACGTAAATTTAAGAGGAGAACCAGACATCGCCAAAAGAACAGGAAAATTCACGGTTAAGGAGAAACTGAACTCAAGTAAAGGGGAGAGAGAAATTTTGCACAGCACACAAGTTTCTCTACACTCAATCAGTCACGGTCAAGCAGCTGAAAAGGCCACCTGACACATTTATGTGGAGAGAGCTGGGTGGCTCAGGGGATTTGCAAGACATTAAAGCTCACCTAGAACTGCTCCCCAGTTGGATCAGTGTAAGTGCCTCACTGGGGCACTCGGTGCAGCTCGGGAGAGCTCCCTGCTGCAGCCTGAGCTGGGGGAGCACAGACAAGGAGTGAGAGCAAAGCTGGCACTAAACCAGTCTGGATGGAGGCAGAGGGAGCTCTGCATGTGAGGCAGCCCCGGGCTGGCAGCACGCGGGCAGCTCAAGCTGGGAGGCCAAAAGGCACTGATGGGGTCTGTGCAATAACACAAAGCAGGGCAGGTTCCACAGGGCAGTGACAGCAGCACTTGTGCTCCCTGCATCCTTCATCCCAGCCAGAAACGGGCTCAGCTGACAGGAAAAAACTCCTTTCTGCTCTAACTAGAGGAGACAAATGGGTTTGCTGCAGTTACATACACAGAGCAATGACTGAAAAGCTGCATAAGCCAAACCCAGGGATTTCTTTAGACTTTTCTTTTCTTTTCTGGTCTCTCAAAGAAAAGATTGTTATGGGAGGTCTTCAGGCAACAAAGAGCAGGCAGGTAGCAAAACCAGATCATTACATTTTGTGCATTACATGTACATTAAACCAAGGCCCTCCATTCCAGGCTTTCACTCTGGCAGCCTGTTATTCCTGAGCCATAGCATTAACTCCAGTCCTTCCCTGCACTGGTACCTCCCTTTCCCCTGATCAAGACTCCAACTCTTTCCTCCAGCCACGGCATTCACTGCAACACTCTTCATCTTGTGCCCCAAATCACACTGATAGCATGAACGAGCTAACACGAATTCTCTACTTCCCTCATGTCACTTCGTGTAATTTTTAAGGGTTTCTTGTGTTTGGGTAGATACAATCTTGTTTTTATTCTAACACAATATTCCGTTTCAGTTTTTAAAATCTGATAGGCAACCCACAAAAATCCAGAAGGCATCTCTTATCTGCTGCAACTCTGAACTAATGTTACTGCAAACTTTGTGTTATTTTCATGACAGGACAAATGGTTTCTGCCTTTTTATTTATATAAAGTCTGCAGAGGCTTTGCCATTCTGCAGGGAAGAGGAGAAACAAGTAAATTAGTAAAGACTCGGTTTTACTAATTTTAGTAAAGGTTTTTAGTGTTAATCTTTCTAGCATGATTATAGTGTCCACATCACTGACAGTCCACAGACTGTCAAAACTATCTTTTTAGGTTTATAACAATTTATAAAACTGATTAGTGTGATAAAATCAGGCCAATGACTAGCCACATATGAAATCTTATTAACCAATGTAAGGGAATAACAATAACAGAAGTTTAAATAAAATTCATGTTAAAATAATCTTGCTAGAAGTTCTTGGTTTCCAGTTGACTGGTCATTGAAAGATAAAGGCTAACAAGTCATAAATATCAACTCTGTATTAGCATTTTTGCAGCAGAATTAAGGCTATACCTTTGCAGCTTATATTTATTTTTTTTTTTAATTTTCCAAATCATCCCTCCTCAAATTTTTCAGGGGGGTGAACTAACGCTAGATTCACTTTCCATTACCTTCCACTTGCTTCTCTGAAGCAAACTGGAGACAACAGAGAACAAAAAATATCCCACAGATTTGGGGACTCTCGTAACTTCATATTCATAGTGTGGAAATGATTCAGCCTGTTGGCAGAGCAGGTATTTTGTGATTAAGTCAGTGAGGTCAGTTCTCACCTGCAAGAGCATCTACAGCCTGCAAATACATGGGAATGCCTTGTGCATCTCCTTGTACGTGTCTTGTGATGAACAAGAAAACAAAACAATAATCAGACTTCAGAATTAAACACCCACCACCAAAACTGGGAAGATACAAACAAGTGTGAAAGGTATGACAGAGCGTGGGTGACTTATTACAAAAATATTAAACCAAGAATAACCTACTCGTATAAAAGTGGCAATGGCAAAAAAGGCAAATTCCTGTTGTTGGGGAAGAGAGCCACCTGTGGGCATGCATGACTGTTCTGTATTTAATCTGTTCTGCAAATGATTCTCTGCATTTCTTTGGCACCTACCACAGGTGCAAACTGCTGTATCTCTTTGTCTGAGGAAGCATCAGAAATAACTAGAATACATTCGTTCAACATGACAGTATGCCATAGCAACTCTTAAAATAATCCACCTTTCTTTAAACTTCAAACATTCAGATTACATGAGATCTGCTAAAAGTGGAAAAGTTTGCTATATGTTGTATGTTTAGAAATCTCTACCTTTCCCTTGATGTGGTTTTCTACCAATACTCAAACTTCTCCCCAAGATATTTCATGCAGTACATGAAAGTCACTGTTTCAATCTCCAAGACCCAAACACACTGCAAGTTGCAGCATTAATTCAATCCATCCAAAAGTGGGTTTAGACCCATAAAGACCTGCCCTGCAATCCCAGCTCCATTCCCCAGCAACACCAGTCCACTGCCAGCAGCTAATTATCAAACCCATCATAGATGAGGCTCCTCAAAGGACTACAGCCACTTAAAGGCATTTAAAAGCTGCTGTGAAACTTTTAATGCAAGACACATTTGGGAAAGGCCAGTTTCAGATTGAAGCCCAGAACTTCTCAGTCTGACACAGCTGCCAGGAAACACGTCCTGAGGGACGGATCCGAGTCACACACTGTGTTTCAATTCATGAAAAACACTATGAACGTGTTTAGCTTCCTCCATTTCTATCTCCCAGCAGATCAGGAGAAAACAAGCAAGCTCATCTCTTGCAGAAACAGGTTTTCCAGTGACTGTTTCTGAAAGAATTGTGCCATTTTTTATAGATTCAAAATGTAAATGCACCGGTTGCAACCTGAATTCAGGAACCTGTTCTCTGAGCAGTGATTACACACTTGCTCTCTCCAGCTGAAAAGCACGGCTGCTTTTAGTTTCTGATTGCATAGCTTCTAATTATTAGTTTTATCAAAGGAACTAAATTGATGGCACCAGCTATTTTTACAAAAGCAGACAAACAGGACATAAGGTATTCCAAGTAAAAGATGAATAGAGGCAAGAATGTTTTTTGACTAAGAAACAATATGACAAAACCTACATTGCTTTTTTCTTACATTAAGTTTACTTAAGCAATTTTTCTTCCAGCTTGCACACAATATTTAAGCAGAGAACACGACATGCACATCAACTGCTATAAGAAATGCAAACTTACTTTACAACAATTCATAATATTTCCTTTACAGAGAAATTTTTTGCACAAAATAATTTATGAAATAATGCTACTCATATTTTATTAAGCCATCAGCCTAAAGAATTAAATAATCCAAGGCAATGGTAATACTTATCTCTAGAGTACTGGGAAAGAGATGAGTTTCTGAATGGTATTAAGAGCAGGAGAGAAGAGCATTCAAAAGACATTCTGAAACCTCTTGACTGTCAGAAGTTCATGTTCAATCCTGATCTCTATACTCATCTTCATTTTTCTTTTGCCTGCTCCCTCCCACCTTTCCCTCCTCACAGCTTCTTCCTCTCCATCAAATCAGGCATCATCCCTGTTTGTGAAATCAAACCAGCTGCAGTTCCTGAAGGAATGAGGTCTGAAGATGGACAGCCTGTCAACTTCCATTACTCATGAACACCTAGAGGTTCTCATTTGTGACCCAGCTGCAGAGCAGGTCAGTGTGTGCCAGCACCTCACCCTGCTACAGACAGAATCTGAATATTGCTGTCATAAACGCCTGTCCCGACAAAGAAATGCTCTGACTCCAGCCAGGGAATGCCTCACTTCATGCCCAAGAAGAGAGGTGGTCTAACCCAACTCCTGCCATTAGCAAAAGCTGCTAATTAGCAGAGAAGCAGCAGCAGAGCAGATGTGTATTTACTACAACCCCGCATTGGCGCCTGGCACACAACTCCAGAGAGGCTTCTCAGTTCCCAGACTAACCTGGACCTCGGGCTCTACATCCTAGCAGAGGTTTTGGGCACCAGGCTGGATTGCTTCAGTGGGAGTTGGATTCCAAATGCTCTGAAAATCCAAACTACCAAACTTTGGGCGTCAAGCACAGGATTAGATGAAAGAGGGGAGAAAAAGCTGCGGCCCTGCTGCCTCTGGTTCCTCCTGCTGCCTCCAGCACTCGGGCTGACAGGACAACTGCCGGTAGCGTGAGAAAAAAGGAGAAGCAGCACTTCATTTCAGCCCTTTTTAATACTTTTTTTCCAAGAAAGATTAGCAAGCAGTGAAGGAAAACTCTCCAGTAAACTGCCTTAAGTGGAATGCTCGTGTGAAATCACACTGCCAGTCACTCCAACAGACGTCATCCTTTTCGCATCCTCTCAAAAGTGTTTCCCCCAGGAAACTAAATCAATAATCTTAAGCAATAGCAACTGCACACACAAAGCAGACTGCTTTAAATATAACATGAAAAAGCACTGTTCATGTTGTTTTTAGGATTATGTGTTTTAATTACACCCCTTCGCCCTCCTTCCTGCTTTGTAATTGAATTTTCTTTTATCTTTAGAAGGCTAACTTTATTCATAAGAGGCTGTGGATGGCAGAGTTCAATCCTTTCACTGTGGAGTCCCGAGGTCTCCCACTGCTTTGCAAGATTTTATTCACATTTTGTTTTAAAAGGGTTCCAGCTCAGATTGGCAAATGGGTTTTTAATGGAAATACATGCGTATCCAAAGGAGGTGCATTATAAGGATAACATACTTTTTATCTGGAGGTAACTCAGAAATATCAATGTCCCAAGTTCCAACACAAATCTCATAGAAGAAGTCTGCTCAACCAGCAGATATTTACAGGACACACTATTCTATGTGAAATTACTGCTCTGGATACCATAACATATTTTTCATTCTACCTGTGAGATCCAACAAATCTCAGAAAGGCTGGTTTGAACACACTGCCACTGTGTCAGCAATACACATTCCTGCTTGCCTGATGCCCTGACACAACTTCTCGTGTGTGAAAAGAAAATCCCTCTCCAGCCATCCTTACTGACCCAGCAGAACCTGGCCACTATTTCAGCTCCACTGCCAGCACATCTCCTACCATCATGCCCAAGCAGAAATAACAAGAGGCTAAAAGCAGAGAAATATGGCTCCTTCTCCCGTTACAGCCTGGATTACTTCATACACTTTAAGTGTTAAAGCAGTACCCAAGCCTTTCAAGTGAAGTAAGTGAAGTTTCATAACAGGCTGAGAAAACATCTCAGAGTAACAAGGCTTTAAATGTGGCATTTTAAGTCTAGAAAACTGAGAAAAACATACACACTAGGCTGGCTATAATGCCAGTGTAGGTCTTCCTGGATTGATTAATTCCAAGAGACTTCAGGCATCAACATAAATAATCATCATGAGTCCCTGCAAATGATCTTGGAACACCTTCAACCAAACATGATCTTCAAACCCTCTGACAGGAGCCAAACAGGCACCTCTTTTCACAGGCTCGTGAGCTGTGCCTGCACTATCCACTGAAATGCTGTTTTAACTTGCTAAAGCTCCCTTTGAGTCATCCACCCCTCTTTGCACATGCAAACTGTGATGGCAAAATGCAGCTTTCCCCTGGATCTTTCCCCCTAAATGGGATTACTGTATTACGAGCTGTGCTAAATCATGGAATTCTCTCTCTCAAGGCAATGCCACAAAAATATGGCCTTGTCTTTTTTTATTGCTCATTAACTGATGTGCTCCCTTGTCATTCCTCCCTATAAAGAGCACTGAAAGCTTAAAAAGAGAGGAGAGAAAAAAAAGAAACAGTAAGAAAAGAAAGACAACAGCTTTCAACAACAAATTTCAAATCACAAGAACATTAACAGGCCTAAAGGCCTAAGAAGAGTTGGAACACGAGGTTTTAGCAAACAGCTCCCAGTAAGGGAGGATGCTTTTATTACCCCAGCATCAGGAATGCTAAAATTACAAGAAAATCTGTTCTCATTTTAAGATTTTTTTCTTCATGTCTGTTCATACAGAGAGAAAAACAAGACTTGGGCCCTAGGGCTCAAAAGACAGAGTGCAACTGAAAAAGATTTCTCTATTTTTGGGAGTACAATTTCAAAGCTTGATCCTGACAACACCAGGACATTTACACTGTCAAAAAAGTGTTTTCAAACTCATACTTCCCCCCCACAACACCGAATTATTTTTGCAGCCCTGTCCCTGCAAAGTTCAGTATGTATTTTTTCAGACATCACCCTGCAGTCACAAGTAACCTTGTTTCTGTTATTAATATATACAAAAGAGAGATAATACTCTTCTATTCAAGTTCTACTTCAACCTTTGAATCATTAGTTGTGATTATTTATTATTATTTATTGCAGGATGCAATAAAAACAGTGCCTCAGAAAGACCAAAGGATTCCTTTGTCCTGAAAATGCTACCTTAAAAAGTTATTTTATGAAATCTCCCGAATTTTCTTTCCCCGTGACAATATTCTGCATCTAAGTGTAGCCATGGAAGTTCTTTAGAGCTGAAGCCACTAGAAATACCTGTACATATTATAATCATATGCTTCTGCTGTGACATTCAATTTTAAATATACTCTTGATTAAATGGAAAAGAAAACCGTTCACTTGGTTGTGTTTCAAAAACACATCTCTGCTGACAGCCCAAGTCTGTTTTGATTTGCTCCCTATAGAAATGGAGCTGCTACAAAACATTAAGTGGCAAGAGCAGCCCTGGATGTAAATGACACCATCTCCACCTAAGTGCTGCCCTCAGCAGCAGCCGGAAATTGCACAGCCCAGCAGTGCCACGATCGCTGCAGGAGCAACAGGAACGCACAAAAAATGAATTATCAGATCTCTATGCAAAGCAAGAACATCAACTGAGTGAAGAACTGGCCGAGAAAAATACTCCCTAAAAGCTTCCCAAAGCTGAGGTCAACATCTCTGCAACATCTTAACTTTAATTCGCAGTAAGGTACTTTGTTAGCTTTTATGGTTACAAAAAGGGTCTCCTAAATACAAAAGATTAAAAGCTCATTCTCTGATCTGAGAGCTGGGCACACCCAAAAGAAGTAAATGGCCACAAAATGAACAGAAAAATGCTGAGATACAGAGAAATAGTGAATGGCTTTTTCTAAAGGGCGACAGAAAAACACTCATTAACAGCAAAATGAAATAACTTTTCTTGGGTCAACAATCCCCAACATACTTATTACCTTATACCAAATACAATATAAATAATGTGGAATAGGAATACTTTGGATGGTGGCATATTCTCATACAATAGGGATTCAATGGAAGGTCCCAGGCACATCACACAGGCACCGTGGAGCTCCACAAGGACACTGATCTCATCTTGCTCCTCCAGACCAGGGATGTTCATTTTGTCCCTTTCCAAACTGAAGCACTCACTGATCTATTCACACCACAGCATGTAGGCTTGGTGCCTGGGAATACATATCTGAATTACCAACATTTCAAAAGCTTCAAAACCTGGGAACTTCAGAATCAGATTTTTTTAAACACTGAAAATACCAGTGTTGAATTCCATACCATATGCTGCACAGATCTAGTCAAAGATCACTAAATATTAAAACTTCATTAAATAAAGTTAATTCATCAACTAATTTGTCAAGAAATAAGTGTTTTAGTAAGCAGATTATACAATCTGGGCATTATGGAAATCCCAAGTCTACTGATCACTTCAGGTAAGAGGGTGCTCTCATCCAATAAGACTTGAAATATTTTGGAACTTCTTCTGGAAGATCATCTCATACTTAAAAGGTTGATTATAAGCACATGAAATAATGATAGGAAGAAAAAGCAGTTGTTCACAATACAAGGAGGACTAATGACTATACTGTGTCTTGCTTTTCATGGGAAGCACACAAACATGAAACGAGTGCAAAGTTTTAAGACAATACAGAACCATTCAAGAGATAAAAAATAAATGCTGTTTGCTAAGAACTGCAGAAGGATAATGGCAGATGAAATTAAAGGCAAGATAATAAGACACAGAAAAAGAAATAACCTCACCTATACAATGCAATCTAAATTAGCTACTGCAACTCGGAATTTTGAAACTGTTACAACTAATTCTCCTGGAACATCAATTTCATACTCATTAAGAGCCCCAAGGAATGGAGAAGGAAACAACAAACACTGTGCTTCAATTCTAGAAATCCAGAGTCCCTTGAGACAGCCTGCAGTGCTGGTGTCAAACAGCCATGTAAATACTAGAAGATGCACAAAAATGAGTAAGAAAGAGCATGAGAAGCTTGAAACACTTCCATACTAACAGGGATGGATGAATAACTCAGTTCTATAGCAAAGATAAGAAATACCCACAACCAGAAAGAGCAGTCCTGCTCTGTCCAGCACTGTACACTATGGTCAAGCTATGGGTGGGCTTGACCATCTTCTGTACAATAAAATAGGTTTTTTTTCTTTGAGCTGAACAGTGCAGTTACGGGAGAGCACAAGAGCTGGGCAACATCAAAACCAGTGTGAAACAGAAGTATGGGAAAATTTATTCACTACCTCTCCTCCCACAAGAACCAGAAAACACAGGCTGAGCACCTTTTCCCACGGCACACAGCAACCTGCAGACTCATTGCCAGAGTCAGTAGTGGGTTCAGAAGGGATCAGACAAACGGACAGAGATCCCTTCCCCGGTTCCTGCTCCGGCGAGGAGCGAGCTCTGCTCTTCTGCACCTCCTCTCATCCTCATCTCAAGAGGCTGCTGAGCTGAGACACAGAGCCAGGTGTCTCATCTGACATATTATGGCAATTTTTATGCCCATCCCCATTTCAGCCACACTTGAAGCCACTCTTCCTCCAGCAATGCAAAGAAACTTCTCAACCACCCCCAAGAGGCACCGCAGAGGCATTTTGGTTTCAAACCTGCTAAGGCAGAATCTCAGAAGGGTGAATTTCACACACTGAAGTGGATTCTGCCATGCTGCCTGTCAGATGCACTGAGGTGGGGCAGATAATGAAGAAATCCTACACCATTAGTCTTTGAAACCCAAAAAACACTGCTTCATTCAGAGGCTCGTCCAGCCTGACCACTGTAACCTCTGTGACCCAGCTTACCAAAACCACACCTCTTCAGAAGCATCAATGCTGCTATTTTTCTATAAAGATGCCTCCAGTAATTGATAGAAAGTTATTTTTTTCTGCAATATTATCTACACACACATTTACACTTGAAGAATGGTCAAGACTAACAGAGCATATTGTGATGCCATTATCTACGTCACAGCACACAAAGAAAGCATTTACATAAATTGCTTTAAATAAAGGTGCATTAAACTATGCAATACTGCAATTTCTCAATAACCTAAAAATAGTTCGCAGTAAGATGCAACCACTGTTTGAAAACAAAATATAAATGCAAAAGATTAAATCTGAATATTGAAATAAAAACTTATATTCACTATGAAAAGATAATTTCTGCACTTCTTATTGGATAATCATAAGAATTACAATTTTTGTCAAGTTGCTTTTAGATGGAAATTGAACTTTAATTAGAAATCAAAACTGCACTTTCATTTTACTTGGATAATGAGTATTTTTACCTTAAAAGCATATACAGAGAAGGCAGAAACAAAGAAAACAATATTTTGTATTCGTTAAGTAAGAACATAGAGTTAAACCAAGAATCATTAACTTCGGTTTAAAAATTTGCGGTTTTTATGGTCACCTTGCCCTTCCAGCTGTCTTTTTTTTAATGAAGACCAGAAGAAGAGACAACCTTCCCTGATTCTTCAGTTTTCACTCATTATCTCTTCCTTACGTAAGATGAACCAGTAAAAAAATCAAAACCAGACAAAGCAGCTGTTGGACACAGTCCCTCTACACTTGCAGTGAGGCTAGAATTATCTAGAACTGGCTTATTATCAAAACCAACTGGACTCGTGGGCTTCAAGAAACCACTTCCCTAAATACATTGGTTTTTAATTAAGGGGAGCGACAAAATACATGCTTAAATTTGCTAAGGAGTAAGTTCAAAATATAAGATTTGGCCACAAGAAAAAGGGGAACTCAACATTAAGCTCCTTCTTCCTCCCCAAAACCTATTTAAAAAGTTTGACAAATAACTTAAGACATAAAATAATTGCTTGGCAAAGAAGACTTTTGCTCTTGGCTACTGGACTAAAAAGCATCACAGCTAAATTGCCTGGATTTTGTTTTGCAAATAGAGGGAAAAAACTTCCCTGGAAGAGAGGAAGATTTCCCTATGCCCGTGCCCATGGTCACATTCATTTAAAAGTTGATTAGCTCAGTTCAATTGGCCAATTAGTGCTATATCTGTAACACTTGTGACTGATCCGTGCTTGCATTATTTCTTAGGGCCATTAGTTTAACCCTCACGGTAACACTTTAAAGAGCAATGAGCAGAGTTAATCCTGGAAGGAAACACTGCCTCCTTCAATAATTTCTTTTTTAGGATGTGCATTCTGTGAGTTTTGCTGGCCCAACTGCAAAGAAGCATCCCCGTGTTCTCCCTGACCCTGTCAACTTGGCATTCCCTACCTGGACATTTCTTAAACAATCTAATGACAAACCCTGTAATTTACTTGAAAACACAATTTGAACAATTTAGGGCTTAACACTAATGAGGGCGTTTGGAACTTGACATTAGGAAAGAATAAATACTAATATTTATATATATATATATATATGAGGGAAAGCCTGAGTCTGTAATACACACCCCTGGCAGGCTTCACCAGCATTTTTCCATGCTGCTGTGAAACACCACAGCTTTTTCAGCACCATGTCCTCATTCAAAGCTATTGGGCACTGAAGCCAGCGTTGGCCTCCTTTCAAAAGAAGATGCTTTGACAAAAAAGATACTCTCAAAAACCCACCGTGGTTTCAGACAAGGCTTTACAGTATAATGGAGTTTCACAGTCCTTAGATTTGGATTTGGTTTTTTTATGATTTCAAGACAAATAACTTTCTTTTTTTAAACCAGAGGCCACGGCTCCCCATGCAGAGAGCAAAGAGCATGCTCAAGCTGCAAACGTGCACATTACTACAGCTCCCGAGGAGGGAGGAATTCCTAAATGGATTTCATTCAGTCAGGCAACAAAAAGAAAAGCTATACCAAATAATAATAAAAAATTTGTACATTTATATGTATTTTCCCAGGTCAAGAGATCAAGAAAAAGATGAGAAATGCCAGTGCATCACTTGTTCCAGTGCAGAGAGGTGAGACACCCACAGAGCTCACAGGGCCATTTGTAACAAACGTGCCCCAGCATCAGAGGGGATACCCATTCACTTCCTGACTTGATCCGTTTCTTCTGGAAACAATGACAAACCTGAAGGGGCTATTTATGGCTTTCTGTCACCTACAGCCAGAAGAAATAGTGACTACAGCCTCTAAATACATCAAGACAGAGTTCATCTTCCCCAATCCACTTGATATCTACTTCAGGATCACTGCTCCAGTCCCTCACATCCTTGAAAAGGATTAAGTGACAAACAGCAAAACCTTGCAGGGTTCCCCACCACCATCATTACTTTCAACCCATGACCCAATTCTGCAAGACAGAGCACCTCTTGAGATATGCTGAGAGCCCTCAACTCCAATCAGCCAAAATGGGGAGGAGGTCGCTCAGCCCTGCAGCATTTACTCTCAGAGAAAAAAATAATCCAAGATGCCTCTCTTCTCTCACTGATCAGTACTCTCAGAGAATCTCAAAGCTGGTTTAATAGCTGCATCATTTTTAGATAACATCACATTCCACTAATCTCCTTCCCAACTCATCTGTTTGAAGAAAGAGATCGTTTCTGTAGTGAACAAGTGTCCTCAAGTGTAACAGCAAATAAACCAGTGTAAATGAAGTGCCACAGCAATATAAACAGTGACCTTGAAAACCAGCAAGCTGCTGCTCAGGATGACTCTGGGGACAATAATCACATTTTAAATGTCCACATAATCTGAACAAATTGCTAAGATTACCTCTGTAGCTACCACTCACCTGCACTGTAGGTAAAAGCATCTGCAACCATGTGCCAAATCCCAGTGGGTGGAAAAAGTCAAAACAAAATACTTATGGCTCCCACCAACTTTAAGTGAAAGGAAAACTCTTACTTGTGCATTATTTACCACAAGTAATCCGTGCAGCAAAAAGCTTGTGTCACTTAAGGTTACTCTGTCTTATAAAAAAAGAAACACTCAAAAGAGCAGAAATCCCAGTTACTAGAGAGAGGCACTGCAGAAGAGATGGTTGTTCTACTGCAAACCTCACTGAAGTCCTCCTTACTTCAGGTTTTAACATTATTGCTTACCTGGTTATCCTAGGAAACAAACCTCATTATATTAATTTGGAGGATCTGCATGTGTGCAGTTTTTTGCCTCTCCTTTCGTGACTCTTCCTCAAACCCAGTCAACAAAACATGACTGAGGGGCTGGGGTTTCCATGATACTGAGATCCAGCAAGTGTTGTACCAGGATGCTTATTTTCAAAGGCAAAATAAATCTAAACATCACTGTCTCCATTGGAAGATGAATGAAGACATCCCAGAGAAACCAGAAGAGGTAAAGAAAGAGAAAAAGAGGAGGGGGAGACAGAGGAAGAGACATTGGCACCTGGGCTGCTCCAGTCGTGTGGCTCCCAGGCCTTCTTTATGTACACAGTTCCCAGCTGAACACTCCTCAGTGCTGTCTGTGGGGCACAATCCACTCCCAAGCCAAACAAAGCAGGAAACTTCCCCAAAGACTGATGGCTTTCCATCTTCTAAGGTTATTAAAGCATTCCCCTACCACTCAGAAACTACCAGGCAGTTTTGCCTTAGTTAAAATTCAATAATTTCCCAGAGACGTGGAGAGTCACCTGGAGAGTCCCAGCTGAGAGGCACAATATCCTGTTCCAGCCTAAGCTCACACCCTCCTTTTTCACAGGGGAACATTTAAACTATTCAAACATGTAATTCCCCTAAGAGATGCCCTATTAAGAATGCAGAGTAGAATTTATGTTGTAATGCTTTAATTCTACAGACTAGCCTTTGCTAAAAACACTTTAAAAACCACAATCTCTCCCATAAATAGTGGCAAAATTATAATGATAATTGCTACTATAGTTATTATTATTATTACTATTACTACTATTATTATCCTTTGACCACCATCAATCCACAAAGATTGTCAGCAAAGTCTGGGAAAAAGGAGGAAAAAATCAACACAGATACAGAGTGAACAGAAAATGTGCATCTCACATGCACCAAATCTAACTTTAAAAATGTATTTATATTCTGTACCCTGGGAACCAAAACTATTTTAAAATCAAAAGAGCACTAATTAGCATCTCAATGCTTCTTTCATAGGTTTTATCAATATAAAGAAAGCCGTGCACAGTGGAAAGAATTATGGATTAAAGTCAGAAAAAAATATAGTTATAATAAAATATCATTACACTGATGTCATGGCTTTAAAATAGTAAGAAGCTAATATAAAATTAAGATAAAAATTTTTGCTCATTTTTTACTTTTTCTGAACTTGGAGAGTGTGAACTGCTAAATCACCCTTTCAGGACCTCGCACACTGACACAGTGTTTACCTTCAGCACCATTTCACCAAGCATTTGAATCAAAACAAAATAAAAGAAACCAACTCCTTCCCTCTTATTCTATCCCTTGACTTTTCAAGTAAGAAACCTCCCACCTCAAAAGCTTTAAATACCACCCACTTCAAGTTCAAACGTATGACCTAAAACTTGAGAGCCACTTCCCAAAAGCTGAAGGAAAGCACAAAGTCAAGTCCGCTACCAGCAGCAACACTGATGCTCCAAGAGACCAAAACAAAGATGACACATAAAATCTGCTAATCATCAAGCAAGATGAGTCAGATGAACAACACAAAAGAAAGCTGTTATAGGTCCAGAAAACATTTGTAACTTGCACAGGCTACACTGTTTCAAGTCAATGACCAATCTACAAGACTCAGAACTGCACACTTAAAACGTCAAAAAACCAAATCCCAAGCCTATTCCATAGCACTAAGGCTGCCATGCCATTATAGGAACAATGGATGCAATGCAAGCCCTGTGGTTTTAGGCACTGGAAGCTCTCTCCCCAAAGCTCCCTTGCTAAACACCTCCAGGTTTAATTTTCCCATGCCCTTAAAGGACACTGTAGTGGATTTAACGTGAATCATTTCACTGTCAGTGTGCTCATGTAATTAAGTTGCCACGTGCCTCAAGTGCATCAGTTCTAGGACAATTACTTAAGTCAAGCCAGCACAAAGTGACTGTATTGATGTCTGCATCACTGCATGATGATCATGCCATGGCCAAACTCCACAAGTGGAAGCACAGCAATGATGTTGAGGTGAATTCCAAATACGGTGGATTCAAAAGGCAGCCATGACAGGAAGACTGGCTTATAATTGTTCCTGATCTGCCATGAAATGACAAAAACCCCCTGAAAGCGTTACCAAAACATACTATGGCACATGTTTTCTTTGCAGCACTCATTAACATCTTCCCCAGGAGGCAGTGAAAGGGTTCCCAGAATATAAAAACTACACCATGCAAACTCTATCAGTCATTAACATGTCAACTTACACTTAATCCACCTTTTCCACACAGCAACTGCTCGGGAGATTTGCCAGGTTAAAGAATCAGATAAGATAACTCAATACCAACAAATTAATAGTAGAGGGGGGAAACCCAGGGAAGGAAAACCCATACAGATCAATAACTACAGAGATCTGCCACTGCTCTCTTGCACTGCTGTCTCCTGTGAGAGGGAGCTGTCAGCTCTAACGTGACAGGACCTGAGGTGTCCCAGGGCAAGTGCCCAGCTCGGACACACCAAACAACAGCAAATGCATTCTCCAACACTCCCGTGTTACCTCCTAACTGTGAGTCACGAAAAAAGGCAGTGAGATCAGTTTTGTTTGGTTGCCCATCTTGCCCATAAGCATCTTCCCCGTGTAGGCTCTGGGAAGAACCAGATTTCATTCTCATCCCTCAATCACAGCAACAATTCACAAACCAAGCACAAAAGAGGAAGTGGAAGAATCGAAGGCTGGAAGGCCACTAAGTTTTCTCCCTAGAGGTGATCTCTTAGATAGACAGATACTTTTTTACTCTTTTCCCTTTAATTGTAAAATCCCTGTCAGTAGCACCTACCACACAAGAAACCTAGACTTTCAGCTGATTGATCTGCTTTTATCTTCATATTGATTTACTTTGTCCCAACAGTTGGCTATTTTGAAACAGTAATCACAGACCGCAGCCAGACCAGGAATACATCCTGCTGGATGCTGTAGATGCTACAAGTTACAGCCCCCACTCTTGAAGAAACAAGACTACTTGCCATTCATAACTTTTCCTCTTACAAATCAGAAGAGGACCAGTTCAGTCCTTTTCAGTTCACACACATCACAAACCTTCAAGTAGGTTGCAACAATGATATCCCTGAAGTTAAGGATTATATTTTCTCCAGCGTGAGTTTTGCGTGGTGCACCTCATATCCTGCCTCACGGAACTGTTCGCTATGGTAACCTCCTGGGCTACTGACAGCAGCCAGCTCCCGTGAAGGAAGGAAGGAACAGCAAAGAAAGAGCAAGTTAGGCCTTTTCTTTTGCTGCAAAACCTCTCCCACCAGAATTCTGCTGTCAGAGTGGGTGAAACTGTCAGACATGAGGGTTACCACGTACAATCTTTTGATAACGGCAACAAGTTTCTCCAAAGTAGATATAATTGTTTCGCCAAAGCACGCGTGTGACTGTGAAACAGGCATCGCTGGCCTATTTCTCAGTAAATACGGGCCTTGTAGAACTGCAATAGCGACCGCAGTTAAAAATTCACAATTAACTGCCCGCGCTGTTTTTCTTCTCCTTTCATTATTTCCACTGTGTAGGGGGCGGGGGGGCCTGGTAGCAAGTTCGCAAAAGCCACAGACGGAAAACTTGCTCAGTCCTTCCGATGCGGGCATTCCGCCCTCCCGCTCGCACCCGGCGCTGCCCGGCGGGAGCCAACCAAGAGCCTGTCTAGATACAAATTGTGAATTTTTAACTGCGGTCGCT
>JAHLSL010000013.1:3523640-3553497 GCA_025920805.1 Petroica traversi | reverse complement strand
CGGCCGGCCCCGTGAGTCCCCCGGAACATCTCCGCGGCCACCGCCAGGCGCGGCAGCCGCCGCCTCAACAAAGCACAGCCGCTAAGGAACTCCGGACTTGTTCTGCAAAAGCCCCAAACCGGTGTGCAACAGGAGAGAAACCTCAGAAGTCAGAGATCACAAACTTCTCGGGGTGACAAGAGGAAGAAGCGCGCCCTTTCAGACTGCTCGTGGATCCTGGAAATGAGTCCGTGCCGCACACAACTCAGGAGAGAAAGAAACGTGATCCACCAGTCTGATCCGTGAAGCATCTAAACGATCTTCTGTGTCCTCTTAATCGTCAGTCACAGGACAGCTGTTTACAGAACCTTCGCCTGGCCAGCTCCATAGTACTTTAACTTTGTGACATCTCTGGTGATTTGGAGGTTAAAAAGGCTCGGAATGGAAGCGGAATCTTGCTGGCATGTTAGCAAACCTCCTGAAACACGGGGCTAACACACTGCAAATAAACATTTCATCACACGGCGATTAAATCTCCTTATATCCCTTTTGCAGGAATGGCAATTTGTGAGAAATCCAACACCATTT
Source organism: Petroica traversi (assembly GCA_025920805.1). Classification (NCBI taxonomy): domain Eukaryota; kingdom Metazoa; phylum Chordata; class Aves; order Passeriformes; family Petroicidae; genus Petroica; species Petroica traversi. The sequence goes on along the minus strand of JAHLSL010000013.1, from coordinate 3,552,930 downwards.
TATTATCCAGTTTGGAGGATGAACTGGGTAACTAAGCTGCCATCAGACAGCCAAGGTGCCTTACTTCTCTCTTCAAGGTTTTTCTAGCATCCACTCTTCTGAAACCAGAAACTTTCTAATTTCCAGTAAAAATCTATTCACTACCAATTTATAGCCATTAGGTCTTTACCGTTTTGCCCTTCAAATTAAATAACTTTGCCTCTGATATTTACCTAAAATATCCCTATAAATAGTAATTAGATCATCCATTCTCAGTCTTTCTGCTTTGCTTTTAATCTTCTCTCCAAATAGGTTTTCCACTCCTCCAGCGTCCTTTTATACCTCCTACCCTGTGTGCACTGTTCTTAACAAGGTCTTAACAACTGCCTTGTACCATGATATTAATACCTCACAGTCTCCTGAAAATACCTCACTCGATGCATCTCAGAATACATTTGCATTTTTAAGACCACATTACAGTGGCATCATAGTTATCCTACAACCAATAACGTACCTGCATTCCTCCTCTTGTAATCTCACATTTGATGAACCTCTGAGCTCACTTGCAGTTATCCTAATTAATCTTTGAGTGCATGACTTTTTGCTGTTATACTCCAACCCATTTCTGGTACTCCAGGCAATAGATCAATTGTGCCAGAGCAGTTTAAGATTCTATGCCTTAAAAATATGCATCTCGTCCTATTTTTAAGCTTATTTACCATCCAGCATGCTCAGAGATTTTCCAGCAGCCCACTCTGCAACCTTTGGCCATGCCAGGAAGGTGGCAAATGCTGTCCCTGTAAAGCAGCCTGCTCCTGAGCTTCTGTGAAACTTTCTGGCTCCAGGCGACCCACAAATTCCTCAGGATGTCCCATTTCTTCAACCAAAGCTATCCCTGGCAACACATGAATCTCCAGTATCAGCAATGGTTCACCTGATTCCCTACAACCTCTCACTGTGTTTTGACACTTTATTTTTTGTTTTGGTATAGACTGTGGTAGGCCATTTCTCCTACAAAATTAAACCAGAATGCTTCATGCAAAATAAGCCACATGTCTTTTAGGAACATCCTAATCATTAAAAACTTATTTTCCTTGTTTATGTCAAGTGATTAATGAAGAATTCTAAATTTTCCCTAAACTGATCCAGTAAGGCACATGCATTGTTAGCATCACACCCCCTTTTCCTTCAGTAGTTCTCTCAAATTAGGGAAGACCTGTTTTGAAGCTGAAGTGTTCAAGCTGTGTGAGCAGCATTAGACAATCAGTACCCAGGTTTAAGTGCCAGCCAGTGTTCCTAAGCAGGGCTTTATGCTCCTTTCAGTGAAATATTCATCTTGCCTTTGTCTTGCTACATTAATTAGCACCACACTCCTACAGACTGTAAGTGCCAAGAAGCCCCTCTGAACCTTTCTGTGCACAGAGAGCAGGCTCAATCTGCACATCCCTGCACTGAGAACAGGACTGGTGTGGGTTTGCAGTTCTGTGCTTGTACTCAGTGAAACTCATGGCACAGAGCATTCCCCTTCAGTGAAGTGGGAATAATTCATTTAAGGGAACTCTGTGTCTGTGAGAGCAAAGCGCAGAGAAGAGTGCTTTGAGTTACAGATCTATTAATTCAAATTAGTTACATGTTGGGTAAAGGCTGTCCCTACTTATTGGGTAGGTTTGGCTGAATAAAGATTGTGAGTGTATGAAGAACGTGTATTGGTCTTACTGGAATTACTATTTGTGTCTTTCAAAGGGAATCCAAGAGTGTTTCTGAAATCCTTGGCCCCTTGTGACCTTCATCTGCAACCCAGCCCATTAATGGGGCAAAAGTTGGTGTTTGTGGAAGAAACAGGGCCCTTACAAGAGCTGCAGGGCAAACCAACATTGCCCAGGATGCCAAAGGAGCTGAGACCAAGCTGGGTCAGTCTGACTCCACAGAGAGCTCGACACACTGATTTGAACTCAAGAAGTTTTCCACAGCTACAGCAAAAGCTGTTAGTCTTTAGCTGTTAGCTCAGAACTCCACGTCATCTTCCAAAGTGAACAGGATTCTAGTACAGAACATTTGCCAAGGACTTTTTAACCTTCAATGCTCTCCACAGCTTGTACTTCTGGGATAATAACCAGAGACATACACTGAAGTATTTGCAGTTTCCATTTCAGTGGCCAGTGGATCAGACTAACTCTAAACCAGAAGATAACCTCCTGTGGGTGACTGAGTGACATCCCTGGACTTCTGCTTTGCTCTTCCTGTTTTCAGACTTTGGTTAGGCAGTTTTGGCTCTGGTGAAAGGCTCAGCTGACAGTCCTGTGAATGACAATCAGTTCATCCTCAAAGGAACCCTAATTCAGACACAAGGGAAGAGCCACTGGACTCTTCCCTTTGCTGTTGCAGATGCAACACCTTCCCAGTGCTGATGGCACTCAAGGTGGTGCAGCTCAGACCATCCAGCCCCTTCAGTGGCCTTGTTAAAGATGCTCCTGCCATTGGCAGCAGGTGCCAGGTGTGGACACTGGGGATGTGAATAGTTATTGAAGCAACACGTTCAAATATTAGAGACAGCTCTCTTTCAAAGGCATCTGTTGGCATGCAGATGTGCTTGAGCAGGTTCAGCTGTAGGATGAGGGGAAGAAACAGATCCAAGTGGTTTGCTCCATACCTTCCCTTCCCCAGCTGCCTGCTTTCTGGTTTGGAGACTCCAGGCGTGCCCCAAGAAGGCTTCAGGACACGTCTCATTTTAGAGATTTTAGGTAAGTGACAAAAGAAAGGGGGCTACAGGACCTTTAGACATTCAGCTGGCAGTAGCAGCAGCAAAGCATCTGTAGAGGGGTCGCTGCATCTCAGGACACCCATCTTCTACCTTCTCTCTGTTCAGCTTCTGAGCATCTCTTTTATGCTTGACTGCTTTTTCCACCTGCATTTTTGGTTCTTTCTTGTTTCTTCTGACTGATGTACATCCTATTTTATTATATCCTACTAGTGTCTATTAAATCTCATTTGGGCTGTTTGGTTCATTTTACATTTCAATTAATTCCTCAAACTGTAAGAAGAATAAATTCATGTAAGGAGCCTGATTTTTACCAGACATGGTGCTGTCCATTTTACACATGTAATTTCTCCCTGCTCTTTTTTTTAGTCTGTTTAGACTTTGCTTTTCATAGAGTTTTAATCTCTACTTGTGCAACAGCTCCCTATATATGAGGTCCAGTGTTAGCTGTGTTCCCCAGGTGTATGTGTCAGTAATTAAGGTATTAGGGTATTTGCCATACTATGAAAATCTTCATCTTTTTTCATTTTTAATACAGTAAATGACTTTGCATGTGTAAGGCACATCATACAGGTCACAAGAGAGAGGGAACAACTTCTCAGGCAAAAGCCTGAGAGAAATGAGGGGAGAAACTATGAGTAATCTTGCAGTTTTCCTAAATTATAGGATGCCCTTTCCCCAGCTCTCTGTGTACCAAATAGGAAATTCCTGCTAACTCCGAAGATCTGTGATACCTGATGAAAATACAAGAAGTTCTACTCATCTCTAATCTAGTCCCTTCCAGTCCTCTCTTTTGGTTTTGGTAAAAAAGACCTTTTACCAGGTCTCAGTGCATCTCCTGTTGCCTCTGGAAGCTCTGTGAGAGGGCACAAGTGAAACACCCCTCACATGAGAAAGTGAAACAGCCCCAAAGAGACCCTAACAATGACCTAACAAAAAGCCATCACCCAGCTCTGATGGTAAAGCTGGACTGGGAGCACTTCTGTTACTATGTAAGTAAATTTCTTTTTTTCCGTGGCATCAAAGAGAAGGAGAAAGTTCCAGAGGAGAAGAAGGAATTTTCTGTCACCTTCTTCCAGTACAATTTTTGTAGTAGGCACCTGTATAACTGTCATAGAGGACTGAAATATTGTTTATGTTTGTGGCAGGCAGAACACATGAGCTTTTAGGCACCACTTGCTTTTTCATGTCCCCGTGGTTTTATATCTCTGCAGTGTGGGCTGTCCCCATGTGCAGATTATTGCAACAGAACCAAGGTGGACTGCAAAACAAGGAGAGCCAGGCCCAGCAAACTCAGAATAGAAATGAAGCAGAGGAGAAGAAAGTGTGGTCACAAAACTAAAAAAAATTGAGTATAGAAATACTCCATCAAGAAGATACTATGAGATCTAGAATATTCACCTTCAGAGAAAAGCAAAGCTCCTCTGTTTGTGTGATATTAACTTTGCTCTTTTATGGTTCTCCTCTTAACATTTCTCTCCACTTCCCAGCTTCTCATACAATTCAAATTAACCCCTGTACAAGATGGTTTACATCAACACCCCCTGCTGAAGGACCCTCCACTTGGGTCAGGCCATACCCTTCCCACTGCTAACTTTCAAATACTGCCCACATTGTCAGTATTTTTCCATATCTGACTCTGATCTCACCAGCTGCTCAGCAAGTATTTACACAGGAATGCTTTGGGGTTTTTTTTAACAGATATAGATGGAAAAGACAAGCAGACAACATGCTTTTAGTGATAAAGTTTAGATATCACAATGAGATTGTGCAAAAACAGTGTTATAATTTACCTGAGAACATAACCCCAATTTAATGCATTCAATTTACAGGCAGAGTGATTTTTTCCTGCCCAGATTAAAAATGTTTATGTAGTTTTGGAAAATCCTGATCAGCCCAGGCACAGAAAACCATATTAGGAAGACCTATTATAAACAGCAGTAAAGCAGCCCATCTTGTTTCATTATGCAAGCCAAATGAAACACAGAAATTAAACCAAGAGCGGGAAAACAACTAAGACTTAAAACTGTGTTGGGAATACTCCAAAGACTCATTAACAGATGAAAAAGTATGATTATCTTATTAGGAGTACTACCACCCATACAGAAGCTCTGATCAAAACAATAATTAAACCACCAATAACAATCTCCCTGCATCATTAAATACTTTTGTACAAATAAATTAACTCTGCCAGGCAGAAACATCAAATGGAGATAATTTACCTCAACCAGTTAATAAATCCAAATACTCAGAAAGCATCTTGCATTCTTACCTGGGAATGTGCTATCATTCTTCTCCCAAAAAAAGCTTTGAAATAAATGATTTTGACAGCATCCCTATAAAATTTTGTATTTACTCCACCACGGATAAATCAATGAACCATGTGGCTTGAGATAACAACCTGTCCCTTTGCCAGTGGTGAAAACTGATTCTCTTCCAACTAGCACATGCAGCTGGGCAGGAATATTTATTTCTGAGCAAAGTAAATGGACACTCAAGTGCAATTGTTGATATGCAGAATCTGGCAACAAATCAATACTGACTTTAAATACCCAATTTATGCCATTATTTTTTAATAGCCATGAATCTTGTTAAAATCGCATAGCATGATGTCCTGAAGTGACACAGACTGCTTAATTTCTTTTGGTTTGTGGGTTTATTGAATTTGAGGCTTTAAGAATCCTGCTATTGGTGAGTGTCAGCTTCTAGCTTTTCTCTTTTATTGGCTTCCTTTGAAATATCTCCAGAGTTCTTATATCTTCAATTTGATTTTTTTCCCTGTGTCTGAGAAGAGTGCAGGTCTGAATTTGGCATGTGGGTGTTGCTGCCTTGACCTTACAGAGGCAACCACTACTGATATCTGGGGTTTTAGAGGCAGATACATTGCCTTTATTTATACTCCTTTAAGCAATCTAGAGAAGTGTAAATATAGTAGACAATTTGCCAGATCCTTCAAAACTGCATTCTTGTGCTACATATTTAGCTCATGTATATATATAGTTGTAGTCTAACTATCAAAAATCTAAGATCAGAATGAATAAAATTGCCAAGATTTCCTAGGTCAGAATCAAAATTTGGACAAATATGAGGCAGAAACCAGGAACTGAAATTCCTATAAAGCAAAAACTAACCTTTCCAGATGCACTGGCAAGTACGGGTCAGGGCTAAGATTTATCAGCAAAGCAGCACTTGTGGGAACTTCAGCCACTCCTTCCCATGCTGGACCTGCTTTGGGGAAAGCAGAGTAGAATCAGAGGTGTGTTACTCTGGAAGCTTTTACCAGCAGAAAGCTCAAGGGAGTGGAAAATGCCTGTTTTGAAATAGATTGGATCCAGGAAGCCTTGTTACTATGAAGTGTAATATACATTTTTAGGAACACCCCACAAGACAAGTTCAGCCTGTTCATGGAAGTGAGGAGACAGGAAACCCCACTGGAAGACCAGAGGAGAAAGAGAACTTTGTTTTCTGGCGTGCTAGACTCTACACCATCTTTGACTAACTACTGTTTTAGCCTTGATTTGTGAGTATATTAAGCAGCTGAACAGGTTTACATGTTTATTCATTTTCTCCCTTAATTTAAGAGGAAGTTGTACAACAAATCTAACTGTACTGCCCTAGGGAAAATACAGGCTGTGTCCCACGAGAGGGGCAGTGATCAGCACAGCCACAGGTACCTGAACTGTACCTGGGTTCCTTAGGAAATTCTACCAAATTTTTGGAGCACTTGTTATGTGCATAATACAGTGAAAGTCAGACCTCTTGCTCACTGGTGTAACACAATTTTTGCTGCACTGTCAGAAATCAAGCCAGTCCCTGGAATTGTCACTGAACACTTAACTGTTTTGGGGTTTATTTTGGGTTCTTTTGTGTCAACTGTTAGGAACTATCTCTGAGGAGAAGAGAGTAAACCAGGAGGACTGGTCTGATCCATTCTAGCAAACCCAATATTCCTAAATCATGCTCTTTAGTTTCCCAAATTAACTTACCTTACCGTTTCCCCTTTGTGCCTGGAAAGATTTATTGTTTTTATTCAACCTGAAAATCTGCTGGCATTAGATATATTAGGATACCCACAGGTGGTTCTTTTGTCATCCTATCACTGCAGTGGGGAGATAGCAAAATAAATCAATAAAAACAATGTCTTGGCTGATGCTTGGGGAAACCAATCTGTGGTTGAATATATAGCTCAGCAGCAGACTGCCCTATGCACAGGCAGCACTAGGTACCATGGCTTCCACCCACTGGAGATCTCAAATAAGGATTCTGGGGTTTATTTAGTGTTTCACCACCACTCAAGTTTCTATCTAATTCTGTGTCCTCTTTAAAATTACAATGTCGTATCTTTTTTGGTTTGTTTCAGATGTCCATTGGAGCGAGGGTTATTTTGTCACAAGGTCAGGTTTTTTTTTCTTTGACTTGGGCACTGTTGCAGCAAGAGCCTGGTATAAAGCTGGTTTGCAGTTGCCACTATCTGAGGCTTGTTTTCAGAGACTGTATGCAAATCATGCCAGTGCTGCCTTCTGCACTTCCTCCATTTTATTTTCTATCGAGACTGAATGTGAAGAGCTGCAGTCTATTTAGAACACCATGGTTCTTGCAGCTAAAAAACCAAAGCTATTTTCAAAAGTGGAATTTCTTAGAATCAGTGTATTTTCTTCTTTTTATAATAGAAATGAGTATGAGCATTCTGAGCATTTAGTTATCCTCCCAGGTCTGAGAAGATGTGAGGAGAAGAAGAGTGGGTACGGAAAGAAAAGCAGTTGATTAGTAAATCCATTTAAGGACTTAATCCTTTGTTAAGGAAGCAGCATCGAGATTGCTGGAGTGAAGTGAAATGTAAGAGAAACAAGTGGCAATTTACCCTATAGCTGCATTCTCCAAATTGTTTTCCCCTGGGGATGTAGTGGCCACCAGCAGGCACAGAGCTCCTGCAGGGAGCAGCCTCTGGCTCAGCTTGTACCCTGAGACCCCCCAGCTCCAGGGCTCACAGGGCAAGGGGGGAGGCACTGCCCACCCTGGGCAAAACCACAGCACGTGCCCTGCACAGGCACTGTGCTTCTTGCCCTGGTCTCTCCAGATTAGCACGAGGATGTGGCTCAGAACTCCAGCTACCCCAGGAAGGAAGGCAGCAGTGCCTGTCAGGAGCTGTGCCCTCAGAAAAACGCAGCCTTGTCCTACTTTTGCCATGGATTTCCTACTTGAAGCCATGGATAACTGAAAACTCATAAAGACGTAACTGAAACCATTTAACAATCAAAGCCATTGAAGGGCCTCTACTGGGAAGCACAGCTTTGGTTTTCTGGTGTCCTGTTAAGGGAAGACTGGCACCATGTGCTTTGCAGATCTGGGTGATGAATTTATATTTTTTAGATTAAATACAGTGTGCAAGTGTGATCCAAAATGTGAAATACAGAAATGACAAACAATGGCCATTTCCTTACAGGCTCCCATGCCTACTATACAGAATATTTTGGCCTTGTCAATCAAATTCAGGTGGCATTCAGTGGAGGTTATCACACAATAGAAGCAGGCCTCCTGTTTTCCAGAGCTTTTAGGTTTCAATTCCCCTTACTGTAGAGCCAGGTGTCCCGAGTTTCTGCTGCAGGAGTGAAGCTCTGTGTCTCTGTGTCAAGGAAAGCATTTTTTAATTGCTTCCAAAAAAACCTAGAGCGAATAAACATTTAACTAAATAACTAAAACATGCATAAGGTGTCCTACGCAATTTTCAGCACTCTCAGCTGCAGCACAAGATGCTCGTGTAGCAAGAGCAGCCATGCCAGGTGTTAGGTAGGAACCTGCTTGTTTCCACTGTGCTGGGGTGGGTTTAACTCGGTGATAATTGTGCAGAGCCCTTGCTGAGATAGAAAAAGCCTCCCACAGCAAATCTGAGAACCTCTCCAGCATCAGAGTCTTTGTGCTTTGTGTGCATCAGCCTGAGTGGCCAGGAAGCCTTACAGTGGATTCGGGAGCCAAGACTCCTCACCTCATTTATGAGAAACAGAGCCAATGCAATTATGCAATTATTGTGAAGCAGGAAAAAGACTGGGTTTTTTTGGTGAACGCTCACTGCAAGAAAGAGTGTGCCGAGTTGATCACCCAAATTACTCAGTCAAGAGTTTGATTTGCTCTTTTATGCCTCCTGTACGGTCTGATTTCTGGGGTGTTTTGGGGGTTTTTGTTCAAAAACTGGACAGCAGAGGGTGCCAAACCCCCAGAGGGAACGCACCCGGGCCCAGGAGCTGTCAGGCATCCCCTGAATTCCCCGCTGGAAGCTCCGCTCCAGCCCCGGCTGGAACCTGGAGAGCCGCAGGTTCCCTCTGGCCGGGAGCTGCGCTGGGCTGTTCGGATGTGTCAGCACTTCAGCCCCTCTTTCTCTGTGGATCAATCCAGGCTCTTGCGAGCCGAGTTATTTTCTCCCTGATGCGCAATTGGCACTCAATGCTATCTCAGGAATCTGAAGCCACGTTTTGTTATCAGGTTGTTGCAGGGACGGCTCGCTAAATGAAAAGCAAGCACTTGATCATAGAGAGCTGAGCACAAACACTCCCCCACCTTTAACACGTGCTGCAAATATGACACAGCCATCGAGGAACTAAATCTGTTTAACCTGACACGGTTCATGCACAGCTTTTTGCTTTTACAAGGAAACATGAGATTAAAACATCAGCAGCTCTGAAATCCCATTCTCATCCTACAGTGAATTATGAAATGAAGTGGCTTTACATTAGCAGGCATTTCTTCCTGTTCTAGTAAAAACATATGCATTCTGCATTTTCTGCTAACACTGCTCATGGGAACAAGATGGAAATTGGTCCTTGAGTAGTAACTAGTGATAATAGCTTCTAAACAAGCCTAAAAATTATTCTGATTGTATTTAGGAGCCAAATCCCAAAGCCTGTATTGTATTCAGATTCCTGTTCTTTGCTGGAGTCAAAAATTGCTCTACTTGGTCCAAACATTTATTTTTTTACTTTCTTGCCAGTCCCTGTCCTGAGGACGAGCACTGTCAGTTGGCCAATTTTACTGCTCACATACCTGATACACATCACTGGCCCATTATTTCTGCACAGGAATGGGATCCATCACTCCTAACTCAAAACTGTGCAGATAACAATTGATAATTTGTAAACAGTTATTCCCTTTGAATGGGTTATGTGTGCCCTGCTTTCTGCTTCTGTTGATAAGTGACTGATAAAGCTGACAAATAGCTGGATTAAGTAAACAGAGCCTACATAACTCATTCATCATCCCTCCTGTTGCTGCAACACACACAATATATATTGCACATGCCACAGCCCTGGTGAAATAGCTCACAGCACTACACTGGCAGCACAGCTCAGTACAAAGCTGCTTTCTCAATGCCAATAACTTGTGGGATGCTTCACAGAGGGGGAATGCTCTCACTCAGCCCCAACACTTGGGCCGAACAAACAAAGTGATTGCAGAAGTGTGGCAGGAGGGTGGGCAGGGGTCCCAGCTGGATTGGGAACACTCAACACCCTCATGGAGCAATGTGGGAGGATATTTTATAAATGTGGACAAGAGCTGAAGACTCAGCTCAAGAGGCCCTGTGGCCCCTCAGGGTACAAGGGTGTACAATATTTAATTGTACTTCACAAAGGTTTGTACTAACAAAGCAGCCCCCAGGACTCAGTTACCCCTGTTCCTGTCCCCTCTTCCCTACCTCACTCTTCACCCTGTGCATTTATTTTTACCTCTGAAATATCCCCCCGTGTCCTCCCTGGCAGGGCCTGGCCTGGCTTCATCCAGCCTGGGTGTTTCTGTCACAGCTTCAATCAAAACAAAATTGTTGTGAGCCTTAACCAAAAAGACTTAGTGGAACACCAGTGTTAGGAAATCTCCAGCAGGAAATTGTTCACTGCTGCAAAAAAGCCCACACAGCACCAGCCTCATGCACACCCAGGGCACTGGGCTCAGCACACAAAGAGTAAAACACCAGGAAAGAGGCACTGGTGCTCCATAACCTTTTAAATAAAGTCTGGTAGAGAGATGGAGATTTAGAAGAGCTTTGAAAAAATAAGCCCTTTCTTCTAGGTCTTTACAGGGAAGGTGGAAAGCTGTTGTAAGGATTTCAGATATAATATGACATGAAAACATTTTTGCTTGAAAAAACCCCTCAATACCACATTTTTTAAAGGTGTCATTTTGTAGTTCTCACAAATTCATTGTTATGTTATTTGTTCCTTATTCCCCCCCAAAAGATGTTCTTTTGTTCTTTGTTTCACTTGGGGAGGAGAGTTGTGTGGGTTACTACTGTGATTGGCAATTTCCTTTCCAAGGGAAAACTTGTGCTAAATTTCAATCCAAGAATCCAAATGCCCGTGTTAAGATGAAAAAAATTAAAGCTTACAAATAATTCAATAATGTCTTCAAATTTAGATAAATCACTTAAAAATGAGCTAGCTTTGGCATAGAAGCTGACAGGCTGAATTGGCTCAGCTCATTTTTCACTGCAGGAAAGGGCCATCTTGCAAATCTCCCTGGGATTTGGGACTCCCAGGAGCACTACTTTGAGTAGCCAGAACCTCCTAAAAAAGAAGCCTTCCAGGACACTGCCAAAGGGATCGTGGAACAGTGTTAGCAATCATTCAATGTGGCCATGCAGCCACTGATCCTTAGCTCAGTTCAGACACTTGTGAATTCTGCAGTGTAGATGAGCCCTTTGGAGAGCTTAATGCATTAAGAGAATCCATTACTTTTTTGCTGATTTATTTTATAATGGCTCATTTACATGCACTAAGAAACGGTACTTTTATACTGGTTAGAAAGGCACAGATTGCCTCTCTGCAGTCATACAGGTTTTCAATTTTAGACAAGATCTTTAAAAAATTGACAGCATTATGAACTTCCAAGAGGCTTTTCAAAGTCACTTAGGTTTTTAAAATCTATTACCCTTATTTTTTCTGTCATATTCCAAAGGTTTATATTTTTGGACTCATGGTACTAACAAATCCCGTTATATGTTGAGCAATATGAAAAATAGGGCACTAATGTTTTAAAGTCTCTAAAAAATTTCTCAAATTGACTGTAAAATGTGGCATTTCCACAATACACGATTGTTTGGCAGGATATAAAAGCTTACTGGCTCTCATTTGGGTGATTTGCATAACTTGTTCATGGCATCATTTGTAAATATTATGCCCATCCCAAGCTGCCACTGATAAAAAGAGTAAGATTGCTTTTGCCAAAGCATGTCATAATATAGATGAGGAAAAAACCCTTCCTGTCTAAAAAGAAGGAAGTTAGACAAAGCAAGTTAAAATTTTATACTGCATTAATCTCAGAAATCACTTTTCATGTCTGTTAGAGAACATAAGTGAAAAAAAATATTCCTTTCGCTGTGCAAAGTGGTTCTACAAGGGTTGGATGAGCCAAGGAGCAGTGGCTGTGCCCGAGGAGGTGTTTGCTGAGGATTTGGTTTGTCCCAGCACCCAGAGAGCCCCTTTGCCTGAGCATCAGGGGATGGGCTGGGCTGAGAACGGGGCTCTGGCTGCCCAGGCTCACTGAGGGGGAGCACAGAGTGAACTCATCTTTCTCAGGCAGACAGATGACAATTCAGATTGCCCACTGACCTGTGCTGACTCCTCAATACCCACTAAACCAAACCACTGCAACAGATCTATTTCACCCAAAGAAACTCAATGCAGAGAGAAAGCTCATTTTACTTGGCCAGGCGGGGCAACTTCCATATAATCATTTTAGAGCTTGATTTAATATTCATGACTCTTCTAGAAGGTGGCAATTTTGACTCCTGTGCTTGCTTAGGAAAGGCCCTTTGAGAGATGCTGTATTTCTTGTGGATGAAGGCTGTGCAGAACTGATGCTCTGTGTCTTTGGAGCTCTGTCACAGTCACCAAATACATGGATTTCTGGAAAGCACATGTGTTTGTTTGCCTTCAAAACTAAGAATATGTCACTGTGGCTGTTTCATGAGCACCCTGATTAAAGAGCTCAGATGAAGATTTTTGTCTCTGTAGTTATTCAGTGGGAAGGAAGAAGAGAACTGGAATGCAGAGGGTAACTATATCTGTTTCTTAGAGTTTCAAGCTCACTGTTGGCAGCTGTGCCACCATCCTTGAGCTAATTTTTATGCAGTTAGTTGAACTGGCTGTTGTGACCTTTGAGGAACCCACCAGGACCGGAGAGATGGTGACACCTGTGGATGTGGAGGTACCACTGTAACAAGGTACAATTTACACATGATCTGAGCTCTGAAGTCACCATTGTGCAGCTGAGCAGGGCTGGTATCTCACTGCTCAGCCCCACTAAACCTGACAGTAGCCCTAACTAAAGCATTTGTCTCCTCCACAATGACCACAACAAAGCAAATATCTCAAAAAGATGCTCTGGCTTCTGAAATCAGTGGAATTTAATGGCTTGCTTTGGATAGTGCTTCCCCCCCACACCTTGCATTTTTCTACTTCCTAAATTTAACAAATTACCAATAAATGGCTTTTTTCAATCAGACCTTAAAGGAGGAAAAAGAGATTATTAGCCAGCAGCCAGGGCAAAGGAATCCCCAGGGAAAGCACTTGGGGTTATTTCCTGTCATGAATCTCTGCCTGCCAGGTTGAATTTGGGAAAAGTGATAGAAAAGAAAGTTAGAATTTGTTAGAATTAGGTCACTAATTACATCTCTAAGGTGATACATACTCTACTGCTTTAGTACAGAGATGCCAGTAATAAGCTCAGGTATAGAACAGTTCTGGCACTTCAGTAGATACAGCAAATGAAAAGCATTACAGATTGTGTCCTTCCCATCCCAGCTCCAACAAGATTTAAACACAATTTCAAGCCCTTAAAGCCACAGCGTTTTGCCAAAGTGAGATTGGAAATGCTTCTAGGAACATAATACTGGATATACCTTTCTTATTTGCTACAGAGCAAGATTAACTCAGGTAATGAATTTATACTGATGAGTGGAGTTCAAGGTTAGGGATTTTTGAAAGCAATCTCACTATCTGGGCAATAAAGCTTGGAAGTACGTAAAAAAATCTACTTTTAAAATAAGTGTTCTAATCAATAATGCTACACTGGAGTGTAGAAGGTGCAATTAACTTTCCAGCCTGGTTCTTGGAGCTCTGTATGGCTGATTTTTAGGTCAAGCTAAGCTTTTCTTTAAAAGCTGTGGAGAAGATGAGGCTTGGTTTGTGAGAGTATGAAATAAGGCAAGATAAGGATTTGTATTTTAGAATTTGCTCTGAATTCAGGTTCCTGGTCTGCTGATGTTAAAGAAAAAATTGAACCCAAGACTTTCTCCTTAAATACCAGCAGCTGGTTATTCAGGAGGTTGATCCAGCTCTCTAGCTTTAATCAGAATTGGATCCACAAAATTATTCTTAAAAATCTTTCTGCAAACACATTACTTTGATGAGCCCACATTCTTAATGAAAAAGCAGGGTAAAAAAATGCTTCTGAATACTGTTTCTCTAGATTATACAAATAAATTTACTTCATGATCCCTACCTAATTACTGCTACACATGCAGATCAGCACTGGCTCCAGAAGACTCACAGAACAGAATTAAAACTTAGATGAAGGAATGAGCAGCTACAGAATGGCTCTGTTAAGGGATCTTGAATAAAACCAACAGCAGGAAATCACAGAACCAGCAGTGCCACAGCCTTGCCTGTGCTGTGCTTTTCTCACCTGGCTCAACAGCACGTGAGAGGTCACTGCTCGTGCACAGCCACAGCCACTCAGAGCAGAGGTGCTCCCAGGGATGGTTATTGCCCAAAGGACACGTTCTGTGTGCTGGAGCCAGCTCAGCTGAAAGCCTCTCCTTCAGACTTGGAGCCTCAGCTGGGATCAGTCCTGGGAATGGGCAGAAAGGAATACCAGCCTGAACCTTCTCCAGCAGCTCAGGAGCTTTCAGGTGAGCACTGACACTTGTCACAGAGCCCCTGGATGAGAGACTAAAAGAATTAGTCACTGACAGCAAAGCCCCTGCATGTTGGTGCAAAGCCTGAGCTTGGACCACAACAAATGCCAAGATAATTCACAGGGCTTGGCTGGAAACAAGGCGAGGTAACAGAGGGTAAAGACAATTCAGGTTGTTGGTAACCTGGACTGGATGACAGCACCCAGCATCTCCCTAGTACATCATCTGATGCCACAGAAATGAAGGGTCAACTATTCAGTAAAATCTGAAAAAATCTGGAGCTCATAGTGGTTAGCAGGCATTGCTGTGGCAACATACATATCCTAAAAATCCCAAACCACCAGCTTCTTCCCAGGAAATCCTACTCTAAACAGGCAGCTGGGAACAGATCCATCCCCAGAGTTAAGGTGCCCAGTTTGATCAGGGCTGTCTAACTCAGTGCCCATGACATGAAAAACAAGGCTGGCCAGGTGGAATGAGCAACGAGGTGATCCTGGTTCCAGCACAGACCCACAGTCCTGTGTCTGAAAGAGATTTTAAGTACCTTGACCCATGCCCAAGGATCAGGTGTGGACCTTTTGTTTGACTAAATCTCCCTCTGCAGCAAGGCTTAGGTAGAAAGGCAGCAGCTGGAAATCAATAGATGGGACCAGCAGCAGGAGGAAAATAAACATAAATTGCACCTGCAGAAAGACAGTGATGTGCATGTGTTAATCCTCCTGCAGTATATAAATCCAGGAGCTATTGCAATTATCATGCTAAGCAAGGAAAACCAAAAGATAGAACAGCAGAAACAGCCTGAGAATCTGCTACATGCTCCAAGGAGAATTTTTTAAGGAGTCACTCATTTGATTTCCATTCTTTCTGATCATAGAATGGTATCTGGTTATTTAAACTCCACTGGTCAGAATGGAACCTTAAATTAAGGGAGGAGAAGAGAGCACAGCATCACAGCTGATGCTCTCCCATCTCAAATCAGCTGCAAACACTATTTCTATAATGCTCTCTAGTACTCACTAACCTTTGGGATGACTGAAGGACCACATAAATTGGTGAGCTGTGCTGTGGATGAAAGGAGAGGGATTAATTCTTTGAGCAGGACTGGGATTCTCTGCAGGTCTGTCATGACAGAGCAGCTCAAAGCCCTGAGCACCACACTCTGTTGAAGAACAACACAAATTGATTTTTTTTTTTTTTTTTAGATTTCCTTCTTACCATCAAAATAGTTTGAAACAACAAAAGAAACTATAAATGTGTGAAAACCAGGCTGGAAGGTCTGATTTCAGTAAAGCAATAGCTGCTACCCTGGCAGTTATAACACTACAGGTTATATTTTCATTATATTTGATTTTTCTATTCTTAAAGGACTGACCACAAAATAAACCTTGACACAGCCAAAATTGGATGGTACTAATGAAGCACCCAGGAGGACACCACGCTGCTCCTCTGTGTGAGCAGCAAATGATTGGTAATTAAATAGCTGTCAGTGGGGGGGTGCCTGATGTATTTTTATTAACTTTTTGTGTCTGTTGCATACATGCTCCTGAGTGACCAGCTAAGGTAGGTTATGTGGCATTTGAAGTTGGGTTTCCTGAGGTGAAAACCTAATAACCTGCCAGAGCACTACATTACAAGTGCTTTGACCTGCTTGCTTTCTCGTGGTGGGGCACAGTTAATTCTGATCTGGAAGGGCTGACTGACATTCACAGGCAGCACAGACACCTGCTTTAGAGCAGGGATTTCTTTCTGTTTCTACAAAGTGCATTACGCACTTCAGCTAATAGCAGGTAAATAAGGTCTATAGGAAAGGTTGCAGATGTTTAGTGGTCTCAAGCTTTTTGGTTTTTTGGTTGTTTTTTTTTTCCTTTGATAGCAGAAAATGAACGTACCTGGTACAAAAAGAGTTCGGTTTGGGGATTTTCCCAAGTGAGAGTGCTGTCTGGTACAAATGAGTTTTACAGATAAATGCCATAATATTTTACTCTGAAATCCAGAGATTAACTGAGCCCAGCCTGTAGGATGCACAGTTAAGGGGTGAATATTTAAAAGAAAATCTCGTATTTTAGTTTTGTTTTATTACTGCTTAGCAGAAGGCATAGAATGATCCAAGAGAACAAAATGGGCACACACTGTTTTAAAGACTTTAAGCTGTTAAGCATCCTGATTTCAAGGGAAGATTGCAGAAGACAGGCTGCCTTTTAAAGGAAAATACCAAATATTAACACAGTAGCAAGTAGAAGAGATTTTGATGATTTGCCAAATATTCTCAACACAAATCCCAAAACAGCCTGGGTAGGAAGGGACCTTTTAAGATCATCCAGGTCTGACCTCCTGCCACAGGCAGGGACACTTTTCACTAGACCAGGTTTCTGAAACAACAGTTCTTGTTGCACTCAAAGTAACACTTGATGAATAAGGACTTGTTATCCCTCCAAGAATAGGACCAGAAACACAGGCAGGGGTGTTGTGCATCAGGAATCCCTTGAACACTGTGGCAAGTCTGGTGGGCTTTGTTAGAAATGTCAAAGGGAATATTCAGCACGTGGTCCTCAACACAAATGCTCTGCTTGACATCCTGCTTTTCCAACAAAAAGAGAATAACACAAAGTACCTTAAATTCAGGTTTTGTCAGTACTTCTCTGAGGAATGCCAAAGCAGGTTTGTTATTTCCCATGAGATGGGACACAGCTTCCTTCTGTGTGATTGTTTTAATGGATTGAAAGGCTGTCTTTGCCCAGGTCCTGCTGCTGTGGCATTGCTGGAGAGTGGCTGATGGTGTGAAGGATCACCCTCGAGGAGTGGGCAGCTCTTCAGGAAATCTTTTATGCACAATATATAGCACTGTGCCACTTAACAATCTAATATTCAACTACTAAGCTGCCACATTTCACCAAGTCCTTGGAGAAATGCAGGAATCCTATCAAAACTGCTGCCTTATCACTCCTTGGAAATTTTCTGACGTGCGGGAGTGCAGAGGGCATGGCTCATATTGAAAATAAGATCAGACATTTCCTTTGCCTGACAGCCAACTGTGCTTAATGAGATTCTAATTTAATCAGAGTACAGAAAGGGGCAGATGTAACACTGATAAATTATAACAGGGATCAACATGCAAGAGCAGTGCAGGTAGGACTTGCCTTGGAGAGTGACAACTGCAGGGGAAACCACAAGTGTCTAGAAAGGGCTTTGCATACAACTGTGGATCTGTCCCACAGCAGAACAAATGGGGCACACCTGGACTTTAAAATTGCTCTGAATTTTCTTATGCACTGTACTGTGTCCAGCCATACCTGAATCACATCATTTCTCAAAGGAGGCTGAGTTGTTTCAAACAGGACCTCAAGTGCACCTACATTTCTTAAAGCAGACTAAGCTGCGAACACACAGCTGAGAGAAAATGTGAGACTAAAACTCATCCCAAACCTTATTTTTTTGCTTTCCAGCCACTGTTTGCTCACTGAACATGAGTTACACCTTCTTGCAAGACTTGGATGGGTGGGCATCCCCTTTATGCACCCCTGAAAGGAGTCCAAGATGTTCCATAAGAGCTGCTCTACACCTTCCTCCATGTCAGTCCTCTCCTGGAGCTCATGCTTCAGGTGGGAAGGTATTTGGGTAGCATTACTGTGTGCTTGCCCTGCTTTTATGCTGTTCCCAGCATTTGCTGCAGGCCAGAGACAGATTATTGGAGTAAATGGGTCTTTTCCTGACTTGATGGCTTATTATTTTCTGCAGTGATGGTAAATGTCCCTGCCCAAAGATCCTGGTGCTTTACAGTAAACATGTGGATGTGTTTTCCTTGCAGTGCTGATTAGCTGACTCAGCTGCATAAATTAACCTCCCCAGGCAGCAGAGACAAGCTGAGTGCTGTGTGGTACCTGAGAGGTTCAGTGCTGCCGGGCTGCTCAGGGAGGTCTCGTTGTTAAACTTTAGCAAGGCATCTTTAATATATGTAAATAGGCTTTTTACAATGAGTAATGTTGCCAAATTTTCCAGATTGCTAGCACTGTCCTCCATTAAACTTGGAGGACAAATTCACAACTACTTTATTAGGGGAGGAAGCAGTAATGTTAGTGAGTGAATCTGGTGATGTTCTTAATCTTGGGAAACAAAGAAAGGATATTCTTGCTTCTTAGCAAGGTCAGTGTTATATATTGTCAAACTGCTAGAAATAGTCCATGATATTGTTTCAGCAAATTCAGTCAGAATAGACAAAATTAAGTAAGTCCCCAAAGAACACTATCATAAGGGATAAAAGAAAATATTCCTGACATTAAAGCTGAAATGATATTACAAGATAATTCAAGTTATTCAAGTCAGAATTTCTCTCAAAAGATACCTTTAAGTATGTAATATTGCAAAGACACACTTAGACCTACCACAAACAGAAGAAAACATTAAAATTCCCACACGGCTAATGCAATTTATTGTAATCTGGAGGTAGAATCTTCAACCATCTTAAACATGTGCAGTGTGACTTCACAGGGCAGAGTTAAATTTCCTTAAATGCTAGGATTATGTATCTGAGAAACCATCCTATATGGTCACTTCCCTTCAATTTCCAGTTGGTGATAGATAAAAATGTAGAAGAAACTTCTCAGTGGCAGTGTAGATATTTGAATGGATGAAGCAGTTTCAGTCAGTAGTGTGTGAAGAAAGATGTTCTAGAAAATTAATGCTATGAGCATTAGCCAAAACAGATTTTGGATCTTCATTCAACACTCCATTCATCTTTCTTAATCTATTTCATATATAATTAATGATTTGTGTTCAACCACAATGCTTACCTAAATTGGAATGTTGCTAACAGACCTTTTAAAAATCCTCATTAACTCTTTTTCAAGGTGGTATCATGCAACATATTATAGAAAAATAGCCATTCTATAATCCTTGGGAAAGCTATTTAATAACTGCAATAACACAGTGAAATGTAATAACACACCCTATTGATTTGATTATCACCAGACAAACACACTCCTTGGCTGGCACAATGCACACACTGCAAGGAACTTGGTCTGAGTGCTCTTTGTGACCACGTTACTTCAGAGACTGTAAATGGACAAGTCTTCTTCTGTGACTGCCAAAATTACCACCCTCTGGAACCTTTTATGAGCAGCAACAACAGGAAAACTTTGTATGAGCACCAGAACTGCCCTGTTCAGGATACTTTCACTTCAAATAAACGCTGGTCAACAAATTGCCTAAAATTCAAGCCGGGCTGCATCATGGTAGAGGATTGAATTTCTGGTTTGAGGATCTCTCATGCAGCTGCCAGGCAGGCAAAGTATTGTGGAAGGGCAGAGCTGGAGAACCACCCAAGTCTTCAGTGCAGAAGTGTCCTCTAGAAACACCCTATGACAGGCAGGTAACTCATTCCTGCTGCAGAACCCTGCAGAGTCCTACTCTCCACAGTGGAAAACAAGACCTTCAAGAAATATCATTCTCACACAAACACTTTGTGGAGAAGAACCTTGGACTGAGTGTGACTCAAAACTCCTGCTTGAGAAGTCCAAAGTCTGGTCTAATCCTATTTTTAACCCCACTGACCAGGGGATGCCAGGGTTGGGAATTTGCAGAATCCTCAAAGCAGACAGCTGTGTGCACAGAGTGGTGGGCTTTGCTTTTGCAGCTGCCAGTGAAGAAAGAAATATTTGCATTCTGACAGATTGTGCCTGCTCAGGGACAATCACATATTGGGATGTACCATAAAGGAACAGGGACATCCACAACACATCTGGGCCTTGACAGCCACGAGCTGTGCTGGTCAACAGCCCTCTCAGGAAGGATTTAATAGAAGTGGAGAACACATGAAAATGTGCAATAATTACAGCTGTGGAATGGCTTCTGCTTGTTAAATGACTTCAAATAATGGAACTGGGACTGCTAATGCTGGGGAGGATATGACTGCAGGGGATTTGGTCACCCAGTGCACAGCTCAGCTGTGGAGCCTGTTGCTGAGCTGTTGCAGAGGCTAAATTGGATGTGAGCTCAAACACAACTAGGCAAATTAATAGAAAAAAATTCACTAGGCAAATAAAGACACAGATACCATCTCTGACTCAGGAAAGCAGAGCTGCAGCTACTTGGGCACAGGGAGAGTATTTCCAATGCTTCTGCATCCCTGCAATCCTCCCTGTGGGCCCTGCTGTCAGTCTCCAGGTGTGACAGGAACTGGTCTGGATGGGCTTTGTTTTACCTATTCTGTCTGGCTTTATGTTCTCCCTGCAGCCTTTCTGCACAAAGCTCCATGATCACATGCTGAAATATTCCTTTATTCAGTTACTTTACACCTGGGGAGTGGCAGAAACCCCAGCCACCAGGGAGGAAACTTCCCCAAGGCCCCATGGCTGTACATCAAAATGTTGATCCTCTTCCCTGCTCCAAAACTTGACAGCCCAGAGCCACTCCAGGGGCAGGCTGGTGTGTGCACCCAATTTCCCCAGAAGAGCCCAGCAGTGCCTGCTGCACCTGCTGTAGCCCAGCATTGCAGCCCCTGACAGAGCAGCACATCAGCCCAGCAGAGGGGAGTGAGGTTCAGGCAGCTGCAGCCCTGCACCAGGGCTGGTGTTCTGAATCTCTCCTGCCCATTAGTACAGCAAACCTGCAATTTCTGTGGTAGCCATGGAAACTGAGGTACTGGAGCACAATGAAGCACATGTGTGAACGCTGTTGCCACCACTGAGTGTGCATCACTCAGCACTCCTCGACAGCAAGGGCAAACAGGGTATCTGTGTCACCACAGGCTCTTGTGGCCACTGGGTCCAGCCAGGCTAAACAGGAACCAGACCACACAGCTCCTGTGCTGGGACCAGGGGGAAGGATACCTGCTGGAAGGCAAGGCCACTGTCAAGGGAGACAACCCTGTCCACCCCAGAGAAAAGAAAAACCAGGAATGGCTGGAGAGAAATGCTCCCCGGTGAGCTGTACAAAAAAGACAGAAACTTGCCTCATTTTGTCTCCCCTCATATTGCTAGTAATCTCAAAACCCCTAAACATTTGGGGTTTGGTGGTTTCTCAGTCTGTGAGCTACAGAAGTTAAAGGAGTCATCTCACCTGGAGTGACAAGAAGAAAATACGCCCCTGCCAGTCAATTTTCTTGTGAAAGAAGTGTCTAGAAGCTGGTAAAGGACCCTTATTCAATGTGGAGCATAAAGCTGTAGAGAACTGCTACCTATGGAGGTTCATCCTGTAAAATTAAAAAAAAAAAATACAAACATTATTTCCTTCAGATAGGTTCTCTGTAGAACACTGTAGATCTTTTGCTTTACCACTGCTATGAGGTCAGTGCTAGAATTCTGCCCTGACTCAGCAGAGGTGCTGGCTTGAGTGGGCTGTGGATCTGAAGTTGCACAGGATCAGGTCAGTCTGGCCAAAGGCTCCCTTGGGATTTGAGGCAGACCTGAAAGTGGTCATGTTGAGTTCTCAGGGTGGTTCACACCAAGGAACCCGAGCTGTACACTCTAGATAAGAATTTAAACAGGGAATGAACTCAGACAACCCTTTAAGCAAGTTGGAGTAAAGCAAAAAAGCCCCCAACCTGTATTGCTTAAACACTGAGGCTGTGTACAGTTAAGTGACAAAGGCACTTAAAAATAGGGCAAAACACAAAAGATTCCTTATAATTTCCAGCAGTTGCTTGGCTTGCACCTGTAGGCAAGCTGACACAAAAAGGTGTCTGACAGGGGGTGATGCAGACTGAAATGCTGCTGGTTGAGCAGAGAGGTGAGCAGGGAACCAGCTTGAGGGTCAGCCCTGCACAGGCAGCAGCACTCCCACCCCACAGCCTGCAGCACCTCAAACACAGCAATTAAGATTTCTAACATGAAGAGGTTCTTAACATTCATCAAGTGGAAGCTGAACACCATGGTGGGGATTCCACATCCTTGGCAGGGAACCCCTGCATTGCAGCTCCTAATTAGGGACCCCTGAGTTCACCCTTTTAATGGGCACAAGCCTTGTTACCTACTTAAATCCTATAGATCAAAACGAAAGAAAGAAACTGCTATGTGTGCTCAGTTTTCACTTTCACCTTTGAAAAGGAAAGAGCTCTGCCTCCACTGCCCGCCTGTAAAATCTAAATCCCAAAGTCTGGATGTGACATTTTTTCAAGCAGTGTCACTGCCCTCTGTATCTGTTCCCTAGCCAATGTACATCTATACATGAACTGTACCTATACCTGGGTGTGAGGTGAGGACTGATTGGAGTGGGTTCCATTTCATGCTCTTTTGTATTTTTGGCCTCCCTAACCAGCTCACAGATGCCTTAGAGGTATCAGCCTCACCAGTTGTCTGGTACCTGCAGCTTAAGGGTTCAGTAATTTGGGATGCCAGATTTGCAAACACAACAGCTCTGTGGCTGGACAGTCTCAGCCTGGCTTGGTGGCTTCTGAAGGGGCCTGGCTGGGGATTTATTTCACAGGCTTAAAGAAGTGGTGAGCTGGACACCAGCAGAGAAGGGTGGATTACATGCATGAAATATCATAGTATTTCATACAGATCTCCAGGTCACAACAGACTCTTCCAAAGGACTTTATTTCTACCAACACTAATATTACTAAGCAATGTGCAATATCAGAATTAAGCCAAGATTTAAGTTTATAAAAACAACTGAAGTGTTACTTCTGTTCCAAATTCTGTTCACTTTACTTTTACCTTTCTTCCTCTCAAAACTCATTTAGCCAAATTTTATATCCCTGAGTATGCTATTCACAATACTTGGGAGGTTGAAGATTGTCCCATTTCCCCAGAAGCACTGTCCCCACCAGCCTGGCATTTTCTGACATGTAATATTAAACCACAGCAGAGAGGAGCAAAGCATTGCCATGGGTTACAAAGAGACACTGAAACTGGATGAGCCAAACTCTCAGCGCTGCCAAAGGGACAAGGTTCTACAAGAAAAATGACAGTAAATATTCCCTGGCAGCTGAGGAAGAAAAATGGGCATTTAGTTCACTGGTCACTGCAGAGAAGCAGAGGGAAGAATCACAGGTTAATTCTGCTCTGAACTTGAAAGTCACAGAAGCAAAAGAGATCATGGATTCCTTTTTAATCTTCTCCTTTACAGCTCCAACACCGTGGGGCTGTGGCAGGAGGGATGTGCTTGTTGATAGCCAGAAGAGCAGTGTTGGGAGGGAATTACATGAAAACAAGCTCCTAATTGATGTTCCTTTTCTGCTGAGGATCGTGCAATGTTCATTGGCAAATTAAGTTCAGATTTTAGCAAATGCACAGCCCCATTGCAAGTCCCCCATAATTTCTAAAGTGGAATAAATAATTTCCAGTGAATAATTTGGTTGCATTCTGCCTATGAAGCTCATACAGATCACTGTCCTCAAATTATTCCTGGTCAATTAAACTTCACAAGTTCGACTTTACAAGCTGTGAATATTTGAAATTTGAGCTGCTGCTCGGGGGTGATATTGATTCTCTGCTCTCTTTGGTTGAGTGCACAAACTTGTCTGTGAACACTTACATTTAACAACTGAAAATTCATCTTTTACAAATACACAGGTGTAACACAAATTTGTTTCCTTCATAAAATTTGGCTACTAAAATTCAATTACTGAAGTTAGGGCTTAATTTGATTGGAGTTTTGTGTTACAGAAGCACCTAGAGTCAAGTCCAGCCAAGGTTAAAGTACTCTGGGTGCTACTAAAGCAGTCTGTGTCTTGCAAATAAAGGTCCTAGAGCCACGTAAACATTTTAGAAATGGCAATACATTTATACACAAAAGAAATCTCAGAAATTTGGGGTAATTGCATTTCTTCATATATTTTATGACTACTGAATAGTCACAGAACAATTTTGCATACCTTGGGAGACTAATAAATTACAGCATACGACACAAACTCTCTATACAAAAGTCTTTTACACAGTTTTTAGTAGTAATTCAAGCCTCTGCTTAAGCAGTCTCAGCCTTTACAAATGAGAACTATATTTTGTTATTTTAGGTAACCAATCAGGCATTTTAAACAGAAAATATGAACTGCAGTTGACCAGGCTGTGACATTCAGTGAACTGTGACCACTGTGGTATTCAATGAGTACTTTTGCAGTGAGGCTGCAAAAGTGAGAAGCAGATTAACTGAGGAAAATGGGAAAACAGCAAAATGTGGCAGCAGCAGCACCTGGTTCCAGCACGAGGATGTCCTGGGCTTGTGGCCAGTGGGTTGGACCTGCAGCACCTCGGGAAAGCATGGAGCTGGTACAAGGTCAGGTGAGCAGCTCAGCAGGGATTCCTGTCTGGCAGACACTCTTGTTCCATCTCTCGTTGAAGGCAGGAGGTTTGCAGTGTCCCTCCTGGGCTCTCTGCAAGATGGGACCCCTCTGGCACCAGGGTAGGGATGCAGATGCAACCAGGAGGGATGAGCAGCCCATGCTGCCCCTCCTGTGCCACCACTGGAGTGTTCCTCAGTCTGGAAGTTTCTGGTTTTGGAGACAAATTTGCAAATGGCATGATGTACAATGGGAATGTGAGATGTAGACCCTCTGGCATGTTTTCTTTGTAATACCCTTTCTCTAAACACAGAGCTTTAGTTTTAGTAAACCCCACCTTGCTTATTCAGAATTAAGAGTTTTGGAGTTACTGAATGCAGCTGTTTTTTGTCTTTCTCAGAAATTTTCCACTTGGATAGGCTACTTAATACAGACAGTTTATAAGCTTAAAAATGTGATTTTGAGAGGGACAAACACTGAGTTTTGGACAGTGAAATGGAGTTGGAAGAGTGTGAAATGCTTGTATTTTCTTTATTTAGATTCCTTCACTAAATGGTGAATGGAAGAGGCAAACAGGCCTGGAGGTACACTAGGGAAAAGATCTCTTTAAAGAACGGGGTTTTTGCATGTTCAAGTGGCAGTTCAGTCATCATGCACTTGGTTTTGACAACAGTGAAATCGTAGAGCACTGAGACCTGATTTATTGGGAAAACAAAGCAAGAAGGAATCCAGTGAAACTCACAGGATACAGGATATGGTAACTGAACTCTACAGTTTGCAGGCCTAGACTCTGATAACCAAAACAGCTTCCCTGTCACAGGGTTTTGACCACATTTAGGCAGTGCAGATGCCCAAGCCCCAGACAGGCCCTGCAGAAGGGGACTCCTGACCCAGCTGTGCCCACCTGATGGGACCTGTCCTCACACAGCCCCTTCACCCCACTCCCATCTGTTCTGATTAAACTCACCAGATAGCCAAAACTCCTCTGTCCTTTGAAAGTTACTGCCTCCCAATAGCCTAATAAGAGAAACATCTGGCAACCTTTAGAAGTTTGGATATGTCCTGTTTGATTTACTGCATGAAGGGAACATGATCAGGACTGGGAGGCTGGAAACAAATACATGGATCAAACTTGACAACTGCAAAGCTCTGCCATTAACACCATGTTTGAGCAGCTCTGGTGGCTCTAAATTAATGAGATTATTATAAATTTTGTATTCATTAGCATCTCCTCTCTTTTTTTCTCCCAGCTACATAGGCCAGCACTGCTCAGCACTCCCTGGCTGATAAACAAAAATTAAGCAGCTTCTTTACAAAATCATCCCCGTGCATTTCATACCACAGCCGAATTTCTGGATCCTGGCCTCTGCAGAGATTGGGCTCAAGTTTATGGGAATAGTGGCCCACAAATGAGGCACCAGCTCAGAAGTGCTCCCTGCACCTGATCTGGAAGGTGGGCTCCTGACAGTGCAGAGCTGTAAAGGAGATTTCTTCAGAAAAAAAAAGCTTTCTGCCACTGTTTGAGAACTGGATTAGGAGCCTCTAGGCCATACAATCCTGTGTGCACACACCTCTGCTGGAAATATAGGCTCAGTTTCAAATACAAGGTTCTGTAGTTAGTGAAATCCTCTATGTTTACCTCCTGATTTATTTTAGTTATTATAACACTTGTCAGTGAGGAAAGCTTTACCAGCAATTTGGGCCTTTAAAATTTTATCATTTTCCCCTAAAATCACTTGTTATTCAGATTCACTCAGCCCTGCAGTTACCACACACTCTGAAAGTCCATAAAAACTTATATAGGTTCCCACAAATGTGGGTTTTGTGATGTTTCTCCCTCCTCTGTCACAATACTGAAGGTGTTCAGCTTTTAAATATTGTCCCTGTTTGGTCTGGGAGTTGCCAACTTAACCTCTTGACTGCTTCATTCTTACTTGCTTATCTTTTAGTTTCCCCCTTGAATGAGAAGCTTTTGCACACACCAGTGCAAGGAATAAAGATAGGAAAAGTAGTTATACTCGATTATATAAATATAAAATTATATACTATAATTTTAAAAAATATCATTGTGCATTGCCTGCAGTGGAGCTGCTGTTTGAACATAACTGGGTTTGCAAAGCTGGGTGGCAAGATGCCAGCAGATGCTCCAGCTTCACACCTGAGCAGGAAAATGTTTTACTCAGAGATTCCCACTGCTAAATTCCCACCCTGAAGGGCCTTTCCCCCTCTTTAATTCAAGTACAGCCTTCTAGTCTGCACTGTAGCAGGTTGTGGTATTTATAGTCATCAGGATTAAAATATTCCTGATTTTTCCTAATTCATAAGCAGATTCTTTTTTTTTTTCTAATGTGAGGAACAAATAGAGCTGATAATACATATTCTCTAAACCACAGCAACTTGGAAATAATCTGTACAGCATAAGGTTGGCAAGAGCAGTGGTTCTGCTGTGTTCATAGGTGAGTTTTCTCATGTATGGTAGAGATTCAGTTAAGAGAAAGCCTGACATGGCATGAGCTAAGTAGAGTTCGCACATCTCAGAAATTGAAATCAGATCCTATTTTTGTACAAAAAGTAATTAACTTATGGTACTTTCATTTTTAAATCCTGAGTGGCACAATTTTGAAGTCCTGAGCAACAGCCCATAGAAAAATCACTTCATTGTGTCATGGGTTGGGAACTTAAGAGATATTTTGGAGAAGCCAATCAATAAGGATATTCCAGCCATTAGACCAAGAAGACATTATTCTAGCTGAGACATCAGCTTATGTCTTTCTCCCCATGAAGAGTTAGCAATTTTATTTAAGAACATCATGAAGACAGAGATTCCCTGGAACTGGAGGAAAGAAGGTTGGATTTTGTTACACTGGGATAAGTCTAAGAGCAACTCCTCTCGAATTCACCAAATAAACTTTACCCAGAGATTAATAATGAAACAGGAGATGTGGCAGATGGTAGTGCTCATGGAGTAACATGGCCCTATTTACATTTCCTCCCACTGAAAGGAAGCATTCAATGATTTTTAAAAAAGAAGGCTCCTGGAAATGGATTTGAAAACTTCTTAGAATAATCTATTTAATACAGGAGATATAGAGGAATTATTTCCAAACTGGGATTTGACATTTACACTTGCAAGAATAATATCTATAATAACACTGGGGAGTTTGAAGACACAAGATCTGTTAATATTTCCATTTTGATCCACAAACTTGTCATCAACTGGGGGTAAAGAAATCACACCACACTTAATTAAACAAATTAAGGAAAGGGTACAAGTGGAAAGAGAAAAGGGGAGGGGATACGAAATGAATCATTCTTCTTTTCCTTAAGTCCATCCATCACTGGTTGCAGTTAGCAACAAAAAATCAAATTAGTTGCACCAGTGGTCTGTTCAGACCTGACAATTTCTGTATTTCTAGTTTAAATTAGGGTAGAATCAATGGAAGTTTTACAAAGATAAGTTAAAGGCAAAGCTTACAAGGCACAGTGTTCAATCTGCCTGGCAAGACAAGGTTTAGCCTTACAGGAGTCATTAAGGTTAATGCAATCTATACTGATGTGACGGGGAGATGCTCTGTTTTCATTACACCAGAAAGCAGCTCTGATTCACTGTGCTTAGAGCTAATTGACAGTTTCCAAATCATATGGCAGTAATTGTTTACAGTTGTAGAAAGGGAGTATATTGTTTTCACTGCTGGCTTACTTGATACATTTATCCACTTAATCCCTCTCACTTAATTTTCTTTGATAGGTAGAAATAAAAATTAATTTAATTCTAGTATCCTTTGACATTTACTTTTCAGCTAAGAAACTGGTTTGCTTTTCAACCAGGAATTCAGGTCAGGGGAAGAGCTTGAACACAGCTGCCTCTTCCTTCTGAGAATGATCACTCAGCTCACCAGTCCTTTGATTTGTACAAATCAAAAACATGTTCAGAAACTGAAAGATGCATTCAGAGTGCCACAAGCTTTCTTACCAACAAAACCACAGTGCGTACACAGCCTCCTGCACATCTGACTCATCTCCTCTACCTCTCAGCCTGCTTTTCAGACTCCTGCCTGCAGCAGCCTCTGGTGTGCTCCCATCACTGCTGTCCTTGGAGGAAGCCTGGTGCTGCATCGCTGGGCTTTAGAAGACCCTGCACACACAGAAGAACCCGTTCAGAGCAGCTCTTCAAGTGAGGACAGGCTAATGGGGCACTTGGAGGAGGTGCTGGGTGAAAAGCAGTGAGCAGAGGTGGCCCCAAGACCCTGTGTGGCTGAGGTTGGCAAGAGAAGAACACACAAACAAGCCCAGCTTCCATGGGGTGGGGGCTTGGGGTGACCAGCAGGGCCATGGGTGACCAGCAAGGCCTGGGGTGACCAGCAGGCCTTGGGTGACCCACAGGCATGGGGTGACCAGCAAGGCCTGAGGTGACCAGCAAGGCCTGAGGTGACCAGCA
>JAHLSL010000013.1:3408055-3523630 GCA_025920805.1 Petroica traversi | reverse complement strand
TGACCAGCAAGGCCTGAGGTGACCAGCAAGGCCTGAGGTGACCAGCAAGGCTGCAGTGACCAGCAAGGCTGCAGTGACCAGCAGACCTGAGGTGACCAGCAGGGCCTGTGTCCAGTCCCTCCTTGCATTGGCAGGGCAGCAGCTCCAGGAGAACACGAGGCAGTGCTGCTCAGCAGGTCTTTAACAAACCTCAAACCACAGCAGTTTGAAACCATTCTCCTCAGAACTGTTCTCCTCCAAACCGCCAGCTCTGCCAGGCTCAGGTGGAACATTTTGCAGCATGGTCCTGGTTAGGGCAGCTTTCCAGCAGACCCAGAAATGCTTCCAGGGGACGGTGTCCCTCAGAAAGCTCTCACAGACAGGCACACCCAGAGCTGGCTCTTTAAGTGCCCTGCTCCACAGAGGTTTGCTAATGTGATCTGGAGATCCTGCTGACGGCATTTTCTTGCTGAGGGATGGCCTCATCAGGGTGGTCTGTTCCAGGAGCTTCCACAGGGACACAGCCTAATGAAGGGCATTTTCTGCAAGGGAAGCAAGGGGCAGGCATTCCCCTCCAGGACAAATGGTCAGGTGATTACAGAAATAAAATACAGGGGAAAAAGAAAGGAAGGGAAGAAAGGAAGGAAAAAATCTATTTATACATTAATAGCCCACGAGGGCTGGGTGACAGGGAAATAAGACTGAACTAGTTTGGCAAGGATGTGGTAGTATGTGAACATCCCTGATACAGAAAGTAACTTTAAAAAAATATTTAGGAGTTATCATCTAAAGAGTCAAGTATATTTATTTATCTAGTACAAAATCAAATTCCCCTCTTAAATATAATGAATTCAGCATGAACTAAATAAAGAGCAAACATGTTGTAAGCTGCCTGAGTTAATCTGACTGCTTCATGGTAAGTAGAAGTGACCATACTGATACTTGATGCCTTTTATAAACTTCAAAATGAATTCAGGAAACTTCTGCTATTGAGGATGGCACCATGTGATGTTACACCTGTTGAATCAGGTATTTCATGCTGTAATAAATTCCACCTAGAGTCAGCTGTGTCTAAACTGAAAAACAAAGGTGTAAAATCAAGTGCATATAGTCATGTCTGTTATGTTCTACCCTATTTGTCCAGGGTGAAATATTAAGAAAATATTCAATTGCCAATACTGGATGGCCATGGTACCAGGGCCCAAATCCAGTGGGAGCTGCTGAATGTGATTTGTTTGGGGGCAGATATGAGATTCAATTCTACAAAAAAAAGGCAGCCCAGAGGGTATTCCAGTAGCATTTATGGTGGCAATGAAGTGGTTAAGAGAGGCAGTGCTGAAGAACAAAGTTAATTCTGCTTCCAAATCTGTGAGTTAAGGTGTTGTCTGTTTGCACAAGAGGTCTCTGAAGCATCTGTACACACTTCCTCCAGCTATGCTTTATGAATCCTGCAATTTTCTCTCCACATGAGGCTGCAAACCTCTGTAATTCACTGTCTTCCCCTGCATGTGCGAGTTCAGCAACTTCTCCTCTCTTAGAGTGAGTGATGGCATTTGCCAGGGAAATTCAGCACAGAATTGCTTCTTCCAAACACAGGCATTTTCAGACTCTGTTTTAAAGCAGTAATGGAGATGGTCGTGAGCCCAAATAATTTCAGGACAAAATCACTGTCTTGTGGCCACATTCTCACAGCTGCAGAGTTTGACTGTACATCCCTCCCCAAGGCTGTCCTTTAACATTGGATTGTTTGTCTGTTGTTTTAGGATCCCTGAATCAATGAATTTTTCAGAAGGTTGTAACATATGAAAGTTTTAAAAATGTAAACTCATTCAGTTTCAGTGCCCAGGAATGACAATAACTTCCTCCCTCTGACTATGGTGCTCACATAATCTTTTATCTGACTCACTTAGCAAAGAACAGGGTAATTAAACACGTCCTCTGCATCTCCCACCACATCACATCTCCCAGCTGAGATTACTCAGTCAGGTATTATTATGCTGCCCTGAGCAGGCAGTACTGAAAGGTATTTCACACTGTCTGTTTCCTTCTTTTTTAATATAAAGTTTTATTGTTATGTAAATGGAACATTTGTTTTCCCTTCCCTAACACATTTTCTGTCCTGCTCTCATTTAGTTGAGTGCTGCCAATTTTATTTGTGGCTGGTTTTAGAATGTTGAAATATCTGGTATCTGTCAGCAAAACTCCCACAGGTTTCAGAAATCATTATTTGGTCTGGTTGAAATGGTGGTGCTGGATCATAGCTTGGACTCAATGATCTCAGAGGTCTTTTCCAGCCTAATTGATTCTGTGATTTCTGTGAGATTTCCATCAGTCCTGTTCCCTGCCTTCCTAAGGTTCCAGGTAAAACCTGTCCATTTAAAGAAGCTTTTGGGGTCTTTGATACTGTCCTTCCAAAAAAATAGCCATCTGGTGGCAATCAGACCTGTCAATAGTTACTGGAGCTGAATGAAATGGGAAGATGTAAACAGAGGTTTGTAACCACCTCCTCTGTTTGTCACAGCAAAGCAACAGGAGCAGCAGTGCTCACCTGTCAGGAATTGGATTTTGCACTTAATTCCATGCCTGGCTGAGCCTCAGGATCTGCTCCCAGAGCTGTGTAGGGCTCCCCAACATGATGGATCCCCGTGGCAGCAGTTCCAGATGTGTTAACACAGCTGTTTGCAAGTGGTGGAGCTCTGGAAGTGCTGCAAACAGGAGGGAAAGCTGGAATTCAGATTCTTCTCATGTGTCCTCTCACCGTGGCTCCCCAAGCTGCCAGCAGGGTCAACCTTAGTGTCCTAATTTCAGATGGAAAGGTAAAAACAGATCCAAATCATGATTTATTGTGATATGAAACACAGCTTTGAGCTACCTGCTCAAAGATTGATTAAAATTAAAAAACTTAAGCTGTGGTCAGACTCTTCACCTTTTACTGGAGTGATTCTGTCAGGGGTTAAACAAACCTGCAGGCAAAGGAAATAGCTGCAGGATTTCATATTGTTTTGGCAGCTACTCAGGGGTTTACTGGAGCTGTCCAGTGCCCAGATACAAACAAGAGGTTTAGCAGGGTTCATGTTCTCCCCCAATGACTCTTCCCTCTCAGGCCAAAGATTTGTTCTTCCTGTGTTGCTCAACACACGTGTGAGATCTGCAGTGGCTGCTGAGCATTTCAGCAGCTCTTCTTCCTCCCAAACCATGTAAAGCCTTCCAAGCTTGAGCAGTTTTCAAAATTCATCTCAGGTCTGGCTGAACACAACGTGTCACATTTTCATTCTGACACCACCAGATGCCTGGCCCTGCTACACCACCAGATGAAACTGCTTGTCTGAGGAGAGTTTCATTCTGCATTTTTGCAGGTGGAGACCCAAGGATATTTTTACAGTGCAAATAAGTAAGTTAAGAGTCTGCAGGGTGCCTCTGTTGGGCTTTACACAGCTCCAGCAGGCCCTGGTGTTTAATGTGTTCACTGTCATTACCCAGAAGGACTTGTGCTGCAAATTACAGCTAATCTAATGCAAATGCAGAGTACGTGCATGGATCATCTCTCATGTCTGTAAGCAAAATACAGACTGCAGGGACTTCTGTAACCTTGGGCAAAAAATGTGTGCTGGAAATGCTGCACCTGCCTTTGAGAAGGCCTTGTTGGCAATGGCCATGATCTAACTCAGCAATTTGAGCTGGGTGTTGTGAGCACCATCCACAAGTGGGAAAGAACAAAACTCCTTCTTGTGTGAAGCTCTTCCATAAATCCTCTTCGATTCCATTCTCTGGGAAGGGAGCACCTCTAAGACAATTTCCTTACACTGCTTTGTCAGCAAGATTCTCAGTGTGGTTATGGAAATTTCAACTTTCAATCAATGAAATAAGAGAAAGACCTGCTTATCTTTGGAAAAGAAGGAACTAAAAAGCAAGTCATACTGTACTCAACTAAATAAAGGTATTTGTGTTGGATCTCGTGTAAAAGCCACAAGCAACAACAAATCTGACAGAAATAGAAGAGGTGAGCATTTTTGTAATTTCTTAAGCTGTTTCTAATACACTGGTATTTTTGTAGACAACTTCTCTAGCAGGCTAAGGAAAAAGCTGACTAAAACCCCCCCAGTGGCAGCTGAGACACAGTGTTGGCACAATTTGGCTGACAAAGCTTGCAAGGACACATCATGCATCTCACACATGGTCTGTAATCCTTCCTGTGCATGTGAGGAAACTCTCTGGGGCTTTCCCCCAGCACAGCTCACCTGTGCAGCCACGAAACACAGGAAGCAGTGACTCAAACTGGCACCACTTTTAAAGAAAAGATGTATGTACTGAAAAGACAATCAGATAATCAGTGTGAAAAATACTCCTGTAAGACTTTCAATTATATCTACCCTTTGCCTCTAGTCATGCTGTCTTTATTTAAAACTCTTTCTCTCCAGAATGCATAGCTTCCACTCAAGCCAAATACTTACTTTTCCCTGTATCCAAATTCCAAAATGCAGCACACTGATTAATAAAAGGCCATTTCCACCTCTAACCGTGCAAAGAACAATTTTATAGGAGCTTTAAACCTAAAAGATAAGTTTTGGAAAAAAACCTAGAGGGTTTACACAAAATTCTGCAGAAAAACCTTCTGTATATTTAGTGCTACCTCTTGGTCAAACCATCCAAACCTGCAAATGCAGGTAACTGGAGAATCTTTTCAGCCTGGAATCTTCTCACACTCTTGGAAGGCTCAGCCTCCTGCACTGGTGGCACTTGCATCAGCTTTGCTTGGGTTCACTGATGAGCTCCAGTCAGGCAGGTCCCATGAGTGATGGTTATTGTTTTGTTCCTGTTTCAAGGTTGGTTGAGATTTTTAAAACAAGAAAACAATGAAGAGGGAACAATTATATGCAAATACTTGCATTCATATAGACATTACATATTTGTACAAAAGCAGATTTCCTGCATGAAATCAAAGCCTTGTAAGCAGATATTGACTATTATGGTATGGCAAAATGTTTCAAAGGAAGGCTTACAAACACAGTTGATCTCAGTTTAAATTTATATTCAACACCAAAGAGACATTATTTTTCAGGTGGTGGTAAAATAGAAATTCCATCTCCTTTAAATAAAAGGTTTAAACCACTCCTCACCAGAAAACCTGCACTAAAAACATTCAGCCTGAGTATTTTTAAACCCAATCACTTTCATTTTGACCCTCCCCACCAAACTGATACGTAATTCCTGTGGATTAATAGCCACCATAAATGAAAGAGTGCCACACAGGTCTGCAGGGAGCTAATGCTCCATATGTACTTTTTTCTCTCTCCTCTGTAGCCCTCTCTGCTTTGAACAAGGTTTTTGTTATTGCTCTGTGAGCCTTTGGCACCAAAGCATTGCTGTACACTTGTTCTCTGAGCTTGGCGTGGCCACGCTGATTATATTAAACCTCTTACAATTTACAAAGTGTTTGGACTCATTTGGTCTATCCATTTCTGCTGCCCAACAAAAGAACTGAAGAGAATGAATCAATTTTTAAAACAAATAGGACTTGACAGCAGAGACACAGATTTTTGTGAATGGCAAAAGGTGCCTAATTAAGAGCTCTAGGGATGATGAGCCTTTCATTTCTCTAATGAAAAGGAGCTCTGTAGCTTCCAAGTGTTATCCAGCTCCAGCAGAATGGATCTCTTCTCCAGAGAGAAAAAGACAATTAATTTTTCTTTTTCACTTAGTTACTGTTACTCATTTTGCCTTCTGTGTGAAACTTGGGTCAAAGCTTTCAGGCGACTGTCATTTCCAAATGCTCAAAGATACCTGGAATGGATGTTTTCAATTTCCAGGTGGCACAGAGAGACATTTCTAAAATAAAGCTTGCTCACCATGCCCCCTAACAACCTGCCTTAAATACCTGGTATATCTCTCAAAAAAAGGCAAAAGATCCCAGTTCTTTACTGTGTGTGTTCCAGCCATAATGGTGACACCAGGACTGGATATAAATAAACCTGATTAGCCAAGCACACTGCTTTCCCTGCTCTCTTTCATAATAAAAATATACAGAACATAAAATGAAAAGTTAATAGGCAGGGTTGCATCAACTCTTGCATCATTAGAGAACCAGCACGGATGTGGCTCCAGCCAACAACAAAGCTTGCTCTGAACAGAGGCACTCATTGGATGTCACCCAAGGGAAAGGAACAGGGTGTTTCCACATCTGATTATTCCTCATGGGATTAAACTGGGCTTGCTTAATCCAAACCCACAGTGTACCTTGTGTGTCTGCCTACAAAGTCCATTTGAGTCGTTTAGAGGATGCTGAAACTGAAGAAGGAGCCCATAGAGCAGCAGCTTTACTTGTTTTGTTTTGTGGGGTTTTGTTTTGTTCTGTTTTTCAAATAAAGAAACTGGCTCCTATAAAAGCTGGGGAGGGGTTGGGGCTGCCCTGGCCCACAGTCCCAATCCTGTGCAGCTGCAGTTACTGGGTTTGTGGGGGGCTTGGGGCAGGTGCCAGGAAGAAGCAAAATTGCTGAGTTTCACTGTCTTTGCAGCACTTAAACTTTCTGGAAATTGCAATAACACCAGCATCCAAATCGAGCCCGCGGTCTGCAGAAAGAATTTTATTGTACTGTTGCTTGAGCAGCAGAACCCTGGGGGCAATATTATTTACAGTCTCTGGATGAGGCTGGACTGCTCCTTAGCCCAAGAGAGCACTTTTGATGTGCCTTCCTCAAGTTATTCACACCCTTTTTACAGAGGTTGCTCTTTAACCCTCTATCATTCCTTGTGATACTCTCTCGTCCCAATTATTTTGATCTGAAATGAGATTAATGCATAATGGCAGGTTCCCCTTTGTGTTCTGAAGGTTCCTTGGCATCAATGAGGTGCCTCTGGCACTTTTTCCCCTGGGTCAGCCCTGAAGGGACCAACAGGGTGGCTGCACCCAGGCTAAACCAGATGTGGCCAAGGAAACCAGGAAGAGAGTTAAAAATGCTTTTATTCCTCAGAAGAGCCATGATTTAGTGACAATTTGGGACAAATCCCAGATCTTTAGCAAGATTTGAGTTCGACCTGCCTTCAGAGAAAGAACCTTGTGAAAAAGCATCCCAAAGAGCCTGGTGTCCACCCTGGCAGTAGCAGCCAGCCAGACCCGGGCAGAGGGCAGACAGGGCAGAGCCTGAAGCAGAATGTTTGTGGGGTGTGGAGATATTTGTGTGCACAGGTGAGAACCTGCATTTTGTCCACTGTAGCCATGGGAAAGGTGCCTCCCAGCAAAACCACCTCCTACACCTCTACAGAACCTGGGATGGTCAGCCAGACCACATTTGTGCTTTAAATTTGACCTTATTAATGACTTAAGAGAGAAACATCTCTGGTGTGCCTAACATTGAGTAGCAGAGAATAAAAGCAAGTGGGAGAGCAAAGCATTTCACCCTTAGTTAAGCAGCACAACTGATCCTGGGTACAAATGGAAGGTCAGAGAGATTCTGTGCACAATGGTGGGTGCTCTGCATCCAAACAGGAACAGAACGGCAAATTGCAGACAACAATGCTCTCATCTCAGAGTCCAGGTCACAGGAAACAGAGCAGAGCTCAGTACACACCTACTTATAAAGTATTAGAGGTAATGAACTTAAACAAAGCATCTTGTTTTTCCTGGCAAACAAAAAGGAAAGTCATTTTAACTAAAGTGGCTTAAGTGAAACATGAGGAGCTGCTGCCAGCAATCCAATTTAGGACTTTGGTTTTTTCTTTTAGTTCATAACCTTTCAAATGTAGCCCCTCACTGAGAATAACTTTCTGCTGAGTGGGACTATTTATTTCACCAGCAGTCTTTAAAGCTCAGTGGGGAAATTTTCTCTTTCTTCCCATTTTCTCCAAGATAAAAATGGTCAGATGGGTGGAAATTTTATAAAAAGGAAGAGGATAGACAGGTTTGCTTATTCAGCTAGATATTCACTCTTGGATCTGAGCTATCACACACATTGTTACCAAAAGTTAAAGACAAAGGAACCTCCACATAATTCCATTCTGCATATAAGTTTGAACTTAACTGGATAAAGCTAGTGGCAAATTAACTATACGACCAAAAAAATTCACAAAGATTAAGAATTTGCCATTTTGGGAGTTCAAAATAGAATCACAGAATGATTTGGGCTGGAAGGGACCTTAAAGACCACCTAGTTCAAATCCCTGTGCCACGGGCCGGGATCCCACCCACAGCATCTGCTTGGACTGAGGGTAAATAGAATACAGAACTGAATTTCTAAAGTACAGCCTGACAAATGATGTTCCAAACCTTCCCTGAAAAGGCTAATTTTGAAGACCTCAGTAAACTCGTACACTATTAGAAATTTATTAGTAATAAATAAACTAACCTGACTCAGCAGCCCAGGAATCCATTTCTTTCATGTCTTGGCTCTGAAATGTGGTTTGCAAAATAAAAACTATAGCCAGATTTTCATCTATATATGTAAATATTTGTATTTTTAAGTAGCTGTTTGGAATTTTTGCAAAAGCCTCCAAAGTAAAAAAGTTGGCAATAATTTTGAATTATTATATTAGCTCCTCATGCTGCTTTCAGAATACCAAAACTAAACTCAATTTGAAGTCCATCTTGAAAAATTTCAAAGTGGATTGAATGTTAAAAATGAGAACTTGAAAAGTTTGATTGTGCCAAAAAAGAATTATACCTGAGAGCAAGTAAAGCAATGGTTTATGGGGAAAATGAGGAGCAGCCTCAACTTCTTCCTTTCAGATTTCACTGTCATTATTTATCTCCTACTGTGCTATCTGGAAGTATTGATGAGACCTGCCAGTTTTTCAAATCTGATGTTGGCTAATCTGTGTTCTAACACAGAACAGACTTTTTTTGTATGATTTGGCAACAAGTGACTCGCATTTCAGTACTGATGACTCAATTCATGGCTTCTCAGGCTGATTTAAATTGAAATCCTCAAGTTCAGTTTTGATTTTCAAAGGAATTTTTGCAAGACTAAGTCCAGAGGTTGTAAGCCAACACCTTTTTTCAAACCATACAGATCACCCAGACCTTTTCTCCTTTAATTCCTGTGCATTCTGCCATCAGGCAACTTCTAAGGAACTTCGTGGAGTGTCCTGGAACTTTTGAGCCTGAGGAGTTCTGGATACATTCTGTGAACAATACATGGCAAGGTCTAACTTCTGTCTCTGAAATAACCAGAACTTTTTAACTCTATAAAGAATGAGCTTTAAAAAAGGAAGAGAAATTCCTCATAAGTCGTATAGGCAGTGACTAACAGGTGCTCCCAGGAAAATCCAAAAAAGACAAAAGGAAAAATAAAAATAATGAGTGTAAAAGAAAAAAAAAAACAACCCCAACCAACCTCTTTGGTTTCTTCCAATATTACAGTATTTACTTTAAACTCAGCAGGAGTCTTGTGCCAAAATTAGCAGAGAAACCTCTTGGAACTTGTTTTTTATCTTAAGCAGGTTACCTTTTCCTTCTTTATTCCCCCACACAATCATTCATGGATTTAAGAGCACAAAAAGCTCTCAAAAGGCTGCAGAGTAACAGTTCCTATTTATTTGCTTCTAACTGAAACTAAGGACTGTGGCCTTGCCTCCAAGGGCAGCATTTTCTTTGGTTTTATATTCACACCCATTTGAACAATCGGCTTTCCAAACAATATTTCACTGACTTACAGGCACTGAGTACTGCTGGAATAAAATGAATTATTTTTAAACACTTGGCAGTGTTTAATTTTCTCCCTGGACTGCAGACATTGCTCACATGAGGGACTGTTCCAGACATCCAGCTTCTGAGCCTGCTGTCCCCTCTTACCCCTGATGGATCCCCTGTGTTTACTCTCACAGTGAAAAACTTGGTGCAATACCATAAATTTGGGAATAAATCACCGTGCCAATTATTCACAAGGTCTGCATTACATGTGGGGTGTTTTAATGGTTAAAAGGAGTTGTATTGTATTTGCTTTGTGCAGCTATTTCATTATAGGCAGCCTTATACAGGGGCCACTCGTAATCTTGTTTTTGTGTGAATAAAATCCAGGCTTCCTCATCTTTCCAGACCTTCTCTTAAGATATTTGCAGACTGTGGCATTCAGCCTCACATGCAGATGTAGGAATTGGGCATCCAGAGGATTTGAGCATCAAGGATCTCCAGCCTGTGGCTCAGGAGGTTGTGACATGGAATTGTCTTTCGTCCATCAGCTTTATTTCACTATTCAGAAGGAAGAACTTCTCTTAAAATGGAAAGCAAAAGTGCTTTTCCTTTTATTCTTTTCCTTACACAGAGGGTTGCAGGCAACCCAGAGCAGTGGCTGGAATTTCCCCCTGAATGCCTCAAAGCAGGGATTGAGGGAGCAGCTGATCACAACAGCAAATGGAGCGGATTGTCAAGAGAAAAGATATTGTGGACATTTCTAAAGCAGTACCTCATTCTGCACAGTTCTTGTTTGCTCCTTGCACTCCCATCCTGCTGGGTAAGAATATAAAACTTCCTCCAGCTCTCACCAAAACTTTGGAATCTTTATCAAAGCCTAAACTTCCAATCCAAGGCTTTTTCCTTTTCTCAGGAGCTGTCATTTCTCATGAAAAGCAGAAAGCACCCACCAGTCTGCAGTTCTATAGTTGCCAGTGGAAAAAGCAGGTTTGAGCTGATTTTAAGCAGTACTTTTCCCTTGGCAGGGATCTGATATGCTATAAACTTACATTACTTGGGCAGGTTTTCTGTCAGTAGGAAGAGATGAGAAAATATTCTTCATGGCCACAGTTATCTTTTTCTGGGTGAAATTTCCAGCCCTACAATTCCCTTTTGAGTGCTCATGTGTTTAATGGATGTGCAGGTTTGGCGTGTCCTAACAGACCCTAATCTGTTCAGCACAGCCCAATCTCTCCAATCTGAGAAAGCAGCCAATTTTATGGTAAAATATAGAAGTGCAAATATCTGAGATTATGACATTTCATGCCTGTTCATGCTCCACTACTGACAGACCGAAACAGCAAAAGTAAAAAACTTTCTTTACAGATCACCTGTCCTACCAAGTCGAGCATCCAGTTTCCAAATGCATCTTGGGAACAAAAAAACATGGTATTTTTCTCCTTTCTGTGCTGTCTTTGTTTTCCAAGATGCAAAGGAACTCTCCAGATCTCGCTTCTAGCACTGTAACAAGCAATGAGTGAATAAGGAGAGCAGGAAGCACCCCAAACGTTACCCCAGTTCCACACAACTGACTGCCCAAAGAGGATCTATAGAGATTGTTTCATGTACTGATGAATCTTTGAATGCTGATGATTAGCAAACCTCATTAAAAATTGGTCTGTTCTTTCAGAGCAGAGAGAAGGGCAGTGTCAGCTCCTGCTCCAGGGCAGTAGATGCTCCACACAGCAGGGCTGGTGCCCTGTGCTGGCTGTTGGGGTCTCACTGCTTCTCTCACTCTTTGTAGGGACAGGAAAACTTTCAGAAAACTGCCTTTCACCAGCTCTGGGTTTGCTCAGCTCCTGCTGCAGCAGAATACAGCCCCAGCCCCAGACAGCAGTGTGGTCTGGAGACACAAACAAAACTCAGAGTCCCAGCAGTGCTCACCACGGTTCATATTTCTACTGCAGGAAGAATTATGGACTACGTTTTGAACAGCAGTTAATCTAAGAATGCAATTCTGAATAACCTGATTTTGTATTTAAATAAACCAGCATTCTCCCCGCCAGTGATTCCTTCTTCTCCACTATAATGTAAATAACACTTTATACATTTCATTTTTATGGTCCCTCTGATTGTATCTTACACTTCCCTTCAACAGCAAAAATTATTCATAAATAATAATACATTTTCCCAGTAAAAGGAGAACATTTAGATTATTTTTTCCTTCACTCTTTCAAACACCTTTACATTGTGTGACAATTACCCATTCACTGGACTCCTGCTGCTAGAACAATTTTATGATTTTATTTCCTTGCACCTCTCAGGCTCAGAGGGAAAGAAAGCCAGTGCAAAATACAGATATCTGTGTCCTCACTTCTGCCAGTGGCCAGCAAGGACAAGGGAATTGTGCCACTATAGGATCCGTCCCAGGGAATGCTGAATGCACAGAGCAGCACAATTTCAGAAATTATTTTCCTGCATTTCCACAGAGAAACTATCTCCTGTCCATGGCTATTATTGTGAATAATTATGAAATTTGAGTCAACTCTGAACAGATCACACCTGGAAGGACTCTCTATCCCTTATATTCTATAAATGATCCTATTTATAAGTACAG
This sequence comes from Petroica traversi, assembly GCA_025920805.1. NCBI lineage: Eukaryota > Metazoa > Chordata > Aves > Passeriformes > Petroicidae > Petroica > Petroica traversi. The sequence continues at coordinate 3,511,433 of JAHLSL010000013.1, read as the reverse complement.
TGACCAGAAATGTTCAGAGTCAGATGTCACACAGAGGCCTTGAGTGTGGCAGCATCAGGAAACATCAGGTGGCAGCTTCAGCGCATTGAATTCTGTGTGAGCCAGCATCTTACAGTTGCATACAATTTTTCATGCTAAAAAGCATAAAATGAACACAAAATTAGAAAGCACTGTGCTATTAGTCCCTACCCCAGTAGTGATTAACTTCTTTAAAATGTTCTAACAGCAACAGGCAGTTTTCAATTTTAAGTGATTACACATTTTCCATTTCATCAATGTACATGATGTTTTAAGAACGTGTTACATTAGAGCATGATAATAAATAAATTGTGCTGAAAGCTCCTCTGATCATTGCACAGAAACACTTACATGGATGCAAAAAACCCAGACTTGAAAGCCAAAGCTTAACTGCTGCAGGCAGGAGTGGAGAAGCCTGAAACAGCTCACAATAGAGAGGGGTGGGAGACACCAGGACAGCCCAGCCTCCCAGGCAAGATGGACACATGGGATTTACCTGGCAGTGGGACCCGTGGTGACCTTACAAAACACTTTGCTGGCTCTTGGTGAGCCTCAAGTGACCAGTGCTCAGGGTGCTGGGTCCCATCTAAGAGGTGGCATCCTGACAGCATGTGCTCAACCCTCAAGAAAAAGAGTTTTCTCTCCTCTCCATCTCTTGCTGCAGCACCCCTCCAGCAGAAGAGAGCTGAGGAAAAAAAATAAAAGAAAAGAAAAAAAGAGAACCTGCTATGCTATTAGTGTAGCTACAGAGACATTTATAAACCAGCACAGAAAAGGGAGCTGCTTTTGAAGCCAGTTGTCTCTTGTAGTACTGCCAAGAATCGGAATCAGAAAGAGCTGATCATATTTTGTTCTACAAAGAAACCCCCCTCAGCCCTGGGCTGAATGTCTTTCAAGGAAATCAAAATTTTCCACTGCCAATAATGGAGCTTACACCTAAAAATCAGAAGAGATAAGAGAAGTCATCTTTTGGTCACGTGATGGACAACCTGCACTTCACAGCTCAACCCAAGTGCTTGTGGTAGCTCAGAACACCCCAAAGGAAAAGATCCCTGCATGGAAAGTCTTCACTTCCCAGGAAAAACTGGGGCCAGCTTCAGGTGGTGTTCAGGAGTGCAGATTGACCCCTGCAGCTGCTCCAAGTGTGTCCCTGCATGGAGAACCACCCCAGCTGCCTGTCCATCCTGCCTGGCTGTGCTGCTCGTTCCTCCCTGCGCGCCCGCAGAGGCTGAGCGAGGCTAAAGGACCAGGGGTTAAAGCCACTGCAGCAGCAGCTGTGCTGGATAAAGGCATGGAGGATGTTCCCACTCAGAGCAGTGTAAAGCAGCAAAGCCTCCCCTGACAAAGAGCCTGGCGGGGTGAACAAGGCTGGAATCAAGCTGACAACAATTAGGACTCTCTCGCTGTTTTTCTCCTCCGCTCCAGTTGTTTGGTCCCCGCCTGCTCCCTGCTTTTGACATGGCAACTAAAACGTATTTGTTCACAGTCTCGTGAATCCTTTCTTCAGAGCTTTCCTTGAAATGTTCAGATTTCAGATGGTCACGGGGTTTTGCCTTTGGATTTCAAGCTCCTCAGGGCAGAAACAATGTCAAATCAGTGTGCAGCATCGTGAATGCCAACGAGACCACAGAAACAGGGACTGTGCGTAGAGTTAACACATCCCTTCTAACCCACATCACTCAAGGAGTTTGTAATCCAAACTGCCAAGAATCAAGGGCAGAAGGAGCAGGGCTGTGTTGCTCCTTCCCTCAGACTTTACAGCTATCAGAGTACTTTTTCTGGTGTGCTGCAGCACATCCAGCTCATGCCCAGCCATACACTGTGCTCTGATATCAAGAGATCTTTCTTCCCTTCTGCCACACATCTTAAATCACTGACTTCAGTCACTTCCAATGTGCCACTCCCTGGAAAAAGTTAATAAGACTCCATAAAAACGCTGTATTACTACAACGTTTGGCAGTGGCCCATCTATACCAATCACCTCAATACAGGGTTTTTGGCAGGTCTTTACACTTAATTCTCTACTTAAACAGCTATTTTATGATGAGTCCACATGTAGTTGCTTGGCATTTCACTTGAGCAAGGATGAACTTGGAACAGACCCCTGCTGTGGCAGTGGGTGCTGGGCCCAGAGCAGACACAGGGATGGCAGCACCCAGAAATCCCAGCCTAAATCCCAGCCCTCCCCTCCAAAGGATGGAGAGCAGGAGATTGTCAGTGGAGCCACATCCCAACCTGGACTTTGGGCAGGCACTTTGGGCAATCCTTCACTGAGCACCCCAGGATTTTGGGATGGGCAGCTGAAGATTGTGTTGTTCAGGAGCCTTCCAGCCTCCCACAGGGCAGAAGCTGAGTGAGCTCCTGTGCTGCAGAGGTGACCTTTCCTGCTGCCCTGAGTTCATCTTCCCAGTGTTGAGTGTTAGCACTTTCATATCAGAATCTAACACAACCCAGCAGTTCAAAGGTGGAAAGCATTTTACAACAGAATGAAAATCATAACAGTTGTTCAGGAGACACAAAATGACTCATTTCCCAAGGGGAAATTATTGGTATTCCCTTTCCAGCAACTCTGCTGGTATCAGTGTCATTAAAAAGAGGGAGTGGGAAGACAGATAAACAAAGTCTTAAAAAGCAAGTATGTTCTAACCCGTAGTTATCACTACACTTAATAATTAGGATACTAATTAAGAGGATAAGTAACACACTAGCTATTAGCTTCTAGTAATTACTGGGTTTTTTTCTCTAGATAATAACAAGCTAAAAAGAAAATAAAAAGACCTGAATCCATTTCACCATTCACCCTGTCCACATCATGAAAACCTATTCCACATATAATCATGAGTGCCACAAAGGAACACTTTCAGATTTTGCATATAACTCAGTGTTTAAACATGGCTTTTTACCTGGACAGACTGAACCTTGAGGATGTCTAATGTGGCTACCTTTATATGCACAAGTCAACTCCTTAACCCACCCAGCCTTAACCCTGGCACACGAGAGATGCACACCCAGAGGATCCAGAGCTGGGCAGCACAGTGCTGCCATAGCAGGGAGGAAACAGAGAAATTCTTTCTGAGAGCTGGACAAACACTTTCCAGGGCAGTGCTCTCACAGGTGGGAGAACTGGATTGAAATATCTGAAGCTAAATCAGACAGGGAGTGAGGCTGAGTTGTCCCATGTCCCTGCCAGGTTATGCTCAAGGATAATTTACCCCATGAATTACAGCCCTTCTGTCTGACACAGGATTTCCCTGCCTTCCTCCACACTCCTTGGCCCTGCAAGGGCTGTAAGGAGCAGGGAGCAGTGCCCAGGTCCAGCTGTGCCAAGGCTGGAAGAGGGGGGTGATTCCCTGGCAGGACAAGCAGAGGCTGTGGCTCTGTTTGTGCATTGGGAGCCTCAGTGGTGATCAGACATAAGAAACAGGCCAAGGGCTGAGCTACATTCTCCTGTTGGCTTTTAGCACAAATCTTGTGTGAGTAGATAAATACTCTCAGATTTGCCCATGGATAAGAATATCCATGCAGCTCTATTAGCTACAACAAATCAATAACGTAAAATGTAGTGTCTTGCTAAAGCACCTTTTTTTTTTCTCAAACAATATGTCAAATTACTGTCTCTGGACACAGTGTAGAGGTGTGAGATACCACTGAAATAGAGTCCTGCCTGGGGTAAAAGAAAACCTCTCTAGCTAAGTTACACAGCTATGATCAAAGGCAATGAAGAAATCATTCCATCTCAGGTTGCTTTTAGATTTACCTGTTACATGTATCTTCTCCCACACTGCTAAAAAGCCCAGGAATAGTTCATTCTCTTCTGTTCTCTTCAGTGAATTGGACTTTCCCTGACTTTTAGAAAAAAAACAACACTTTAAACAATGAAATCAAGAGTTATTATCTGCTAAGCCACATTCCTATGCTCTCATACTTTTCGGTACCATTTTATGAGCAGACACACACACATGCACACACATTGGTCCCACTGGGGAAATGGAGTTATTTTAAAAAACCCACATAACTACAAGCAAATACGAGCTTCTTAGAGGGTTTTTTTAATTGGTATTAAAAATGCATCAGTTGCTAAATTTAAAATTGTTGGTAAGTAAACCGAAGGTAGCATTATAGAGAGCCACTTCATAAAATTCTAATTATCCCTTTCCTATTTGTTGTGACATGGCCTCACAGAGATTATGGGTTTGGACTGGTGCCCAGCCCTCTGCTTTGAAAATGCAAAGTAAGCAGGAGAGGAGGTGTAACCTCCAGTTGGGTTTCTGAGCATGATGAGGACATTCTGGGAGGCTGCTGAGAGTGAAGGGAGCTCAGGCTCTCACCTCCTCTCCTCACTCTTTCCTCACCCCACAGCAATCAGCATTTCCCCCTCTGCCTGGGCTGCAAAGTGGAGCTATTCCAGACCCTTGCTGACAGGGCAGGGGTGATCCCTTGAGAAATGCACTCCAAAATGGTTCACAAAGGGCATTTCTCTCCAGATCCCCTCCAGGACCCGGCAGCATCCCCTCCCTCAGCCCTGCAGCTGTCCATGCCAGGCTGCTGGGTCAATGCAGAGCTATTCTGTCCCTGCCCAGCCCTCTCCAGCAGCTCCTCTTGGTATTCCCATCCACTCCCTGGGATGCTGGAGAGTGAAATTCAAAACACCCCTCTCCAGTCTTTCAAGTTCCAAGCAGGGAGTAAGGAAGAGGAAAGCCCCAGTGGGTTTGGGATCATCCGAATCCCCGATGTTTCAGATGAGCACTTGGGTTTTGTGCCCCAGGGTTTTGTGTCCAAGGGCACAGAGCCTTCCAAGCCTCTCCCCTCAGCTCTGTGAGCTGCTGGTGGGGGCAGTGCCCTGAGCATGACCAGAGCTTGTGCTGGGGGCAGTGGGATGGGCAAGAGGGACACAACAACCACCCAGCCCTAACACAGTGTGTGTACTTAACCTCAAGGCTATTACCATTATCCAGCTTAGCCAAATGAATGGAGTAGAAAAACATTTACAGTTGCCAGAGGATTAATCTTCTGAATGATGCATGGATTTTAGAGAAATGCCTTTGATTTATATAATGCTATACTAGGGGATATAATTTCAATTAGTAATTGCTAATTTTGATTTAGTGGGTTACATACTGGATACAGCAAGTTTATTATGGTTATATTATCTAATTTATTATGATGTATGTTTACCTTAATGGGAACATATATTAATCAATAGATATTCTGATTAACTAGGGACTATTAACTATCCTGCAACACTGGAATAACACAATCAAGCCAGTAACAGACAGAGAATATCGTCAGATACTGTGACTGATGCATCTAATTCTGAGTTTTACCATGGAATAAATACAAAAAGTAGGTAATGATTATCAGATTCATAATGAATATATCTGTTTTAACAGGCAGCATGTCAGATGCAGTAGCTAAGCTACTTGTCCACAGAGTCCAATTCTTCTGCAAGTGAATGATTTATATATTTTAATATGAAATGTATCACTCACCAAACAGCTTCTTTCACTATGTGATATATAAATTCCACCTGTCAAGCACATTTTGATATTGTAATATATCCTGTTGTCTTGCTTCTTTCAAGGGAGTCTGTTTCTAATTCCTTACATGTTTCCTGTCTCAGGCTGGTATCAGCAGCATCTTTCATATGGTTACTGCCACGATGGCTGCACAAAACCTCTGCTCAGGGCTTTGCACAGAGGTTTGGAAGCAGCTGAGATGTCCTGGGGACATGGGGACCTGGCAGAGGTTCCTTTTGTGCTCTGCTCCTGGCCATGCCCCACGCTGCTGCCTGGGAGTTTTATCCAAAAAGACACTCTTTGCCCAGTCTGTGATGAAAGTGTGGAGAGCTGTAACAGTGAGAGAAGAGGGACAGGACCTCTGACCCCCCCCAAAGCCCTCAGGAGGGGCTGTTTGTGAGCCTGTTTCACTGTTTTGATTACAAAACCATGTACCCAAGCTAATGTGGGAATAAGGCTCTGTTTGGATCTTTGGTTTGAAAATACCTGCAAACTCCAGCTGTTTTTCCAAAGTTTCAGTGACACTCTGCTGCCTTGATGGACAGTGTTCCAGGGCTGAGAGCTGGGAGAGAATTCTTGAGATTAGGCAAGGACTCTTCTCTGCAGAGGCAGGACAAGCACCCCTGGATGCTCCCTCTCCTTCCAGCCTGTGAATTATTTGACACATATCAAAGGAGCAGGGCATTCCCAGTGTCAGATGGAAGGAAAGCAGCACCCAGCTGTGAGGGTCATCCCAGCTCCAGTCACACCAGTAAGGAGAGGGTCACACCAGTAAGGAGAGGGTCACCCCCTTTTGCCATCCTTCCCCTAGGGAGCTGCTTCCAGAGCTGCATTCCTCAGCCTCCTCTCTGCTCAGGACCATCCACGTGTCCACCCAGGGGAGCTGCAGCCCTCTGTGGATCTCCTGCATCTGCAGTTCCCTGAATTAAACTTTCCTCAGTCTGTAATAATTCAAACAACACCCTATGGTCCCAAAACCTGCTTGTTTAATTGCTCCTCCAAGACCTCCACAGCCCGCCTATCCAGCACTTTACATTCCCTCAACCCCCAATCTTACAAATATCCACCTTGTTCTTTGCTGCAAAATCTACACCCTTTTGTCTTGCTCTTATGGAGGAAGAGGCAGGGACAACAGGGATCCAGCCCCATCACCCATGGGATGGTGACTGTCAGAGCTGAGACTTTTCCTTCCTCTGCTGAAACTGCTCTTGCTCACAGATCATTTTTCTGACTCTCCTCTTTCTTCCTGCAGGTCATTTTGTCTGTGAGGGACAGAAGGGACAGCAGACATTTGGCTAAATTACAACATGCAGAGGATCTACTGTACCAAAAGGGGAGAAGGAATTGTCACCTGTGGACATCAGTGATTATAAATCATGTCAATGACAGAGCTCTCTGTCAGCTCCAAAACCGAGACCAAAACCGAGACTCCCAATCCAGCAAAATTCATTGGAAAAACTCTGGGGTTTTTTGAGAAACAGAGGAGAGGGCAAACCATCTTTTGATTACCAAAACTGAACTCCTTAATTCATCTTTTCTAAGATCTAGAAAAGACAAAATGTATTAATCAACAGGACTTCCAGGGCTGAGTGTGCCAAAAAAGCCACTATTTGCAGAGTAAGCAAAAGCATATGAAGAGCATATGCAGCAGAGGAAAACAAAGGCCAGTTCCAGCAATAAAAAAAACCCCAAAATAAAACACCCCCAGAGTAAAGATTTGAAAACCATATGCAGGTTTCTAGGTAACCAGCCCAATTTTTCTGATGCATTGAGGGCTGACTCGTTCCCACTGAAATCAGTGAGGGGCTGCTGATTGCCTGGTACTTTTGAAAATCAGGCCAATCCTCCAGGAGCATGAGCAGCAGTCTGAAATGCCTGATTATGCCCCATTTGAAGGCTGATACTCAGCCTGATCCCATCTGAGCCTCCACACCCAGCACTGTGCCTGCTGTTCAGAAACTTGTGTCTCAACAGGCACATCCTCTGCAAGGATGAGAGCAGAACCTTCCTGCCACAGCCAGACCAGGGATGGAAACCTCTCTTTCCATCACCACACATTCCACTCCCCTCATGAAACTGAATATACCAGCTGCAATGTGTAAAGAAAAACCTTTCACAGATGCTGCAGCACATCATCAAACACTCTATGTCATATAATGCAGAGATAAAGCAATGGAAACCTGAATTTGCAAGCAAATAAAACCTGCATGTAACTGTGACTTGTCCTAATCTACTCACAGGCACACAGTGAGCAAAAGGAGAGGAAAGGGTGAGGCAAACAAAGTTAAATACAAGCCTGACGGAATATATTTCCTAATTTTAAAAATCCTCCAAATGTTGGCTGTGAAATTTTATCCTTGCAGTGCTGACCCTCAGTGAGCTCTTTGGATTTGGGGCAGGTTCTTTGCTCACCCTTCTTCCCTTTATTCCCATCTGGTGGCCAGAGGCTGCTTGGGAATTGTGCTGTGTCCTTCCATGAGCACCATCCCACCTGAGCCAAGCTCTGGCACCCACAGGCAGTGATTTACTGCTGAATCACACGACAAAACTGGCTATATCCTTTATCAATTCATAAATCCCAAGCAGGACAGTTTTCCCATTATGGCTCAGCTTTGTTTCAGTGTGTAACCCCCATTGCTGAAGGAAACACAATAAATCCTGGGGCTGTGAAATCCATTGTATTTATATATGAGGCTGCTTTTGGTCTCCATTTCCCAGTCACAACTAAACTGAGATCTTTTGAATTTGCCACGGGGGTATTTATAGATTGCAAATGGTGGCACATAAAATCAACTGGCTCCTATATCTTCTTTGGGTCATTTTATTGTTTCCTGTAAGTCAATGAATATTTTTTCCCATCCTCAGTCTTTTTCCATGTGGAAAAATGTCTGATCTAAAGTTTTCTTCCTACTCTTATTTTATACTTACAAGGCTGTGATTTATGTATGCACAGTCCTGCCCTTCCTGAAGCAGAAAGAAGCAGCATGAAAAACTATTTTAATAATAATAAAATGAGGTTTTTTTTTAGTCACTTTTCTGTCTTCTACCACCTCTCCTTGCAGTTACTTGGGTAACATAATCACAGAAATCCCTATTAAGTACTTATAAAAATGATCAGTCCAAGTGTTTTGGGGAGTTTTGGGCAGTACCATTGTATCCAGAGGTGTCAGACACAGTCCCATCACAAAAGGAGAATTTTCCCAAGTCCAGCCACACAGTAAAAACCTGCAAGTTTTACAGGAGCTGCAGCCACAGAGTTACAGACACTCCTGTGGTCCCCAACACTGACATATCATTAGACTTAGAGGAACACAAGAAGGAACAACTCCCATTACAAAATCACTCAAGAAGTTAAGAAAATGAAGCCCCTTAAACTCACCTGAGCTGGGTGTGAGCTGTGTAAAGGGAACTTCCCTCTTTCCAGACCACATCATCAAGGTGTGCTGGGGAATGGAGTCATTCTATAAACTTAAAATCAGACAAATAATATAAAAACAACAGATTGTATCAGTAGTTAACTTGATGGAAACAACAGCAAAATAAACTAATATATTTTCTTCTTTTAAGTCCTGCCAATTAGATACAATTCAGAAGAAAGCATCTATCTGTACACTGTGTGTACTTGGAATAAAGTCAGATATTGGTTCCAGGTACTGTACATGGACTGGTCTCTGGCAGTGTGAGTCAGGCTCAGGTTCCTGAAGAACAAAACCCCTCAAACTTCTGTTTCTTTATTTCCTTCCCTGGTGTGGCTCTGCTGCCCAAAGAGCACGTCAGGATTTTCTCTCAGTTCAGCTCCATACTGGGGCAGTTTTGCAGCAATTCTGCCAACTGCAGCTGTACCAGCAGGACTAATTCACTGGGTGCTGATGAGAAACTCAAGTGTTTGAAAAGTGCTGTGTTTTTTTCTTCTTTTTATTCACCTGCTTAAAATGGCAGTAAAGGTCAAGGATTTTTATTCTTTTTCTGTTAAAGTAAATGCATTTATATACCAAAAGACTTGAAACCAATTACTACTGAAACACCTTTATATTCAAACTACTAAAATATAAAAAATGAGTTGTTGAATTATTCTTTGACTTGTTTAGTACTTTTCTGCAGTACTTTGTAAACCTTACAAATAATTCTGCAATCATATTTCTACATGTGATTTTTGGTGTGAAGATCTTGCCTTTTCTGTATATAGGCTTGAGCAGGATGTCTAAGGAATATCCAGAGCACCAACACAGACATATCTGTTAGAAAGCAGTATAATTTCTTCTGCATCTGTCAGCCAGAGGTGCTCATTATACAGAACATCAGTGACAGGAGCAGGAGGAGAAATACAGGGTGCAGTATGTGCTCAGGTTAAGTGAGAAGTGATTAACATGTTTTCCCAGTCAGATTCTGACTGGTTTGAAGCTCTAGTAATCTTCTGGCATTTGATTAATCTTTTCATTTCTAGAGCAGCGGCTGTAAAAGATCAGAATTTAGACAGGACTACAAATGATGCAAGATTAGCAGGCCTTGAACTCCTCATATGAAGGATATAGAGCTGCTAACAGGGTATAAATAGGTGTAGCCACCCAGGAGATGCTGAGCAGGGAGCAGCATCACACGTGCAGATCATTCCATGGCAGAGGGGTGTAGAGGGCTCTGTTTACCTGGCCCCAGATTCCCAACTCTGCATTGGGAAGGACAGCAGGAATAAAGAGGAAAAATAATAAAGGGAAGTTGAAATAATGATTTGATTTACCAGCTGGTGCTCTGTGCTGTAGACAAGAGCTGTGCTGTGGATTAGTTTAGCCCGGGACATAAACTGCAGGGAAAGTCATGGAAGATGTTTGGAGATGATTTGCTCAGAGTATCCAGCCAGGAATACCTGGACATATCTCCTGCCTTTCTAAAACACCAGTGGCCTCTGAGGAGAGTTGTTCTGACTCCCAGGACTGCCTCCCACCCCAAGTCTGCACATCTCCTTTGTGTCCCTCATGGCCCAGCACTTCAGTCACACCCAAAGCATCCAGACCAGCTCTTCCTTTCTGGTTCCTGCTTCTTCCCAAGTGCACACAGGAACATGCAGGGGCTCAGCACCTCTGCCTTCCCTTTATCCTCTGCCTCTCCAGCTGCCAGGGCATCTCCAGCTGCAGCAGACACAGACAGTAAATTCCAGGACCAAAAAGGGGCAGGGAAAGGGAGTAGAGCTGGAATTTCGGACTTGCTTTTTAGCCACATCCTTCCCAGAGACAGTGCAGGCACCTTCAGGCCTCCTAATTGCAGACCTAGAAACCCCAACCTCACCTCCCAACAGTCAAGTGAAATTAACTATTCTGTAAAGCTCAAAAATGCAGCAATTAGACTGAACTGACTTTTAAAGTCCCTGCTAGCAACTGATCTCTGCAGGACCAGTGCAGTGTTTCCCTCTGATCTTCAGGTATTTGTAGAGTACAACAATAGCAGGCGAAAGGTTCAGGTGCTTTGTACCAAAAATACTTTGCCCATGCGCTGTAGTGTCCAGCTCACACAGAAACCCACATGTTTAGAGAAAGATGTTTTGACAAAGGCAAAAATATCTGCAGGTAGAGAAACACTGCTGGAAACCCTGGGAGATGAGAGAACTGAGCCCCCAGAGCTGCAGGGCCCAGCTTGGAGCACGACCTCCCCGCTCCAGGGATGGGGGAAAGGTTGCTCCCCTCACCCTGCTCGAGGCAGCAGATTGGAACACCTGCCCTGCTTTTCAGAGGACAAGAAATTAGGTCAAAACTTTCTAGGAAATTTCTGCTGCCTGTTTTCAAACGTGGTTCAAAAGATCAAAGGAGAGGAATTCTACAGAACCCCGCGTGCAACCTCGTGTGGAGGCGAAGCATCAGCGGGAGAAATCCTGAGCCTGAGCACTGCTGAGCTGCCAGCCAGGGGCTTACCTGGAACAAAACCTGGGCACAGCTCTGCAGCAGCAAAAGGGGAGCCAGAGAGAGCACAAAAATTCAGAGCAGCCCTTCCATCAGCCCCTGCCCCAAGGACAGAATCTCCACTCATTCCATTAGCACTGCAGAATTGTTCCTCGCTGCTCCCAACTTGGCTGCAAGGAGCCTCTTCAGGCTTTTACCAACAGCAACAAATCTTCCCTGAACAGTGCAGTCTTTATCAGTAGTTAGAGCTCCTCACTCGTGTTCGGTATTGAATTGTTCTTCCTTCCAAAGCACTGTTTTGATTAGGTGATCTCTTCCCTGAGAGAAAAAAAAAATTCAAAACACACTTAGAGCCAGATTTTAAAAAAGCTATTAGACTCTTGCCTAATTTAAATGCATGACAGCAGGCAACTCAGCCTAATTCTCCACTTGAGCACACAGTCTCCTGATTTATGCACACAAGTGGAATAGCTTTTGCAGATACATATTTTGCCTTTTGCTTTATCCTCCTTGTGTTTTAATAACTTACCTTTACTTATGATTTTCTTAATTCAGACTTAAATTAGACAAGCAATCCTTTGGGACGCAGCCTGCATTGACCAATCTCCTCCTGTGGCTTTGAAAATGGAGTTCACTGGGCTCCTTTTATCCCAAGTCACCTCGGGGTGTTTTGGGGCAGCCCTACCTTAGAGAGAGAAACCTGAGCCTTGCTGGGAGTCACAGGGGCAAGGGAAGAGCAGAGGATTTAACTCCACACATTCTAAACTCCTCCCAAACTCCCAGAGGGAACTCTGAATTGCACAGCAAGAAGACTTTTATCACTGATAAATCTTCTTGCAATTTCCACACTGATGTCTCCATAGGTTCCTTTGATTCATGAGGTCATTCCTCTGTTGACACTTGATTGAATTAACGACTCCAGAAGAGTATTTCTGTCCCAGAGCAGGTAAGGGGGTTTTAACTCTTTTTTGATAGCTGTAGTTGAAACAAGGGGACATGAAGCTCACCTCTGCTTGATCGATAGATTTCAAAACATTCCAGGGACAGCTTTCTTTAGAAGATTCAAAAGACACAAAGAACTCCTTGATCAATGAACAGTGAGTATTTCTGCACAGAGGAGAATATCAGGTTGCATGAGGTAATATTAGATAAACATGCTAAGCATATAATTAACTCTGATTGCAATTTATGGTGCAGTATAGCTTGGCCAGCATCAGTTCACAAAACACTTCCACCTGATCATGCAGTTCTTTCTAAAAGAACACCAGAATGTGGAAACTCAGCAACTGATCCTTGAATGTATCCTTGAAAGACATATCCTGTGAGCTGGCTACTATCTGACATAGTGTCACTTTCTTAGAGCTCTAAAACATCAGAATTTCAACATCTGCTTGTGTAAAATTATGCTATTTAAATTTTTATTTCATTCAGTATTTTATTACCTCTTTTAAGACATCATTATTATTTTCTTGTTTTTTTTTCTGGCATTGATTCCCTGATAATATTTTTATCCTTTTTTTGGTCCACAACTCACTCTCAAGGCCAGAACTCCACAGGCAGGATTTCTATCAATTTTAGTTGAAGTTTTACCTGATTAGAAGCTGCAGCAGAAAGTTTTATGATCACACACAGAGCCTGAGGTTTCGGCTTTTCCTGACATATTTTTCCAGATTTGATTTCAGTCCAAAGTGTGTCATGCTGGTTGGAATTAAAACCCAGTTAATTTTCAAAATTCCCTGTAAAAGAGAAGACTTAGAAATAAAAATGGTTTAAAAAATCCCCCCAGATTAATATTGAGGTAATTTGAAACAGTTTTTTATTTAATTGTTTATGTTTCTTGTTTGACCTGGCTGCATGACACAGCAGGAACAGCATTGCTTTCTAATAACAGCATTAATCACAGAATAAAAATATTTCTTGGTAATGTACAACAGTTCTTCTGAGCTGAAAATAAAAAATAATGTTTATCTGTCTCCAAAGTTTAAAGTCAATAAAAATGAAATACACTATTGGGATTACAGCATGGGAGATGATTGGAAATGCTGGCGTGATTTGACATGTAACAGCCCACTTTGCTGCTATTAGCAGCCTGTGAAATCATATAAAAAATGAAAAAAACAGAAGAAAAAATAATGAGTTTCATAAGAAAAAATCACTTTTTGATCTTTTCTCCAAAAGAAACTTTCTTTTCTGCATTTTGTCCCACCTCACTTTTGGGGTTGTTGAGAAGGAGCCTTTTCACCAGCAGCACTAATTAGTGTTGTGGTTTAACCTGGCAGCTGCCAAACACCACAGAGCCCTTTGCTCCCCACCACAGGATGGGGAGAGAACTGGGAAAAAGGTGAAATAGTTTTCTAGTTTAATAGGTCAGAAAAGGAAGGGGAATGAATAATAATGATAGAATATACCAAACAAGTGGTGCCCAAAGCAATCACCCGCCATCCCCTGGCCAATGCCCAGCCATCTCACTGGCCAAATCCCCCCTTTTTTTTGTCCATCATATCCATTGTTTTTGCTTGTTCAGAACACATGCATAGCAATTTTACTTCATGGGCCCTTGTAGTGTTTATGTGGAAAGGATACAAACATTTTAAATGTGACACCATTGTTGTTTCATGAGTCTTAGTTTCAGATATTAAACTAAAGAAGCTGCAGAGAGGAGCTGCCTGACACCAGAGCAAGCAGGGGCTGCCCCAAGCCAGACTGGCCTGGCCACGGCTGTGAGCTCAGGGCATGGGCAGGAGGATGCCCAGGAGCTGGAGGAGCCCATTTGGACACTCATTCCCCACCTGCACTGACCAAAGGCTCCAGCACCACGGGGATAAAGGTTCTCTCAGCCTGAGCTGCCACTTCACACGGAGCCAACAGCAGGGAATCAATCCAGAATATTTCTGTAGGATAAAAAGGAAACACGGTCTTTTAAAACCATTGCATTCTCTCTCATGTCAGAGGCACTTCATCAGTGTTTTGTAAAAGCACACCAAGTCATTTGGTTTGAAAAGCACCACATTAGTACATTCTGGCTTTCAAACACGCATTTTCCAAAGTGATCATTTTTATGCACGCAGACACTTCAAAGGGAGAGATCAGAAGAAACAACACTTCTTATCCCTCCCCTATTTCACCTATCATCAGGACAGTGATCTTTAATTCTAAATGCAACTTCCACTTCAGTCAGCACTGAAGCAAATGAGTATTATCTGCTGAGCAACTTCGTTATTCCATCAGCAGCTCCTCTAGCTCATTTGGAAGCTCCTGGCCAAGGCTCTGCTGCTGCCTGGAGCTCAGTGCACCCTCCCTGGCAGGACCTGGCAAGAGGCACACGAGCAAAGGTCCTCACAAATGGAAATTGCTCGGGAGCTTTTAATGCAAATAAGAAGAGGTCAGGCAAAATAAGCACACGGAGAAAACTAACTGGAAGTGAAATATGGACTCAAATGATAAAATATAGCTCGATTTTATACAGCTCAATGCTCAGGTGCATTTACTTCTAAAATCCAAGGACAGCAGTATAAAAGCATCAGCCTAAGCAGCTGCTTTACACTTTTCTTTCTGTCTGTTCTCTCAAGCACAAAGATCTCAGGTGGGTAGCATTATTGCTTGAATCATTTCACCATAACTTCAAAATATTTTCTTTAATTAACACCACAGTTGTATAGGCATCATTACCTAAAGGAACCTGTTAGCCTACAAAACCTGAACACATGTTAGAGATAACACTTCTGGGCACAATGACAGTTTTTAAAATTTGGAAAAAACACACAAGGAAAAAAAGTATTAAAAACCCATACAAAAAAATCCCCAAATATCTTGAGGATGAGGACAAGCAAGCCCACATGGTGCTTTATTTCCCTTTTAGGGCCCTCATGAAGCACAAAGACATTTTAAATTAGGAATTTTAATAGCACCAGTTTGTTTAAAAGGTTTAGAAATTTTGCAGTGAAACTTCCCAGCAGAGAACCCCTTTCCTTGGATGGGTGGAAGAAGCTGGGGCTCCCAGCTCCTGCCCAGCCTGAAGGCACAGGGAGGTGTCCAAGCAGCAAAAGCAGCACCACTGAGCTGCAGGGCTCTCACCTCCCTCCAAAGCCTGCAAGAACAAGAGAAATAACCTGCCATAATTATGTGAATTCTTCAGAAATTTGGGGAGTCAATTCAAACCTGAGTCCAGACCCTTGTTTCACAGCAGACCCACATGTATTATAGAGCCCAACCTAAGGCATGAAATTGTTTTATACAACTGAAATGCTGCCCAGGCTGCCCCTGCCCTTCCAGCAGCCCCTTCTCCCTGCCTCAGCTTCCTGCACAATTAAAAAGAATGACCAGGCTGGAGAAGTGTTGGGGCATGGAGAGGAACCACTCCTGTGTTGTGGTAATAAGTCATGAGCTGACTTTCCTGCAGGTACACAGGCAGCTGTTAAATAAAGAAAATAAGAGCACCAGGCTGGCAGAGCTCTTCTTTGGAGAGGTCACAAAGCACTCACCTTTCCTGCAGGGGAAAATCAGGGCAGGAGAAGGGGGCTTAGACCTGCAGAAACACCAACTGACTGTGGTGAATTCATAAGCATCTGTTTTCCTGAGGCAGATAATTGGGTCCTTGGGAAGCAAACTAACAAGAGGAAGAAAATCTAGAATTCAGATTCTGCTTTGAGCCGCTCACTTTTTGCCAGCAATCATTTTCTACAAGAGCAGGGACTGAGTACAGATGCAATTGTGGTTGTCCTGTCAAGGAACCATCTGGATTTCCTGAGTCCTGTTCCTCTCTAAGGGGCATCATTTCCCAGGGATCAGAGTGTCACAGCACTAGCACTTTTTACTGTAATCTCTTTTTTCCACCTCTTCTTTCTCCCTGCACCCACTGAAATCTCTGTGAACACCTAAAAATACATATGACTTGGCAGATCTTTGCTGGGGCTCCTCACACATCAGCAGTCTGCCTAAGGCATTGTGTCCAAAAGCTGAACATCATTATAAGCCATCCAACTAGCTGCTAAAATGTTACTTCATTTTTGTTTCCATGCACTGATTTCCCCTTGATGTGACAGCCCAATCTCCCACTCACTCACTGCCAGCCACTGTTTTCCCTTTGATGCTGACACTCAGTCATTCAGCCTTTTCAATACTCACCTTCCTCAGCACTAAGTGTACTCTTGCTGCGGGTTTGGCATGCTGGAATTGCTCAGGGAAACTTTGTTTTGTTTAAAAATAATCTCAAGTATTTCTTAATGGTTTAAGGAAATAATTTCCCCTTGGAGAATGACAGTGTGCTGTCTTTTTTATGTATATGGTATATTGCTAACAAATTCCTTGCATATATTGATATTATATGTACCTGATTTTTATGCCTTTTGTAAATACAAAGGTAAAATCTTCAGTGGCCACACGCAGTCACCAAGGACCCCTGAGCACCTGTCAGAAATCTGCACTCAGCTGCTCACCCAAATTCCAGTGAGGTGATGTCCACCTGCATCCCTGATGTCTCTAAAATTCCCAGCACAAAAGATGCACTTTCCTTCCCCAGCTAAAGCACCCATCCAGCTCAAGGTGTGTATTTTTGCTGAGATTCAAGCTGGCAAAAGAGGAGGCACTGAAAGCCAACTGCAGGTAATTGCATCTTAAAAGAAAATCAGCATTCATAGACTGAACATTGTGTATTTGTTTGATTTGACGTCTCAATTCTTTGCAGAAAACTGGGAATGTGCAGAGCACTGATGCTTTGATTGCCAGGGCTGACTGTTCTCTGCACTGTGAAGTTGGTCTGGTACATTAAAGCATCTCACCCAGACTTTGGCTGATGAGTTTCTGTTAGAGCTGCTGTTCCTTCCCTCAGCCTTGTACCTAAATAAAGACTCTGAAAGGGTCTTTCTTTCTACACTCCAGCAATGCCAGCCCAGCCATTCACGGATGTTAAAAGCTATCCTCACTCTTTATACAAGACAAAGGGTGTGGACATCAGAAAACCAGACTCAGTTTGGCTGCTGAGTTCAACCATCCACCTCTGTAACAGCATCAACAGCACAAACTGTCTTAAAAAAAGAAAACAACAAAATAAAATAAAACAACATCAACAACCCCAAACATTTTTAAAAAGATGCAGGGAATTCCACTCCCACTGACCACTTGACACACCTTAAAAAGCTGCATTTTCTCAGGATAAACACTGAGTCAGTTTCAGATTATTAACTCCTTTATATTCCATTTTCTAAATTTCCCGTAACATTCAGAAATCTCTCTCAAGGAAATAAGTAAATTGATCTTTTTCTTATAATACCTTCTTTATGTGAGCTCTGATTACTCTCTGCTCCTTAAGGAGCACTTGTCACATCCCAGGGGTACCTCCTTCACATCCTCTTCAAAACAGTGAAAGAAAAACCAGTTCAGGTATGGCTGGGCAGTGAATGTGACTGGTTTCTAATCAGAGTGAGTGTGATTTTAAGCAATGGTTTAAGCAATTGTCAGATCTGGAGAGCACCTTGATACAAATTGACTCCAAACAAACCTTCATTAAACAATGACTGACCCCACAACAGCACTTTTCAACACTTCTCTCTGCCACCACTGTCAAAATTTAGGTTTCTTCTTGACAAATAAGGATGAATGTCTAAAAATTTACCTTAATTGCTTGGGGTTTTTGGGTTATGGTTCTGGAATCACTTAGCACTTGAAAAGCACTTGGTTAGAATTTGAAAAATGAGGCAAATTTCCCTGGTACCAAGCTTTGGGAATGTTTAAGACGAGGGTGCTATATGTTAGACAACTTGAATTTTGTGTTTGTGAGTGTGAGAATTGCATCACCCCCATTTGCAGTTCCCAAAAGTGATGTTCTCAGTATTACTCTTGCATGACCTGGAGCTACAGGTTATTAAGGGAGAGGAAATGGCAACTGCCAGGAAACAGCAGAAAATAACTCACTCCTGGTGCCTTTTCCTTACACAAAACCAAGCAAGGATGGGCACTGGAGCCAGGCTGCCAGGACAGCCCTCTGAGAGCTCTTGCAGGCTGGGCTTGGTATTTACTTTAATCCAATACAGCCTCAGCTATGTGGGATTTGGCAGGTTAGAAATATCCCGGGTTTTATAAGATTTTTTCACAAGGAAATGCTTTACTGTGCAGGGATAGAGAGTGAACAAGAGTTCCTGTCACTGCTGCTGGCAACCAAGTCCAGAAAAGGATGTGTTTGACAGCAAAAGAGATTTCTGTAGTGGCCCTTTCAGCCTAAGGAAAATGATATTAAAGTCTAAACCAAAGGACTGAAGGTCAGATTGCAAAAGAGTTGGTATTCCTAATTGTAAACAGATTTTGGGAGAGCTCCATCTATATGGGCCAAGTACTTCTCAGTTTCTGACCACAAAACCAAACATTAAACTTTTTTTTAAAACTCTGATGCCTCAAGCCATGTAACAGCCTATATTAAAAAAATCTTTTTAATATTTCAGTGTTTTCTCAGTGCCAAGCTATTAAATGTGTAGACTGATTTCCTTAGAGCAAAATCCTTCCCCAAAAACCTGTACAGAATATCAGTCTAAATAGTTAATTACTAACCAAAAAAAAAAAACCCCAAACATCCCAGTAATTGACTGCATGGATTTTAATTTTATGAGATAGCCTTATCCTTGTGAGAACTCTCCAAGCTGAGGCTGGAGAACAATGGCTCCCTGAACACAAAAGCAGTTCCCAAATCACAGCAGAGATGGTAAGGTTGAATTTGACCTCACTTGCTCTAATAAAAATTCAGGTTATGTCCATAAAAATGAATGAGAAAGAGGTAACAAAAGGGGTGACAATGAGAAGAGAAGGGTCTTTTTGAGGGGAATTTGCAAAAAGCTACAGCTAAAACTACCTTGGGCCTTTCATCAGCAATACTCTCTAGGAGGTAAACAGTTTAGCAGACTGCTAGCTACAAAAAGTCACTACAAAAGTAGCTCAGAAGTGGTTATTAGACAGATTTCTTGCAAATTCTCTCTTCCCTGGCCAGCAGTAATTGGTGTCAAACAGAACAGTGACAATGCAGGACCTCCTCACCGGGTGCCAGGTATTCCCACAAAGAGCAGCATTCCCATTGGCAACACTTC
Organism: Petroica traversi; assembly: GCA_025920805.1. Lineage (NCBI taxonomy): Eukaryota > Metazoa > Chordata > Aves > Passeriformes > Petroicidae > Petroica > Petroica traversi. Next base: position 3,491,942 of record JAHLSL010000013.1, on the reverse strand, counting down.
AGCTCAACTTTCACGCCTGGATTTTTTCTGGAGGCCCTGAACTTATATAAAAATCACCAGGAGAGGGTTTTAAAACTATTATTGCAGCTCAGAGTTGGGGGGGAAAGCTCTGAAGTGCAACACAGAATAAAAGCTGCCTTGGCAGTGCTCAAAGCCCAAAGAGGACTTGAAAGGCCCCACCAGCTCCTGCATCACATTCAGTGTCCCCTTCCCTTGCCCACAGACATTGTTTCAGAAGTGTTTAAAGGTGAGTGGCTTTGCCTGGATGTCCTTAAAGCAAACCCAGGTGCCCCTCAAAAGGTGCCTGGCCCTACCCAGAGCTGGAAAAGCTGAAGCAGCAATTAGTAGAAGCAGCACAATATTTTTAATTTTTGCCAGTCCCAGCAACATGCAGCTTCAAAAGCGAGAGGTTGTTTATCCCCTCTTAGTTATGCTTTTTGGTTCAGCATGGGGTTTGATTGTTTCCTTAACAATCTGACACACATCCACAGTTAAAGATAGCAAACAATGCACCCACCTTTCCTAGAAAAAACTGCACATGTGGAACACTTGAATCCCATGCAGTGGTAGGCCAGTCTACACCCTGTCCTCTGCTGGACTATGACTAATATTGCCTGATTTGGTTTTGTTTTCCTTTTATTGCAAACAAACTACTCAAACACACCCATATTTTACTACATAGATGTCCCTTTGTATTCGGTACAGCACACCCCAAACCCATGGATAAAAGGCTCAGTACATACTTAGGGTGTTGCCTGCACGGAGTGAAAAGCTAAGCAAATAATTATAAATAAACGATTAATAAATTATTATCAGTGCTGATGTGACTGATACAGAGATGCTCTCTTCACTGCACAGTTTCTCCATCTGGAAGCTCACAGTAATAAAATTTATACCCATGCTGCATGTCAGCAGCAACTGAAATACCATGAGGCTGACAAATTCTGACTGCAGCTCAGTTACTTCATTAAAGCAGCTGTTAATTGTAACTGAAAGGAGAATCCATTTTTTGGCTGCCCACCAGAAATGCTTCCCACAAAAAGGAAGCAGCAGCAGCTCTGCTCATCAGTTCAAAAGTTCATTTGAATGAATGCACAGGAGAACACTAACACAAGGAAAGGCAAAGGAAACCCTGTTTATAGCTGGTTCCACAACTGGATTCCATTAGGAAAAGACTGACAGAACTATTTTAAGCCACTAAGAAAATTTTAAGCAGAAGTAGAACATCTTGAACGGATCACTTGAAATTTTGTTCACAACTCTTCTGGCTGATGCTGCCATCCTGGTGGCCTTGCAGTCCTGTACTTCACATCACCATTCTCCTTGGTGACCAAGCTGTCTATTTTAGGTATTGATAGTAGTGATTCCCCTCTGATGGGCACTGCAGAGGATTTAGAGAGATCCATGTAAGAGTTTACCACAGGATGCATAGTTTGGGCATGGACACTTGCTCAGGAAAGAGCCTGAAGGCAGAGACACTCCCCGCTGATGTCCCAGAGATGCTCCTTTCTGCTTTGCCAGCATATCCAAATAAAAAGTTTTCAAGTTTCTGATGAAAACAACATATATAGAAAAAGGAAAAGGAAAAACCCCTAACAAAATCCCACTGAAACATTCAGAAAAGGACACTTCTTGAGCAGAAGATTTCAAAATACCAGTATCTACCACAAACCCCATGAGAGTTACTGTGTGTTCTGCTGTGAATTAGAACATAGAAACAAACCCTTCTTGTTGATCCTCATATAAACACAGAGATCTCACAGGCAGGATTTGTTCCCCAGTTCATCTGACACATGCAGCAAAGGAGCAGAGACTGTGGAACCACCAGAGGGGGATCCCCACGTGCCCGCTCAGGAAACAAGACCCAGCTTTTCACAGGGCTGTCCATGCACTCAGCCAAAGTTAAACACATGTGAACAGCAGTGGAGTGCTCCAGCCTTTCTCAGGCTGGACAGAGATTGAAGGAGAAAGAGTGAGTGACTCAATTACCCAAAGGCAGCTCTTGGCAGGGCTGAGCTTCCAATCAGAGGGATTAGACAGGCGGGAGAAAAGCGCTGTAGCAAAGAAAAACAAAATGAAAGGGAACGGAGATGAAACAAGATTCTCCTATTGATTTGCACTGAAAGATGAATTACTTACTTATCACTGCAGTTGTAAATGAAAGCTGTGCCAAAAGGGTGTAGCTTCTAAAGGAAACCAAATTAAATATATTGTCCTCCTTGCTTTATGTGGAGAATGTGCATGACTTCAGAAAGTTACTGCAGCGAGAGCTGGAAAACAAATAAAACAAAATAAATGCTTCCTGTGCAGGACACATTTGAGTGAATGAATACATTACACATTCAGTACACATGACAGTGTGTGACTCCAGCACACCTTCAGCCAGAGCCCTGCACTGCTCACACCTCAGGCACTGCAGGATTTCCACACACAAGCAGGATTTCCAACAAAACCCAGCCAAGCTGGCACCTCAAAGTCCAGACTGTTGGCAGGTGCTGAACCTCCTCCAGGCACAGAACAGCTGCCCTGGGAAGCTTCCAGTCTGACACCCAGAGGTGATCCAAGAGTGCAAGACCCTAACCCTGACCTCTGCAAGAACAGACAGGCTCCTCTGGGGGCTGTGAGAGGAGACACCCCAAGGGAGCATCCCCGGGGCCAGTGCCAGGGGAGAATTCTCACTTCTCCCCCCTCGACCTGCTGCTCACTCCAGCCCTGCTCTGCCATTGCTCCTGACTTTCCATAAGTGCAGCCACACACTTTAGTGCTCCTGATTTCAACTCTTAAAACCCTTTGTACCCTCACAAATGACCTGAAACTAAGTTGGCTTTGGTGCTGAGGAGCCTTCCTGAGGCTGAGAGAGAAAACACAGCTGATGTGGAATGCAGGGAGTCCCCTCTCCAAGAGAAAAGTAGTTTCTAACCCAGAACTCCAAGATAATGGACTTCAAAGCTGTGGGGTTTATGCATGGAAAACCTGTCACTGGTGCAGGACTGAAACCTGCTTATCTTGGCCTTTCACATGGTGTAATTTGACAGAGCCTGTAGCACATCTGAAGGGAAGGAGATGGAAATGCATCTGACTGTACTGAATTTATTTACTTATTTATTTTTAAATAGTGGCAGGACTTACTCTCCTCAGCTTGTGAGTGGCCCCTGTAGAAGTGGATTAGTACATGGGGCACAGCAGGTGGCAGCAAGTAAAATCCTTTACGAGGTTTGCCCACTCTGGTCAGAAATATATTGGTAAGTTGAAGAACTCATTATACTCCTGAGAGTACTTGGGTAGGAAATGAGTTTATCATTTGCTAGTAAATGATTTTGACCTTTCTGGCAAAGGTTAGAGGACAAAGATACATTAACTGGAGTAATTTCAGTCAAGTGTAGAGTAACTAAGAGTTACATGGCCTTGGGGAAGAGTCTGCAGTCATAGTTGCAGGAGATGTTTCAGCATTAGGAGGAGTTTACTACTTCAAGAACAAAATTATCATCATAAATTTCTGGGGTTTTGCCTGGATGGGACTGTGACAGTTTAAATCTCGGAATAAAGTTTATTGCCCCTTCATCTGTCACTTGATACCTGTAGCACAGCACTGTGCCAGGCCACCAGGGTGATGTTGGCAGCTCTAACGAGGGTCATCATTGGGATCACAGAGCCAGCACTTGCACCCACTGCTGAGATGAGAACTCAGGTCCTCAGGTGGCTGCAGGAAGAGTGCCAGACAAATATTTCAACAGATTCCTCACTTTTCCCTCGTAATCTAAGACTTTTTACAACAAGCATGAGCTCCTGCAATGGCCTCCTGCCACCTGCGTGGCCCACTGCACATGCAGCACATGAACAGCAGCAAGGTTTTCTCAAAAGTAAAGGTTTTTTAGCAAAAAACCACCTCTCAAACAGCCTCATTACAAACCTGTCCCAAAATCTAAGCTTCTCACTTTTCTGTTTCCTTCTGCTCCCACATAACTCCAGGTGCATTAGGAAACTTTATGCACCTGGAATTCCCCAACAGATAAGGTCTGGACAGACCAGCAGCTGTTATTACCCAAATGATGAAGAGTGACTTTCTAATTTTATTGTTTTGCTACAATATGAGACTATTTCCATTGAAACACACTTCACCATAACACCCAAGATTACAGCTTGCTGTAGCAATACCTAAATTGATAGTAAGTTCATCACCTTAAGCAGCCTATCATTGCTTTTTCAAAATCTCAGATAGAAAGCAAAAATCCCTGTTGTGCTCAGATGCCTTGAGCTTTGCTAATTCTTCGTGTGCTACCCAGATTATTGCTCCTGATGTCAGAGGAGCATGTGTGGTCTTCTGCTCTCCCTCTGCAACATAATGAGAACCAGCTTATCTCATATCAGCTTCTAGAAGTACTCAGCTAGCTGAGATTACCCACAATGTACTCTATTTTCTGAGCTAAATTATTAATTAGGAGAAAAAAATAACACGAGAGATGAAGATTACTGAAAAACAACCAGTTGGGAAGTCAGCACAGGATAAAATCCTGATATTTGAAGGCAATGCATGGAACAGTCAATGTTCAGTCCTGCTAACATGGCTTTGGAGAGCTGTCTAGAAATAGGAAAGGCAGAAACAGAAGCCTGGGAATATGATGACTCAACTCTTACCCAAAATACCAGCTAGCCAAGCCAGGGACAGACATTTCTTCCTAATGCTGAGAAAAGGCATCCCAGGAAAGGAGGTTATGTGGTGATATTTTAAAGGAGGCCTAAGCTGTCCCAGAGTTTTCAGCTGAAGGATTTTCTTTTCAGGCTAGACTTCCAGAATGGAAGGGGACAGCAAAAGCCTTCCACCCAACACAGTGAGGACATTTACACAGAACGTGGATAACCCAGCTGTTCTCTGTTTCTCAGCAGGGATTGAAACCACTCTTCCCTTTTCCAGAAGTGCTTTCCCATGGAGCAGGAGTGTGTCCCAGGGCTGTGCTGTGCTGTGCCAGCCACTGAGCACATTCCCTTGGTGAGTGTGAAATGTCCCTGGAGAAGCCCCAAAAAGTGACTCCTTCAGCCACCACTTCACAGCCCAGGGAAACAGGAGAACAGACTCTGGGGCCTGATTTCCAAACCTCTCTGCCCGAGCTCATCCAATCTGTAACACAGACCAACAGTGCCTGAGCTGGCAGGGGAAGGAAAGTCTCCCTGGCCTGATGAGAGCATCAGGCTGGACAGCGAGGGCTGTTCTGCTGCAGGAACATTCAGGCTCTTCAGACAAACTGAAAGGCAGCAGTGAAAGACTGAGAACAGCCCTGCAGCCCCTGCCATGGTGCTGCTGAGGTCCTTTGAGGAAAGATTTTGTCCTATCTTCAGCAAAGGCCTCACCCCAAAGTGCACAGTCTGAGGAGATCTTCACTGCTTCCCATCTCCCTCCCTCAGATTTCTGTATAAATCCAGCTCTTCGTTTCCTTTGCCATTCTGATGGCAAAGAAATGTTTATAAACAGGAATGAGTTTTCTCCAGACAACATCAAGGATGTGATCCAAATTAATTTCAACTTTGAGGTTTTTTTAATCTTAATTTTAAAAAGTATTTGTTAAAATCCAGTCAAAACTTTTTCTTTCCAGCTATAAAAAAGATTCACGTAGCAATAACTCAGATTTCCTGAGACTACAGCAAAAAAAGGAGAAAAAGAAAAATGCTTTAATAATAGTAACAATATTTACAGTTTAAAACTCCTTTTCGATCTCAGTGTTATTCATGCTTTGTCTCAGAGAGTGAAACTGATGCACCACTCAGTAACTCACACTGAAGCCCAGAGCAGAACACAACCATGGCTCAAATGCTGTAGCTCATGCTGCCCTTAACACCATTTGTCAGTGCTCAAACAATTTTCTGTAGTCAAACATGAGATGAAGCACAAACTACATTTCATAAGATACTATCATCACTCTTTTGACAGCTCACAGAATGAAATCCCCGGGTTTTTTCTATAACAAAGCAACTGTTCTTCAGAACCATGTGTTTTATCATAGTTCTAATCTAAAGAAAATTCCAGTTTGAATGCAGTGAAAGACCAAAAGGAGGAGTTTTCAAGAACTGCATCAAGATCTTGCCATGCATTTCTCTTTTCTGGGCTACTTCAACATTCAGCATTTTCTAGTGGCCTTTACTGATCCCCTATTCATCTGAAAATTCAAGACAGGTGTGTATTGAAAGATTGGGTCCTGATGTTACCGAGGCCCAAATTTTTACTTTTTTGAAAGTATCATGAATGGAGGGGTAAAAAAAAAATCACAGGTAATATCTTTTCCCTGTGATCTCTGCAGCAGCCACAACAATCACATCCACCCCAGCAGCTGCCTCTTCCACCTTCTCCCAGAATTCATGAGCCTATTGTATTTCTCTTGAGTTTATAATGTATTTTTGAATTATAGAATTGTTTGGCTTGAAAGAGACCTTAAAGACCATCCAGCTCCAACCCCCTGCCATGGGCAGGGACACCTTCCACTGTCCCAGGTTGCTCCAAACCCCAACCAGTCTTGCCTGGAACACTCCAAGGGATGGGGCACTCTGTGCCAGGGCCTCACCACACTCACAGCAAAAATTTCTTCCCAAAACCCAAGCTAAATCTACTCCCTTTCAGTTTGAAGCCATTCCCTGGTCCTGCCAGGGCTTTAGAGGGCTGGGGCTCTTTATAGGAAGGGCTTTAGAGCCATGAGGACTCCCTGGCTCAGGCAGGAGGGACATCACAGAGAAAGCAGAGACTGAGATCTCTTTTTTAAAGGCAGGGTGAAGTCACAAGCCAGGTAGTTCAGCCACAGAACCAAAGATCACAAAACTGAAAACCTGCCAGGAATGAAAAACCCATGTTCCAGCCGGGAACGTGCCTTCTGTCCCTCCAAAGCTGCAGTCCCTTTCTGCCAGCCCTTCACTTCCAAACAAGCATCGGGATGCAAACTCAGGGTTCGCTCCCTGGCTTGGTCAGAACGAGCCTGAAACTCGCTGCCAATTCCCGCAGGAATTCTCACAATCCAAAGGAGCCGAGCTGCCCTCTCCTGGGAGCGGTGGAGGCAGCAGGGCAGCCTCCCACTGCCAAACACATCATTAGCAGGTGGGGAAAGCCGCTGGAATGGGAAATTAATGCTGCGGGCAGCCTCCCCCAGATGGACTGCCCGGTTTTCCCATTTACAGCTCCACTAAAATTGGACTATGGGGTTGGGATTCTGCTTCAGCAGCATTTCTCCCACGGGCTTCAGAAAGAGGTCATTTTGCATCAATTTCTTCACGGGTTTTCCAGATAGGAGCCCACGTGGATTGTTAGGTTAAATCAATAGGGCAAAGAATAAGTGAATGCTGTGTCAGAACAAGAGCGTGCAGAGGAGTTTAACAGCACTGATAAAACACAGCCTGAGCAGGTACCTGGTGCTGCTCATGGCAGAAGTGTGCTTGCACTTAGGATGTTCCCAAATCTCCTGTTAATTTATGAGAAAGGAAAACTATTCCAGATCTGTGAGTGATGAAGGAAAGGAAATCAGCCAGCAGCCGTAACCCAAAACAGAGCTAAACTCTGAGCTTGTTGGAAACAGAAAGAGTTTTCATTGCTACACGTTTTTATTACACAAGACTCGAAGCAGAGAACTCAGAGCTGAGGGACAGATTAGTGACAATATCATAATACAACTTTAGCAGCATCAGCCAGGTCCCTGCTCCTCTTCTGGGATACACTAGCACAGACAAAACTCAGGAGTTAGCTCCAAAAGGATGCAGGTTGGGGGTTTTTATCCTGAATATACATATGTGATGTTTTTTAAATAGTGATAAAGCACCGGGATTTCCAGGAACATTTCTCCACTAAGTTACAAACAGAAATCACAAGGTGGATATTTTCTGCAATTTAAAGAGTGGGAAATGGCAGCCAGTATGTTAATTAGGAAGAGTTCTAGGAAAAACATCTAAAGCACAGTCCACCAGGAATAAGATGGCTATATGCTTTTAAGATTAAAGAATAAGTATTTAAATTGCCTACCATAGCCTCTGATGGTTTTGTTTCTTATGGGGATTTTTTGTTTGGTTTTAAAAGAAAGTTACCTTTCTCTAATAACTTCTTCTTCCACAGGCACTTGGGAAAAGGCCCATCAGGTGAGTCACTTCATGAATAATCCTGCATCCATATGGCATGTACAGGAAATCCATTAGAATTAATATTTCTTTATATGATTATTTATTTGAGTAAGCCCCTGCTTCAAAGTGTTCTCTGAACATAATAATTCTGATAAACCACCCTTTTCTTCAATGCCCCATAAGCAAGGAACATAGTGCTGCTATGTGAAGTCCCATTAATTACTCTGTCCATTGCAAAGAAAACACCACACTTTGGAGCATGTTTCCCCCAACAACAGATGCCTCTCTACATCTTAGAACCTGCAGATGCCATTTTTGAGTGAGGGGGAAAAAAATGTCAGCGATCACTTGTAGTTATTAAAAATTCATTTGTTTCTGACTGCTAATTGCTCCCATGGATGTTTGGGACACATATATCCCATGGGTGTGGACAGTGCCATTCATTTCCTGACTTTCCACAGCTGCTTCCAGACTTCCAGTCAGTCTGGTGTCTCTGACATGGCACCTGATGAAATACACACATAATTTGGGAGTATTTTGCATATAACTGGATACTGGATCTATATCCTCACTTGGATTCAAGCCAAAGTCACTCTGCTAGGTACGACTCAGCTAAGAAAATTTCTCAGGACCTGTGGTACAAATTTCCCATTTTTGTTTGATTCCATTGGAATTAATTTCCGTGACGAGAAATCAGGTTTGTTTTATTGTGGTTTGCTCATAATCAGGTTCACTAAAGACTCCAAATGGGCTTGGAATGGGTTTGAAAAGATGTGAGTAGGCTCTGCTATTCATGCTTAGTTTGTGGGTACCATTTTTCTCCAGGACTCCCTGTAAACTGTGGGAGGGAGCCCAATGAGAGACCCTGATCCTGCCAGGACAGCAGCTCTGCCAGTCACAGGTCACACAGGACCAGGGACCACAGCAGCTTCTGACCTTGTCCTCTCATCTTCTCCTTCCTTCTCCTCCTCCCAGCTGCCATCCTCCCTTAACTGGCCAGGACTGGGCTCTCAGGGAGGGCAGGGATAGACAAAACGGCACAGGGCTGACAGCAGAAGCTGGAAAGAAGAAGCAGAAATGGCAGAAGAACCTGAAGCCCTTAGAGCCTCAAAGAAAAGGGAACCTTGTCCTGCCTGCCCCCAGCAGATGGGTGCAGTGCTGCTCACAGGAGAGAGAGAAGAACCAGAATAATAGCTACTCTCTGAACTTTAGGAAAGATAAACCTGACTGTCTCCTCCTCATCTTGCCCAAAACAGGCTGGGTGGCCAGGAAACCTTTCAAGGAGCAAAGCACTAGCAGCAGGTGGTGCCATCTGTCCTACTCTAATTCCTTCTTGCTCAAACAATTTATGTCTCAGCCAGGGAGGAAGGTAAAACAACAACAAAAACCCAGCCCCAAGTGCCAAACAGGCAGGGAGTGGAAGAATGGGAGGCAAGGAGACAGAAGGCTAATTTTAGCTGAATAAAAATAGTGTTAATAATAATAAAGAACAGTGAAAATACGATTGCTAAATGATGCCTTCTCTCTATGGTCTGCTCTTTTGCACCTGTGCCTGAAGATGAATGATTAGACAGAAAATCAAGCCACAGCAGGTTTTCCCCTGAGCTGAAATGCAGAGGCCAGGGCAGTCTGGGAGAGGCTGCATCACATCCTGCCCTGCTGAGCATTGCTGTTATCAGTGTCCAGCTGGAGGTCCCCGGGTGCCACCTCTGTGAGACCCTGCCTGGCACCTCCTCCCTCTGTCACCTGGGGCTCAGGCACATCAGCCAGGTTTGCATCATTTCCATCAGTGCTGCTTCAGCTCTGGGCAATATAAGGGATTTTCCTGTCAGATCTGCCTTACATGTCACAGACCATCCTTTCCTATCTCTATTTTAATATGCAATTGTGTTTTAAGCTCTCTGGAAAATGCTGAACAATAACTATCAGCTCTGCACTATAAGCAAGACCTCGTTGCAACCTCAGCAAAATTATCCAAGAGCTCTTTGGTTCTGCAGTGCATGTAGCAGTAGAGAGGCAATTTCTTCCACTTGGACTAAATCAGCTTGAAAGAAATAATGGCTCATTCTCCTGAGCTCAGGACTAAATTTTGAAGCAGATATCAAAACAAACTCTTACATACAAGGTAAATTTCATGTTATAAGAAAGCAGCAATCCCCCCTCCCCCTTCAATTTATGAACTGCAAGAGTTAGAACTAAGTTATGGGAAAAATAAAGGGATTCACTTCTGAAAGAGAAGGAAGAAATGACAGAAAGTATTTGGCACAGTTTAAATGAGTTTTATTGTGAAGCCATTCAGAATTTAGACCTTGGATGAATCTCTTACTGAGGCAAATAAAACATTTGCTGGCACCATGAGGAGAAACCTCCTACCTCAACTGAAACAGGGTTTGTAATAGGATAAAGATAAGAGAGAAAGGATGGTCCATGAGTTGGAGCAGGAGGGATGGAGAATGTAATTCCCCTTCTGTGCCGTAAACTTCCTAAAAGTGATGCCTGAGCACACTGGAAAATTAGTAGTGGGCACGTGCTATTTTGCAAGTGGAAATAATGAAAAAAATATCTAAGCCAGCAGTTTCTGACTGGTGAGGAAGGAAAAGACCACTAAATTAGAAGGGATTCTACAAACCAAACCAGTGCAGTTCCTGAAAAAGCTCCACAGCAGGCATTTATTCCAGAGATTAACTCAGTTTCTGGTTTTAATTTTCACATAGAACACAAATCCCTCTATCCACCCTCTGGGTATCCCCTCTCCAGAAACAAACATTCAGCAAAAGCACAGCCTGGGCCTTGCTGCCCTTCCAACCCCACCTCCCAAAGGCACACCCAGCTGTTGGGCTTGCATGGCCACTGACAGTTTTGCAGTAGAAAGCAAACACTTCCCACAGCTTTACCCTTCACACTCAGCTCAAGAACGACACCCTTTTTAAACAGGCCTCCCACAGCAATTTTTCTCAGGCCAAGGCTTCCCATTCAGTTTATGGAGGGTGACAGCACAAGCCAAGAGCCATGGAATTCCACAGAGATGCCCACAGATGTCCTGGGGTTCCTCCTGTGCTGCTGAAGGACATGGGGAGCACGACTGAAGGAACATGGGGACATTGCACACAAGTTTTCCAGTTCTCTGCTGGCCACACTGCAAAACCACAGAGGTGTCTGACCAGCGTATGACAGTGACCAGTGCCAGGAGCCTTCATGTTTACTGCTCCTCCCTTTTCCTTCCTGACAGCGATGGCAATTCCCAGCCCAAAGCAGCTCTGACACTTTCTAATGGAGCAGGAGCACAATGCACACCCTCCTCTTGATGCCTTTTTCCTGGTGTTAGGAAAATGAAGCCAGACATGGTTAAGAGGGTTGGGGTCTTTCCCTCAGTATTTGAATCAGGATCCCGTTTGATGCATCCACTTCACCCAGGTGACAGCGTGGCAAATGTACCCCCATCAGTCACACACACCAGTTCTAGACTTTACACATCAGCAGATCCAACAAGGGAGCCCAATAATGGGGGTTGGGGTGGGCTAACCCCAAGTTTACAGAATCCTCCTGTCAGGAGACCTTGGCTTCCTGAGACAGTGGGAATGTTTGGTGTCCCTGGCTCTGCAGTTCTGGGCTGTTCAGTCTCAGGGCCTGCAGAGCACTTAACAAAATACTAACCACTAAATTAAGTAAAAGGTTGCAAGTATGCATACTAATACTTGTGGGTACAGAGACCTGTGTAAAAGGGATATAAAAGAAAAGACAAAAATCATTCTGGCATCACTCTAATCTGGGCTTAACCCAGCAGCCCTTGTTCCCTGGGGATTGCTCTGCTCCCCCCCAGCCCCACAGAGGGGCAGCTCTCAGCACCTTCACCAAGGCTCACAGGGATGGGCTTGGGAGCTGCCTGGGGGGGAGTCCTGAGCTCCAGCACCTCCTGCTCTCTCTCCTTGCCCTACAGCTGTTCACAGCTCAGCAAAGCAGGGAAAAAGGAGGCACCAGTCACCAGGAACCAAGCACAGCTTACAGCCAGGCACTGGAAGACACGAATAATAATAAGCATAAAGACATTCTCTGTTCCATCTGTATTGCAAGCACTGGAGTCTGAAAACTTCAGACCTCCTTTGAAAGAGTCCTTGGGCAAAAAGGGGTGACCCAACCTAAGGCTGTTCTATTCATCAGTAGTGAAGCCATGAAAAGACAACATTTTCCTTTCTGCTGTCATTTTGAAGTCTTTTTACTTATAACTTTAAAAGGAAGAGAGTTAGCAAAAAAAAAAAAAAAAGAAAGGGGGGGGGGGGGGGGGGGAATGGCTGCTTGGTCTCCTCAGAGCACCTCAATACCAGAAAAATGTTCCTCTAAAAGAAATGCCATCCCTTGGATGGCATCTTTCATTCTGTGAATTGCCCAATTACTTCAGAAGGATGTTGTGGCATTGTTGAATGCTGATAGAAACTCATTGATCTGTACCCAGACATACCAGCACACAAAGGATGGGAAACACTCCTGGCTCCAAGTTTCTATAATGTGCCTTATTGATCCTCTGAAATGCCAAACTCTGCACTTATTTACAAACATGCTGGACTGCAAAGAAAATGCCCTGCCCAATTTATTTCCTTTTTACTGAAACATTTTGTATGAAAAATTAAATCAGCTGCAAGTAATAGACATGGATTTTTGCTTATGTTTACTGTGCAATTTTACCCAGAGAGAACTAACAGTGGATTTGTAGAATGCAGTGATTTTTCAGCTCAGACTAGCAGAGATTTAATAAACTTGTTCAGTCCTGTCTTAAGAATGTTGGGCTCCTTGTGGCTTATTGATCAGTTTGTCTGCCTGGGCTCCAGAGCTCTCCCTTGACCTGCAGTGTGTCCACACAGGAGTCAGGGATCCCAGTGTTCCCAGACCTGCAGTGTACAACCACTGTGCTCACATACACACAGAATGCATTTGAACTTACAGGAAAATCACTGTTCCTGAAAAGTCCGGGGTAATAGGAGTCAGGGAAACACTCAGATGCCACAAAAAAACCCCTTATCTCTCATTTTTAGGGCTCTTTCAAGCTTATTGTACCTAACACAGTGGCTGATCCGTGGCATACCAGGGTTTGGTTTTGGTCTTTTTACTGGAGCAATTTCTAGTCAGAAAGATTTTGTTCTCTGGCACATGCCTGTTCTCTTCTTACTCAATGTTTTCACTGATACTCCTTCCATCTCAAAGTGTGACTTTTTTGCCACCACATTTCTGCTGGTACTTTTTACCACCTCCCTGCTGTTGTCTGTCTTACCAGCAAAAATACTTAGGGCTAGTAAAGAACTGACTTTTTCTAAGAACTTCACTTATTTAACCACAATTCTGAGGCAGAATAATGTCCTTTTGACTATACTAGACATGAAATACTTGTGTTCATCAGGCTTGGTAAGACACTTCTCTGAAAAACCACAGAAAGCAGATCTGACTAAGAACATATCATTTTCCTCAGCTGGCTTTGGAATAGAACAAGATTTGCCCCATAATTATTTTTATCAAATTAATAGGTATCACAGCCTCTTCAGTGCCCCCCCTGAGTAAAAAGTTGCCCAATGGGCCACATTTGCTTTCATTACACCTGCAGCAGACTGTGAAGGAAGTAGGGCAGGAAGCAGACACGACATCCTAATGGTTTTATTCCAGTGTTTCCATGGGCTCTCATCAGAACAAAGAGTACTCAGCAACACTGAGCAGGTCCTGCAGGGTAAAACCATGGCTTCTCCTACCTTCTTCTGAGGCAGAGATTGATCCCCAGGCTGGTACATCCTCTGTAAAGCTGGTTTGGGACACGCAGGTCACCTGCTCCAATCCTCTGCAGAGCTCAGACACTTCTGGGTGCTGCCTCTGCACCTCCTCCTTCCAAGCACAGGGAGCTCAGGGTCTCCCTCTGGGCTGTTGGCACACACAAACTTCCAGAAGGCAGCAGTGGAGGTCACCAGCTCTCCTGAGCAGCTGAAAGGAAAAGGATAATCAACAGCAAGTGGGAAATTATAGAAACACAATCACAGAACAGTTTGGGTTGGAAGGGATCTCAAAAACCATCTCCTTCCAATCCCCTGCCATGTGCAGGGACACCTTCCACTGTCCCAGGTTGCTCCAAGCCTCATCCAACCTGGCCTTGAACCTTTCCAGGGTTGGGGCAGCCACAGCTTGTCTGGGCAAGTGTGTCATCACCCTCCCAGTGAAGGATTTTTCTTTAATATTTAGTCCAAACCTACTCTCTGCCACGTGGTCACTGCCCCTTGTCCTGTCCCTCCGTGCTCTTGCAATGGACTGATCTTCTGAGGTTTGCTGAAGAGAAACAGAGGGGTAAAGGGGAGGAAACCTCCCAAAATCCTAAAGAACACATTCCCCCAGCACACAACAAGGGACACTGATCTGTTCCCCAATGACCAGAGAAGCAAACACCCCCTACATCTGTTTCTAAACTAGAAGAAACAGGTTAATGTGCAACTGATTCATAAGCCATGTGCTGGCCCCCTCCCTAGGGATGCATTTCACCCTGGAGTTTAATTAAACTCTCCTCCTTAGGCAAACAGAATATTCTCAAGAGATTCTAAGGACAATTTGTTATTCCCAGTTGATTTTCTTCCATTATGCGTGTAGCCATTTCTTATTCATATCACACCTTTTGTGTATTCCATAAGCAAACCTAAGCACCACACCATTAGCATACTGTAGCTGCACAGGCTCTCTCCAAAAATTTACAGTCCCAGCCTAATCCAGCCTAAGTACAGAAAATAAAGATCCATTTTCCCACATCTGAAACAGACTGGATTAAATTCCATCCAACATATTCAAATGACAGCTTGGGAAGCACAAGATTCTGTAAGGTCCTGAGCTGAATTACAACCAGCATTAAGGCAGTGGACTGGAGATGTCAATTGTGGAATATCCTCCTAATGTTTATTAACTTCTCTGTCAATGAGAATCACTGCTCTGACAACAGACTGGCTGGTGAAAAATCATTGTCCATCTGTTCCCAGCTCACATCCCAGGGTAAAGGACTCGCTTTCTTTGCTGAAGTGTAAAAAGTCATTTGAGTTTGAAAAGCACTAGAAATGCCTCTGCTCTCACATGCAGCGAGCCACAAAGCTCAGACTGTTTTACAGGGGCACTGTCACAGCATATCAGGACAAATTAGCCATTTAAGGACTTCAAAATCTCCTGCTCTGGAGCCCGGGCTGAGGCTGCCGCATGCACAGCTGGAGCGGATGAAGGTCAGCTCCTTTTAGTGCCGTGTCACCGTGCCAGGCACTGCTGCAGCCACTCTGAAACACTCACCACAGCCCAGGCCACCTCCAGGACACTGGGCCAGCCCCTGCCATGTGCTTTTGCTTGCCAGCAGAGTAAGAAAACCCTGTTTCAGCTTCCCCACAGTGCTTTTCGAAACGCCGTGCAAAAACCACGCGGCGGCCAGAAATGAGTCACTGAGGACTCCAGCTCTGGTGTTTGTATCACCATGTACAGATGAGTAAACCAACATCCTCCTGACAAAAATCACCACTGAGAAGCCTGGTACACTCAGTCTAAATAATTGACTGAGTGTAGAGTTTAGAAGATTAATAAATGAATCGTATGCTGCACTCCCTAAAAGCCTTCATGCCCCAGAACTGACAGATTGCATCAGGTGGGCTGACATGGTAACACAAATTAGATAATGAAATGACAATGTAAAGTAAAAGATGTTTAGATTAAAAAATACAGTGGATGTTGGAGGTTTTCTCTGTGGAGAGAACACAGGCATATGCATTATTCTGGAGAGAAGTTAGGAATGACTTTTCTAATTGAAACTACGGGGGTGTAGATGGAAGGGGGCAAAAAGACAGCCGGTAATTCTGTGAGCTGGAAAGTGGCCAGGATGCTGGGGTTAGCAGCTACACACTTTCAAAAGCATCATGAGATCTTATGTGATTACAAACCATCAAGAACCTGGTCCTAATTCTTATCCAAGTTACATTTGGCAGCAGAGCAAGGCAGCAGTCCAAGACACGGCATCAATTTGGGCTGAAGGACAGAAGTCACCTATACCCCTGCATCCCTGTCCTTTACTTCAACTTCTTTTGGATGCTTCTCTTCTAACATTAGCAAGCCCTTGGAGAGTAAGTCCCTGGTGAGATGCCACATCCCTGGAGCTGTAAAACCCTTGGCAACCACCCCTTTGAGCAGGACCTGCTGTAAACAACTGCAGGAGGGTTCATGGGCACTGCCCGAGCAGCCAGAGCTGCACTGCAGGGGGTGCAGGGCAGTCACCTCTGCTGCTGGGATCCCACCAAATCCCCAAATTTCCAGGTGCCCTTATGCAATCCTCTCTGAGCAATGAACAGACATCACTTCTTTGGGTACCAACAACAGCATCACAGCAGCAAACAAGCAAAACTTCTCTCCCCCAAACCATAAAAAGACAAATCCCATTTCATCAGATCTACCACAGCTTCAGGATTCTGTTTATCACAGAGAGTGTAGATTGTGTTGCCCCCAAGGTATGGTGCTTGTTTCTGCTTCTCATGCTCTTACTACACATTCCCCAAGTTCTATTTGGAAAGGCCATGGCTCTCAGTTACTTACAGCATTTTATTGGATACCATTACTGTTAGAACTGCAAGAGACTATCACAAGAGTTAAAATGAAATGCCAATACCACGATTTGCTGTTTACAGTACAGTGCCTGGGATTTCCAGACATGATATAGCAGAAGCATAGCAGTTTAAGTGTATTAAATGTGCTGTAATCATCTAAATTGCTGTTGATATTTTTTAAAGGATCAAAGAGACCAAAGCAAATATCATGCCCATTAATTGGGAACAATTGCAGGAGGTTTGCAGAACCCCCAGAGAGTATCTAGATCCACAGGCCCAGCTAATAAGGGCTGCAGGGATGAATCAGACAGGACACCTCCCTCAGCAGAGAGCCTTCTATTATTCCACAGGATGCACAGGACACACATTTATTACCAGAAGAGTTGCAGGTCTGGATTTGAAAATACAGCAGCTATTTGAGTCCCCTGTCTGACAGCATTTGAGCTGATTTGTGTTTCCCCCAGAACAAACCATGATCTTTAACAGAGTTTATTGGAATATGCTTGTTCTCTCCTGAACACACTGCTGGAGTGGCGGGGGTTTTGAAGTGTGTGCTTCCTCAGTCATTAGTTATTTGCATATTTGTTTCCTTTTCTGCTTCAAAAGCAATTCCCCCTTATCTCATAAGATCAGATCCACTTTACAACAACTAAGATTAAAACAAAAAAGCTTTCTTTATCTACAGTTACACTATTCTAAGCTTAAAACTTCCCAGCAGCTACTCCTTTATATTTCTTTCCAAACTTCAGCTTCATACATCATCCAGAGAAATCATTTTATAGTAGTTAACGTTACAGAAACATCAAAGCTGCTGCAGAAAGGGCTTTTTGGGTACCCCCCAAAGCTCAGTGGTTTGAAGCATAACCTGTATGAAACACAATTTCAAACAGGCTTGGTCAGGAGATTGGTTTGGCACTCTCAGCACCTGAGATACCAACAAGGACCAAGGTGCACCTGGACAACCAAATGGCCCCAAAAGGCCACTGAGCCCCCATCAAAGAAAATCCAAACCCCACCCTGAGAGATGCACATTTTGCAGTGTTTTGTGTCCTGAGTGTAGAATCAGTGACACTTCATTCGGAAAATTTTATTCCAAATTCCAAATTTATTCTAAAAAATATTTATATCTTAGGAGATGTGAAACAAGCAAAAATTTCAGGGCACTGCATGGGATTTCCTCTGAAGAATGGATACCAAACCTGTTATTCAGCACTTCAGGAGGTACTTGCCCTTGAAAGTGCTGTTGAGAATGACAATATTCACGACAATCCAAATTCTGGGATGTTTTTGGCCTGAGATAATATTAAGGAGGGAAAAAAATAAATTGAAAGACAAGCACATTCTCTTAATAAAAATTTTCTTATCTCTTCAAAATTCTTGCTCTCAGGGTTTTATGTCTTGGTCATTTTTAAAATCGCATCAGGCACCAACCTACTGCACAAGTGAAAAAACCTCCAGGCAGTTATTATTCAACACTGGACTTAAAATTAATGTAGCAATTTTTAGCTACCTCCAAGCAAAACAAAAACACATTTCCTAAAATTTCCAGCTTCAAAAAAGAAACAAATATGCCTGTCTCCTTTAGGAAACAGCAGAAAGGCAGCAGAGAAGTCGCACTGTGAGAAAAAATAAAGAAATCAACACAGAGATGATGACTTCTTGTAGAGCTTCTCCCTGGCTGCAGCACTTCTCACTTGGCTGAATCCTGCCTTCCACAGCAGCAGTGACACCTCCAGCAGGGGCAGCAGCCAGAGAGGATAGCAGAACATGTGACCATCTAAAACCACAAAAAATTAAATCATAGCATATGCTGAACTGGAAGAGACTCACAAAGATCACCAAAGTCCAACTCCTGGTCCTGCAGGGGACACCCCAAAATCCCCCCATGTGTCTGAGAGTTTTGTCCAAACACTTCTTGAGCTTTGTAAGGCTTGGGGTCTTGACCATTCCCTGGGGAGCTTCTTCAGTGCTCCACCTTTCCTGGGGGAAGAACCTTTTCCTAAGGGACAACTGCCCAACAGGCTTTCAGTAGAGGTCAGCGGGTTTTATCCAAGGTGGGGGAAGAAACAAAGTGTATCAATACACATTTAAACAAGAAAGAGAGAGAAAGAATGAGAGGGGAGGGCCAGTCCAGCCCTCAACAGCCACTCGCTGTTTAAGAAGAGGTTGTTGACATTGTTTTGCCTTGAAAATCGATGCAATTTTCATTCCTCCCAGCACAATTGCACTCTACTTTTGGAGTTCTTTTTGGGATCTGATACAGCAATGACTTGCACATGCACTCTCGTGGGGGCTGACAGCCAAGCTGGAGGGCTGGACATGGCCAGGGAAGTGAAGGGCATCTGCTAGGAGTGACAATGGCACAGCAATAAAAGCCAGAGAGCACCAGAACCCCTGACCCAGCTGTGCTGTGCTGCTGCACAGGCAGCTGCATTTCCAGGGATTAACAGCTCTGCAGTGCAGAAAACTTTGCACTTCCCCAAAGTCCCAAAATTCTTTTTTTTTTTAATCTATCACATCCAAGGTTGCTCTGAGAACAAACCAGCATTTACTAGAAGGAAATTTTCATTACAAGAGCAAGTTGAGGGATTAAAGAGACGCCTGAGGCCTTCTCCTCATTCCACCCAAGATGAAATTCTTCTGCATACAAATCCCCTTCCCAACAGGAATGCTCTAGGAAGAAGTTTTCTAGGGTGGGGGGACCTGTTTGAGCTGTCCATAAAGAGGGCACAACTCCCCAAAAACTTTTTCAGGTGATAAAATGTGTCCTTTCTGTCACGTTAATTATGGAGAAGGCAGCACAAGGACCTCAGCAGGTGTTGGTGAGCAGCATCAATGGAAGACAATCTTGTGGAAAAAGCCCTCCCTGGGCTGCCCATTTAAGCTGCTGCTTGGCTTCCAATTTCTCTGCAAGCAGATTAACCTCAGAGCAGCTCTGCCAGAGCGACAGATCGGCTGCAGAGGAGGCAGACAAGGTACCAGGAGCACAAAACACGGCCTTGCTCCTGCCTCGCTCAGTTCCCAGCCAGGAATATTGTCCTTGCTGGCTGCTCTGCAAGACGCTCCACGCCTTTCCCTGTGCCAACACACTGTGACATTTTACTCAGAAATTCGGCAGCATCTGCTGCCTCAGTGGCCAAGTTTCTGCCTCAGCAAAACTTGGACTGGGTTTTAGCTAAGTGGCCAGACAGGTGATAACACTGTGAAGTCTCCATCCTCCTCCCAGCGCTGGCTTTTCACAGGGATGCAAAGGGGCTAACATCTAATTCTGTAGGTGTGGAAAAGCTGTGCACTTCAGCTTTCTGTGCATTCCACAGGCACCAGAGATGAGGCACTGCTTGGCTTCAGGGAATAAGTGAGTCTGTGTGAGGAGAGCCAAGGTCAACAGAAAGGAAAGGGAGGAATGGCAGAAATAGGCCTTAGGCACCCCGGAGATCCATAAAATTGGATCTGTGTGGGAGAAGGTCCCACAATCTGTTGTTGCATTCAGTGTATGCATGCTGACGATGAAGGGAAATCCAAATACAGCAGCTCTTCTCCAAGTTTTAGGGGAAAAAAGTGGGGAGAAAACAGTGTCCAGAGACAACCAAGAGCACTACCAGGCAGAGAAGTAAAAGCAGCAGGAACCTAGCACTACATTCCAAACAAAGACGTGTGAGTCACTGGGTTGGAGGAGTAAACAAAAACTGTCCTGGAAAAGGTTTTATCTGCATGAGTTTGCTGTGTTTTGAAGAAGTTTGGACCAGCTTAAAGGCAAGCAGATGCTACTGAGAGAATAGAGCCTGTGGGCACCAAACTATTCAGCTTATTTGAATGCTTTAGCTTTGCAAAGTCAGCAGCCAGGCTGAGGGCAGCAGTCATGGTGTGAGCACAAAGCAGAGGCACTGAGCTCTGCTTTCCATGCAGCAGAGCCTTCAAGATGTTAACAAAAAATTGTGTCTGCCAAAAATACAAGCATGTTCTAGGGAATTCCTCAACTACTTTCTTTACTCAAAGTGACTACATTCACAGTGAAAACATTCATCGAAGTGGGAAGGGCATGACAGGGGAGGAAGAATGAGGGCTGGTAAAACTCCAATCCTTGGGTTCTGCAAGAAGTGACACAAACACTCCAAAAGCAGTGGGTGCTTTGCAGCAAATGAGTTCTTAGGAGGATGTCATCACTCAGATCACAGCCAAGTAACTCCAGACTAATACCTGGAATGCTGGCAAGGCTGCCCAATGCTCACGCTGTGCAGCAGATATTCTGATTTATGTCTGCAGGAGACAAGAGAAGCCGTGGCCTCCTCACTCTGCTGTCATAAAGTCCCTCTCTCAAGGAAAATTCAAGGAAAGAGTGTTTGGGAAGACTTGGCAAACAGCTGATTGTAGAGGGCACAAAGCAGGCAGACTGCAGGAGGGATTTCCAGGGTTATTTCATGCACAGATCCTGAGCTGCTAACATGCTGGATAGAGGGAATTCCCTTTCTCTCAGCAGAATCTCAATGGCTTGTCCCTCCAGACAGCTCCTGCTTGCCCTCTGTGAAATGGGAGGCTTGACTCCATCCACTGCTCCAGAAATGAAGGGCAAAACCAAAGAGGCCTTTCTGGTTTTGGGTAAGCAGAGAGAGTGCAGCTCCCTCAGCTCCTCACAGCGCCGTGGCCACAGCGCTGCCAGTGCCGAGCTCACCCCACGTGCTCCCAGCTATTCCCCCAACCTTTCCTACCCTGCAGAAGGTAATAGACATTACAATATAATGAACTCAGGTCCCCTGTAAGTGGACAGGAGCAGAACTTGGTCCAAAAGCTGCAAAACCCTGCAGTTGCCATTGGGGTAAAGCCGTAGTGCAAAGCCCTGAATCCCAGCGACCGGCAGAGGCTGAAGTGCACACGTGTGGGATTCAGGCACATCTGACTCCAGGCTTCCATGTACAAACATTTTAACAGCCACCTCTGTAAGCACAGATTGAAAACGTACCCTAAGAAATGTAAAAGTCAGGGGTGTGTTCAGCGTGTGCAGCTGGGGCTGCCTGGCACACGGCAGTCACGGAGCCCTGAGCCACCACTCCATCCCCCTCTCCTTGAAACACTCCTGAAAACAAAGCCTCGGCTCAGACCTGCCAAGTCTCCTTTCTTTGGATGGAAACTCACTCACGCTTGGCAGCAGCTCGGTGCAATTTGAAGCTGGCTCAGACCTAAAGTGAAAAGATTAATGGGATATTTGAAATCTCACTCCCATTTTTCCTCAGATCTCACTTATGTAAAAGCTCTGATGTTGGTTGCTGAGCTCCTTAAAACATAATCTGCACAATGTGCCACAGTAAATAAACAGATTTAAATAGCAAGTCTGTTTAAAAGGAGTTTATTTAGAAAACACACGCATCACTAAAGAGAGCTTATTTCTTATCTAACTCCAAGCACTTTGGAGGCAATCCTTCAGGGGTGTTCTGCAGGCAGGGCAGATTAATTTTGTTTGCAGCAATTATTTTCAGGATGCTCTCCACTCATATTAAGAGGCTGAAAGTTCAGTTAGTTTCTTGGCTTGTGGATTAGAGAAAAGCTGAAGACATTAAAAAAAACTTCAGGCCAAACTTCTCCAGCACTGTGTCCTTCCCTTCCCTGCTGGGGCTGACTGGCCTTCAGCAGGGGATGCAGTGAGAGGGTCTGATGGAGCACAGCTTCATCCTTCTCAGCAGTGGCCTCACCCTCACAAGCTGAGAGCTCCAAAGAGTGCCTGAGTTAACTGAGCTCCCACATGCACTTCACTTGACAGGTACAACTGGAGTTGTTCTTCCTGCCAGGAGGCTGGAGAGGACCTCAGCAATCAGCCACAGACATGTTCTGAACACCAGCTATCACAGCACCAGCCACACCATCCATTTTTTAAATTCAGACCTCACCCCAGTGTCAAGTTGAACCATTTGCACATAAATGCCAAGTGTCCAAGCTCAAATAACAGACAGCACATGTTCAACAGCCTCTAGCAACACTTCAGGCCAGCAGAGACTGAATTCCCCCTGGAAATCAGGGGGAAATTGATACTCTTGCTCAGTCTGGAAGCCCTGAAGGAGCCCACTGAAGCCTGCTTATAGCCACCATGGGTTCTAAACTCTTGAGAGGGGTTTGGGATGAAAGATGACAACCTCACTCTGTGAGATTCCTTCCTGCCTTCCTGATTTTCTGTTCCCCATACAAAACACCAGACAGCACTGCCCAACTGATCCAGGCAGCTCCTGAACATTGTTTTATCTTTCCTGATGCCAAAGCCTGTGGCTGCAGATCTGAGCACACTCCTGGTACCAGGCTGCTGCTGCCTGCATGCCTCTGGAGTAGGGAATTACCAGCTACAGCAAACACAAACTGTTGCACAGAGTAGTTTAACATTTCAATAGTGGCAAAAATACTCGAGAAAGTAGGTGCTTTCATTGTTTCAGGAAATTAATTCCACGTGGCACCAAATGCAGCGTTGTGCCAGTGCATTGCAAACACTGAGGCTCTGCTGTGAGCACCAAAAAACACTTAGAACCTGTTTCATGTGTCACCCTTGGCCCATGGAACACAAGGCTGATGGCTGAGGGATGTGAAGAAACAGATCCCACAGTTACTGAGGACTAAAAGAAAAAAACCTTCATCGAAACACCTCAAACAGCTCTCTGGCAGAGCAGCAGGAGTGGGATATCCCTGTGACACCCCTTCTCACTGGAGAGGACAATGTGTGGCCCGGGATGGCTGCCCTGCTAATTCCAAGGGTCAGAGCATGGAATTGAAAGGTATCAGGCAAATAAAAAAGTCACTTCATTTGCTACATTTACACAGTAATTTTGAAAAGCCTCAGTGCTTTGGCTTCTGTCCTCTGCAGCCTGATTTTGTCCTTAGTACAAATGTTTCCACTGTAACATTCCCCAGTGTGCATTTCTTACTACTACAAGCACAAAAAGGCTAAATATTGAATGGGATTCTCAATACACAAACAATGAGGCTGCTGAGCACAGGCTGTTATTCTTACATTACTCTAGCAGTAACTTTCTTGGAAGCCCCTTTGGCTTTCAGATTTAAGGCCCTGTTCCTCCTGCCTGCAGACAGAAAGGCTGAGCTGAAGTCTGTCTGCCTCTAATTTGATTTTAGCATCTTTACCCACTGGATTATTTACTGTACCAAGGGACCGACATTCAGACAGGCCCATTGTTCAAAAAAATCAAGTCAAATATCTTGAAGCCATCTCTAGCCACGTGAAATAATCAGATTAAAACACTCTGTAAAAGCAGAGGTCAGTGACACTGAGCTATGCTGTTAAGGCCTTTCACAGATGACTTGGTCAAATACAGAAATGGCACCATTTTTTCACTGCAGCATCACCTCTCTGGCTGCTGCTTTCTATGAATTTTTAGTGCCATGAGCCTTTCCACTCTCAAGGTCACAGCATTCTGTGCTCTGACACCTCTCACTGTTACCCTACACGTTTCAGTGTCTGCAAGCTGGTAGACACAGCAGTTTGCACGTTGGATTTAATGCTGCAAGTCCAAGTTGTTCAGCTCCAGGGAGAGAAATACCCTCCTAACCTGCTGCTACCAACAGTGTACCCAAACACCACTCGTGTGGTGAGCTGAAAGAAAAAAAATCAGGATTTCTAGTCTTTGGCCTCTCATTTTAACCAACTCAGTTTCCTAAAATGACTCAGGACAAGTACCAGCATTTTGCAGGGAGCACTCAGAAGGCACTGAGCAGCCATCCTGAGCCAAGGCAGCACACTGAGATGTAAAACTGCACATAAATTACTTTCAGATGAACCCTTTCAGTGGGAGGTTTTGGACTCTGGAATTACAGTGCTTTAGGCCCTTTGAATAAGCTCAAATATCTGGATTTTAGCTACCTGCTCATCCTTCCTGGGGCATCCCTGCAGCAGATGCAGCTTCTTCCAGAGGTGTCTGGGGACCACCCAGCTCACTGAGCACCAGGGTTTTAGTTAAGTTAGTTATAGAAAAGAGTAATACACCCAAATGAACACACAGCACTGGGTGTACAGCCCCTTTTCCTTCTTTAGCTGTCACACTTCAGCTTTTGAAAGCCTCTCCAGTTCCTCAGGTTTCTGCAGTGATATCCACAAGCACAGCTGTTCATTTCTGCATACACCACCTGCATTTCTAGGCAGAGTCTGTTTTGTAAACCAGACACTTTTGAGCCCATTTCCTTAATTCTGCCAGACTAGCAATTATAGCCATTCATCTGCTGACTGTTCTGCACTCCCTGATGTATTTTCTTCAAGACTTGCATCTTTGTATTTGTCAGGAATACCAGGCTGTTCTGAATTAGTCAATCCACCCAACACAGCACCACACTGCTGTACCTAAAACGTTACCCTCAAATTCTCCATGACGTACACAGCTTCTTTTAGCAAATGGATTTTTTGACAAAGCCAAATATCAGTGTGGCACAGACCTCTTGCTGACATCCTCCAGCCTTGAAGTTTCCTCGCATTGTTTTCTGCTAGTAGGCAAAAGTCTTCCACAGAGCAAAACATGAGTAGGAAGAACTTCCAATAGGAGAATAAAACCTGAGCTGACAATGAGTAATTTCCCCCTCGGGGAACACACAGGACAATATAATACAATGAGTACAATAAGTTCATGGTTTGCATCAATAATGCAGTAGCAAGATGTCAAAGCTTTAGGTGTTATAACTTCAGAGACAAAAATGGAGGGCTCTCTATAAACAAAATTTCTGAAATGCTTCATTATGTGACTGGGCTGGAAATAGGCACAGGGGTACCTTTCTGGCTGTGTAATAGGATTTATACCTGCAGCACTGAGACACATCTGCTTCTTTCTAATGGGCTCTGCTAAGGCAGCCCTGGAGGGTTTTGTTCAGAGCAAGGCACTGTCACAACTGTTATTATCCTGAACCACAACAGACACGACCTCCTGGCCTAAACCTGAGGTCCTGAAGCAGCTTGCTACAAGTTTGACAAAACTGTGTGCAGCCAGTGAGGGGGTCAGTGAACCAAAACCTATAATCCTTTATGAAACATCCAGCCCTCTGCAGCTTGCAGAATTGTCAGGAAAAAAAATCTGGTACAAAATGCCAAAATGTTACACATTAAAAGTGTGTAGCTGTAGCTTGTTAGCAGAGGTTGTTAGCAGAGCTTGTTCGCAGAGCTTTAAGCAGGTAACAGACATGAATAATTTTCTGGATGAGGTAAGACATGCAAACACGTGGTGGCTTACAAGTTATGTTCAAAGAGACTATTTTCCTATTTTTAAACAGTGTCCCAACCATACATGAAAAATTCCTGATCAGATTCTTCAAACACAAGTGACACCTGAAAGCTGATACATCTGTCCAGACCCTGCCCACTGGAATTTACCAGTTCTCTTTTCTGTGTTATCACCACCACAAAACCATCAGAGAATCCAAATGCACATTGCAGCAGCCAGCACCCATCCCTCTCCCTGCACTCCAGAATGTATAACCTGTGTTTGGATTATAAAGCTTTGGAGCAAGAACTGAATCTTTTCCTTTTAACCTCTCATAGTAATTAGTATAATGAGGTCCAGGAAGGCTGATTCTACCGATTGCAATAAAGCAATTAAAATCCTGCCATGACTTCCTTCAGCCCTTTTGCTACTGATTTACTACAATCAGCTCTGAAGTCCTCATGAGTCTGTGAGCATTAACAAATCTCAGGAATAGCAAAACAAATCCTAGAAAAGACAAACATCTTTTGATATCTTGAGTGTCAGAGATGTTCCTCTCCACAAAGCAGTGAGAATGAGTTGAACAAAAAACAATGAGTGAGCCCCAAGAAATGAAAGAAAACCTTTAGGCAGGCACTTCTCAAGTTTTTAGGGGTTTTTTTTTTGTTTGGGCTTTTTTATGCTGCTCTCCACATTCAAAGCTGCTGCCAAGTTGAGAGAATCCTTGTCCAGAAGGATCAGCCCATTACTGTGTGTCCCCATTTCCACATCACCCTCAGGGCACCACAGCTGGAAGGACATGGCTCTGTTTATCAGTGCTTCTTCAGCTGAAAAAATGGAAACATTCCCTTCACATCAGCTGAGTGGCTCAAACCCTGGAGAGGGAAAAGGCAGGTCTGTTGAATTGCAGATCCCACACTACCAGGCACGCAGTGTGGAGCATCATGCATTTGCTTTTTTTGTGCCAATTATTCTGCTTGTGGGTCATGGTCAGCCCTTGCAGCAGAAGCATCAAGAGCCACTCAAGGGCATTTGGGACATCACCCTCCATGCACAGCACCAGGCACCACAGCTCCCACTCCAGGAATAGGACAGACAACGTGGGGAGCAGTTTTGTGAGCTCTGCCCTAGGTTTTCACTTACTTTCCAGTGTCTGCACAGGTTTTATGTGACTTTTTACTTAAAAGTACAGTAAAAGCAGTTACCATAGCAATTTCCACATCACTTGATGCTTGTGCTGCCTCTGAGAGTCAGAGCAACTTTAATAGAAATTCTTACCAACACACCATGTGAATCTTCTGAGTTTTTTTATATTTTTGGAGGAAAAGAGAGATCTTAAACCTCCTGAGTTTTCAGAAACATGTTGAGAAGTGGTGCCTTTGTTTCAAGGGGAACTGTCTACTGCACAGTAGAAACTCAATGAATTTCAGAGGAGACAGAAGAAGGTGGCTCATTCCAGAAGTATTCATCATCCACAAAGAAGATGGAAAAATGCCTGCCAAAAAGAACCTCTTGCTCCGTCAAAGATACTGCACGCTTAAAGAGAAGTTTTGTTTCCATGGTGACTGAATTTGGAGTAAGAACATCCCCTGCATCAGACATTGCTAAATCAAAAACCCAGTTGCTTTTGTTCATGCAGAGAGCTGGGTTTTTAACCCTGCCTTGCCCAAACAAACAATTAATTAGTGTTTTGCTCTCTAATTTCGCTGTGTACAGCTTCTTTTTGTAAATTAAGCAGGAAAAAAAAGGAAGAGGGTAGAGCTAAATATGAGAAACCTGATCTTGCAATCTTAATAACTAGAAACAGCTCCAGTTTTCAATAGCACACCAGCATTTTAAAAAATGCTTATTAAAAATATCAGCAACAAGTTGTTCATTAAAGGCAGTTACACTCCTGCACAGGGCACTGATGTACAAGTCTTCTTTGTTTTCCTTTCCTCTCAGATGCAAAGCTAAGGCTCCCCCACAGAATCAATCTCACACTTACTGAGGAATGGGAAGAAAAGGATCTGCTCTGGGAAGGTGTCTCTGGTGATCTCATGTGAGTGATCCATTTTTGCCACTGAAACTGAAGGTCCAGTTTTAGCACTTGGTTTTTGGTCACTGAAAGAAAGATCTGACACAGCCACAAAAGCTGGGCCCCATCCTGGGAGCTGTAAATGGTCTGTGTCATGTGCAAGTTATGGGACCTCTATTGAAGTTAAAAAAAAATCCAGAATGGCTCAATATACAATTGAGATGCAGAAACCAGAGTTAACTTAAAAGGCTACTTTACAGTTGCTGTTGCTTTTCTGCCCACATTTGCCAAGTTGCACAATTCTCAGCATAGAGAAATTTCTTTTTTCTGCCCAGCAAAATGCTCCAGTATTTCTTTCTAAATTAAAGAAACAATGCCAGCTGCAAGCAAGCAGTAAAACAATGGACATTGGACGTTTCCATTTAAATGTATCTGAAGGACCAGAGTCATCATTACTGAAGCTGCCCAGTGCTTTCCATTATAAGACCCTTTGGCAGTTCTTTATGCCATTGCCAAGCTAAAGGGTAAAGTTTACATGCCTAAACTTTCATGAGGTGTATGCCTCAAGCAACTTTATTTTTTTTCAGCTAAACAAAATAGCTGTTTCTGAATTAAAATGAAGAGGGCAGTGTGCTGCTTTGTCCACAATAAAAAGCTTTCAGCCTTTGCCTCGTTTAGCTCTGCCCACCCTGCAATTGGGAGCACAACTCAAAGCTTTGGCAGCTGCTGGCACTATAAAACCACTTTCTGCCATCTCCACGAAAATCAGCCTAAAATTGGCCACTTTACTAGCTTTGGGGAAAAAAACCTCAGCTGGTTGTGCCGACAAAAAGAAGTATTTGGGATCCCTTTCCTGAAGAGTTGCACTCTACATTTTAAGGCCAAAGTGCAGTGTTTTGTTGACTACTGTCAACAGTCCTGTGTTACACACAGCAAGCAGGCAGGAGCCTGCCACTGAATAAAACATCTCCTTCTCACATCCCTTGGCTCTCACTGCTTTCCAGTAGCACGTTGCCCATCAATAATTCTCACCAGACTGTTTGTAAAAACAAACAGAAAGAGAAAGGAACAGAAACCATCAAGCCCTATTAGTCTGAAAATTCGAAAAGTTCTTCATCAGTTTCTGAAGATGGGAATTGCTAACGTCCAGTTTCAGCAGAACGTGACACATGAGAAACACTCAAGACCTTATTTTCATTTGGAGCTGCAAAATGAGTATTTCAGTTAACTTTCTGTACAAAAGCTACAGTTTTGAGTTGCTCCCAAAAAATAATTTTCATCTACATTTTTCAAGTTAAATGAAATGTTTTCATTTAAATGCTGCCTACAAAAGAAGGCTGTTTGTTAAGTCAAATCTTGTGATATAAACAGTTTAGTTATTCAGAATGCAGGATGATGAATGGGACTCCTCTCAGCTCTCTTAACCACAGATATGTGACAAGGTGGAACCAAGGGGTCTCTGGAGATCCCTGCCTCTGTCAGCTGAGCACAGGAACACCACACACCTCATTCCTAGGCAGTGGCAGCCAAATGAAATGAGTCCTCTCCAAAGATTAATTTTATAAAAACCACTGGATAGCAACCACCTCTTCTCCCAAAATAAGGAAGTGCAGGATGAAAGCTTGGCTCTCCTCAGTCCTGCCTGTGCTCATGGCCTGATGTCAGGGAATCCAGCTGCCAGCAGCAGCTTGACTTGTGTAGCTTTCATCAGACTTTAAAGAGTTTTCTTTAGAACTGCAACATGAAACACCTGAATACATGAAATTCAGTAACAGTTTTTTAGCACTGAGAAACATTTCTGGATCCTGCACTGTCAGGACCTGGCAGGAGGAAAGGTTTCCACCATGTCACACGGTGCAGAAGGGCTCCAGGGCAGGGAATGGCCCTTTTACAAGTCTCAGGCATGACTGTCATCTTTAAGAAGATAAAAGAAAGGAAGCAAATAAAACCTCTTTCTCTCTATACGTGCCACAAATGTGCAAGCATGTGCCACAACTCCACTGCAAGGGGGCAAAATCAATCCATCCCCTTGGAATGGGTAAGCACACAGTGAATTTTGCCTCTAATTTCCACCACAGGGCTTCAAGCTACTCTGTCTCTCAGCCTCTTTCTCTGATCCTGTTACTTGAGCTCCTTATGGCTGTCCACTTTTAAATGAGAGCTGAATGTTTTGTTTTATATTCCCAGGCAAACATCCCAGGTAAGGGTAAATCCAGATCAACATGCTGATCTCTTTTGGGTTATGCATTATATCTCAAGTTGCTGCTCAGATAAAAAAGCTTTGCTTTTTATCACATTCTGCTACACACAGCCAGACTAGAAGCTCAGGGTTGTCCATCTCATCCCCAATTTATGTTTAGTGTCATTAACTCCACAAGAAGATGACAAAAAAAAAATGCAAATATTCAGCACAACATCCTTTTAGGCTTTCTTTTCAACTTTTCATAAGTTCCACATACCTGAAAAAGGAGATGAATCCATCAAGCACTAGAGCTTAATAAAGATTTCCAATTACTATGTTTTCTTCTTCAATCTTAGAACTGACATTTATGATTAAAAAAAAAAAAAGTTATTAGAAAGTTCAAATAGAAGGAAATATTTGAGATCCATTGTACATAAGCCAAGAATGCAAAAAATGAGACTGGGAGGAGAGGCACATTGTAATTTCAGATCAACTGAAGCCAGCGGTCAATAGGTTATAAATTGCAAAATAAGGTGCCTGTTCCTACAAGCTCTCTCCATGATTTACTCATCAGCACTCAGGGAACAAAAGGAGTTTAGGAACACACTCAGCAGAGCCTGTCCCTCACAGCAGCCTCTGACAAGGGGCCTTTGTGAAGGATGAGGGCAGGATGGAAAGGGAGCCTGGTGTCCCCCAGCCCTCTCAGAGCCCACAGCCTGCAGGGATGCCATGGCTTTGGGCAGTGCCACCTCTCCAGCAGCATCTCAGCCTCCTGGCACAGGCAGCCAGCAATTCTGCAAGAGCCTTTACTTGTCCTGTAGATCCAAGAGGCTTTCCAGGCCCGCTGGTGCTCTCCTTCCAGTTATTCTGATCCCCAGAGCACTGTGATTTTCTGCCAATTTTGCATACACTGCTGTTTCCAAAAATTCCAGTTCAGTGTTTACACGTTGTTTCACAATGATCACTCCT
Source organism: Petroica traversi (assembly GCA_025920805.1). NCBI lineage: Eukaryota > Metazoa > Chordata > Aves > Passeriformes > Petroicidae > Petroica > Petroica traversi. The sequence continues at coordinate 3,460,934 of JAHLSL010000013.1, read as the reverse complement.
AACAACCATTGAGAGAGACAATATTATCATGTTTTAATTTCCTACGAACTGCTGGCTAAGGCTGCATAGAAAGTTGTGAGTGCCAGATGGTCCAATTTATTTTATTTATTCTTTCAGCATCTTTATGGAGTCACAGGCTCTTTACACATTTTGCCATTTAAAATCATAAGCACTTTGCCATCACCTGTGAAACCCTGCCAAATGCCTTGGCTGTTACCTTTGCTGTATCACCAGTACCAGGCAGCACCCCAGGCTTGCCAGCACCAGGGCTGAGGTGCAGTTAAAAGAGTGCAAATCCTAAGCTGAAACCCCTCTCAGACAAACTGACTGCCAAGCAAAGCAGCAGCAGTGGGCAGCCATGGCTTTTACTGGGAAATGTCTCACTGGCCATGCACAGTGAAAGTCAAGTACCCACAGCACAGTCAGCAGCATTCACTTTGATCAGCTCAGAAATGACTTCAAACACTTTAGAGAGACAAGCAGAAGCACTGGGAGCCACTATTTTTATTTCTGCCATTGCATCTAGCTTGGCTGACTCAAGAAGATGGGTCACTGAGATCAATCACTGAAAAACAGTGGAAGGACCATAAGCTGGAAGTGATCCCCTTGATAACAGACAGGAATTACTGACATATTCCCATCTTACTTTGAACTCTGCTTAAAAAGAAAGTTTTTGTCAACAGCCAAATAAAAAAGAAAACCAGAAAGTTATGAAAAGGAAATTTGAATTTACAGCTGCAATCAGCAAGTCTGGAGGTAAATACTGGGTGTTTTTCTGAGCAACAATAGGATGCAGCAGTTTGCTGAGGCAGGATCCACCTCCCCATCCAGGAATAATGGAAAATGTTTTTCAGTCTTTTAATTTCAGTACCTTTTATTTTCTGTCTGAGAATTCCCATGACAGATCCCACAGCAGAAGAAAAGCTGCTTTCCAGCCAGTTGCAGATCTAGCCAACATGAGAGTGGGATCCTTTACCATCTGCTCCTGGAAGCAGTTCAATGGGACTCATTTCTGCAAGAAGAATTATGAAGGCAATTGTTGTGTTACTCGCAGTTATATTTAACAACAAAAACTCTAAAATATCATTTTCACGCAGTCCCAGGCTTCCTGGAGCCCGCTGTCATAGCTATCTCTCTTCCCAGGCACAACTTGTTCTGGAACTGTCCCCACCCTCCTGGAGGCCAGACCTGCTGCCTGTTACCAGCTCCAAGCCCAAACAGTTTGTCTGCCTGCTAATTTTGGGGCAACTAGAACAGAGCCCTAGTCAGAAGACTGAGACAAACATTCCAATACTATAAAAACATCCAGTTATTTTATTTGGGATTTTAATTTCAGTTTTTCTTCTTTAATTTGTTTTGGCACATACGGAGCTATTGGACTTTGAATAAATCATTTAATGCCGTGGAAAAAGTGGGGGGCTGTGTCACTGAGGCCATCAGCCATGGAGAGCATCTGCTTTTATTATTCATTGTGTCATTTCTGTTATCTTTTGTCACTTTTGCTGCTCAAGTCACTTTATTGTGCCATACTGACCCAATAGTCAACCAACAGAATTCTTTCCCGCCATAAGACAAAACAATGTCACAACACTGGCCAGTCCCTCAGGAACAGGAACAGCTTCCACTTCATTTATATGGAAAACAGTAATTTGAAACAGCCTTAACACGTGAAATATCCCGGATCAGATAGCTTAATTATCAGCCTGTGCTCCTTGGAGACCAGTAAGTTGTTCAGCACCTCACCTTGTAAGAAATCTTGGCTCTCTGAAAAAAGTGCTAATGAACTAAAACTCCATTTTGAAAAAACAGTATCTACACAGGAGAGTCGAAAGAGTTTTGGGTTTTTTTCTTTCTGAAGCATTTAGTTTATTTGAACAAAACACCTCATTTTAGCTTTAATTACAGTTTGACCAGCTCTACTGCTGCTTCCCAGGGAACTACAAATCTGCAGCACAGGGTCAGCCACACTGCCTGGATGAACTTCCTCCCCCACGCTCCCCAGCTGTTTTATGCTTTTGGAAGTGCTCTAAGTCAGCTGTCTGACCAGCCTTCTCCAGTTAAGCCTTACTGGATTCAGCTTCACAGTCCAATTGCAAATCCACTGCCCTGGGAAGCTGCTAATCCTGAGCCCTGCAGCTGTATCATAATCTGAATTAACGCCTCTGCAACTGCTGAAGATGTAGAAATATTATTACTCATTTGATAGATGACTGAAAGGAGCTTTCCAGGCAGGCAAATTCAAAGCGCTGTGTAGATGTTATTTCTTGAGACTTTTTCTGTAAACATCTCTGGGACGAGTAGAGGAACAGAACAGAGATCAGGAGCTTCCCAGCTCAGACCATTCCCTCACGGGAGGGTTCCTGGGTTGCAGAGAGAAATTTTATTTTATTTTTTTAATGTAAAGTCAGCACTTAAATGACTCTTCCTGTAAGCACTGAGCAGGTGTTTAGAGATTACCACAGCGAAATGGTCATGGAGAATGGAATAAGGAGAGCAGTGCTGAGATCTCTTCGTGCTGCACAGGAAGGATGATTTGAGGGTTGTTTCTGGACAAGCTGCAATTGAGCCTGGGTGTTATTTAGTCAGGAATCCTGAAAAAACCCTTCAGCTGCTGCGTGGGGGTGGCAGAGAGTGCAAGTATTTGGAGCCAGGAGGGTGACAGATGAGACCTCTCCCTCTGCCCCATCCCTGTGCCCTGGGAGGAGCCCAGAGTGGCACAGGGTGACTGCAGGAGGACACCTGGGACACCTGGGCATTGTGCTCTGAGTCACAGACAGCTCCCAGCAGTGGCACATGGGGGTCCCAGGAATCCCCACTGCCTCCTCTGCCAAAGAATCCCCAGTGCAGGATCCCTGAGCTCCTGGGTCATACTGCCACCACGATAGAAAACTAAATAACACTCAGAATTGCAGAACAGAAAAGCATTATCCCTGTTACTAGTATTACAGTGGCTTCATTTCATCCTTTCAAAAATCCCCATGGGCATCAGCTTCATCAACCCACTCTGAGTACAGCCCAAGTGATGAAGCTGAAGCCACCCTTGCCTCCTGGCACAGCCCAGCAAAATCCTCAGATGCTCCGGGACAATTGAGCTCTTGCAAGTGTGACATTCTGCCCTGGGGAGGGAGAAACCCATCCAGCACACAGTGACTGCATCTGCCAACCACATCTTCCCCGGGCTGGACGGGGTGCCAGAGCTGGGTTCTGTTCCCAATAAAAGGGGGCTGCCCCCCACCCAAGTGTCTCTCCAAACACAATGGGAAGGCAACATCTCCCAGAAATGCCACATCCTCAGGCCACACCGGGACACCCCTTGGAGATCTGATCCACGAGCACAGTCTGAACACACTGTCTGTGTCTGCCTGTCTCCAAGCTCAGGGTGATGATGCAGGAGGAATGAAGGGTGGAAAGGAGATTTTTCAACAAGTGGCTGGGCTGTGGCAGGGGGAGCAGCATGGGGCAAGGGGAGTTTCTGTGTGTGCAGCCCATGGGGGATGCAGAGCTCACAGGAAAGCCTCTCCAGGGGAACCTGGCTGGGCTGGGCTCCCCTTGCAGAGCAGCTCTGCTGAGCCAGCCCAGAGTCCATGTCACTACATTCTCACATGGTTTTGTTTTGTTCTGCTAACTGCACATGAGCATCTGCTCTGTTTTCAGGGAAAAAGGTATTTCCATGAAAAATTACCCTCACCAGCAGAAGGCAAATCTGTGGATGATAAAAACAGGCAGAACTAAGAGATGCTGAAACACCCTGCCCACTTCCACACATGCTGGAACCATCAGTGCTCCTCTTGCCAACCAGCACTCCTCAGCAGTGACCTGTTTCCAGTCACATTCTGGACTTGTGGTACATGCACAGTTATTGCTCACCTGCCACATTTTGTCCCAATTTACCAGTTTGGAGAGATCACCTTGAAAAGACCATTCTGCTGCAGAGCAATGGATCTGCTCAGAGCCTCCACCCTCAGACAGTCCCTCAGCCAAGAGCTTTGGAACACAGTGATGGTTTTGGGGGTTTTTTTGGGGGGTTTTTTGCTTTTAGTCCCTGAACTTTTGCAGGACAAAAAGATGGATTTGCCTCCCTGATACGTTCCTTGTGGCACAGCTCTATCAGCCACTCCTGCAAACCTGGCTGTTAAAGTGGCTATAAAGAAAACCCGTGTATAAAACAGCTGCACAGGCACCTCTGGGGGATGTTTCACAAGCACGGTTATTATGTAAAATCTCAGGCACAGAAGGAGCTTCAGTTTTCACTATGTCAAACCTCATATTCTGCTCTTGCAAATGGTGGAATAATTTATTTTGTCACAGTCAGATGAGGCTCCAGTGCCAACGTTCCCCTGACCCACATACTCCCTTCTGAGCCATTTTGAGGGATGGATCTAAAGATCTGTATTTTTTAATTACTTTATAGCCTGTGATTAAGATAACTTGGAATAAAGTCAAGGGAAAATGAAGGCAGAAAAATTAACTCTTGAGAAAAACACAAGTTGCTGACATGAAGTGTACTCATTTCTTATATAAAAAAAAGATGTTATGTCTCATCCCCTAAAGCTGCCTACCCAGTCTGAAATCCAGGCTGTACCATCTGATTTTTTGACTTCCTAGAAATCCAAAGTTCCATTTGAATTCTGTGAACAAGTTTTAGCTAATGACCGAGCTCACAGAGCAGACTTTTCTGTCTTGCCCTTTGTGAAGCAACAGAGACTTGGAATTATCTCACTCACTGTTCCTGTTTCATTTGTGCTACTTATTCCTTTTCTTTTAAAGATAAGAGTATCAATGATCACTATGTCAGCACTGAGATTCCTGGATTCTGATGCTGTGGCAGGGAGCTGCAGAAACCTGGGGAATTTATATTTGTAGAGCCCAGAGGAGTTGTTACTGACAAACAAAATCTACAGGTGCTTCACAAATTCCTACACGTAACTGATACTCTATCACTGGCAGAGTTCACACATGATAAAATAATTGATTTATCTCTGGGGAAAATGTGTCGCTTTCTTCAGAAGCAAATGACAAAAGTTAATGATACTTCTGATGTTACATTATTATTATTTTGATTTTTTTAAATCAGTAAAGACACTGCCTTTGAATTAGCTATATTTATAACTGTTCAAACCAAACCAGACAGGAATTCAAATCATGGAGCTTCAGATCTTTGTTGAAATCTCTAATTCATTATGCTACTTTCAATCAGGTTAGTTCAACTTCCCAATTCTTCCATTCTTCAGAACGATACAGCCCTCATCATAAACCCCAAAATCACCCAGTTCCAATCACAGGCACAGCCTGAATACAAGCCCACATTGCACTGTCCATGGAGGATATGGCTGTGGTCATTTGACCACCAAAAAAATCCAGAAAACCTTCATGCTGTTCCATAAATGCTGCCAACATGACATTTCAGAAATACAGAAGTTTTCTAAGGCACTGTTGACCCTCAGCAGGCTTTGTGCCATTACCTCTCATGGGAGCACTCATTCCAAAGCAGCTTGTCATGGCTTGGGAAGGGAGATTTCCTTTCCTTTCCATCCAGCTTTGCAGCAAAATCCCAAAGACATCGACCCAGAAGCCAAAAGTCCTGGTGACAAGACCTTTGCCTCCAAGTGGCAATTTCTGGCTTCCTCTGGCTGCATCACTGCATGAAATGAAGTGACTGAGAGCTCAAGACAGACACCTTTCCACAAAGGTTTGGCTTTTCCAACATTTAAAGCACAACACAGCCCTGAGAAGTAGCCCTGTCCCTGCCTCCAGACGTGGCTGCTCTTTCTGACAGCTTTTCAATGACCACAAAAACTTTCAGGTTTGTAATCTGTCTTTTCATTTGGGGGTGAATCAATCCCATCAACCTGGCAGCACATCAAACATGTAATGAACACAGCACTTACACTCCCACCCTGAGCACTGTGTGTTTCAGGCTTTAGCAGGACTTGCCCTTGTGCTTCTAATATTTAAAGTCTAGGTTTTAAAAAAAGAGGTAAGTGTTCAATTTAAGAGCTAGTTCTGTAATCCTGTCTCATTTTATCCCTTGCTTTTAAAAAGCCTGATTTAACTGGACTGGTTTTCTCTTCCTTGTACCATGCAGAAGTGCATAAGCACCTGGAGTGCAGAGATCTCCAGGAACAGCAGGAGCAAGTGAAACCAAGCAACCAGTTTTTAGTTTTTACTGAAACCAATAATCCTGAACCCATCAGACAGCCTGCAAACTTCACTTGGAGAGACAGGTTATAAGAGAAGGTGGAACATTAATGAATGAGGGGGTGTAGTCAATTAAAATGTGTAGGAAAATCAGGGACTACAAAAGTAGTAAAACAATTGATTTAACCATTGTGTACTGGCTGAGAGAAGGGAGCATGTCATTGGCAAGGAAGGATAGGAAATGGTGCTGCAGAAGTGAAAATGTGTAAAGCTGTTGCAAGGGAAGCTGGAGAGAAGCTTGCTGCTCAAAGGTTTTTATTCGCAAGGATCAGATCTCTCAGCAGACAGTAACTGTACCCAAAAAACCCTATACACACTAAGCCTGTCACACCTGTTTCTTTTTTATCCATCAGGAAAAAAAAATCAAGTCAAAGGCTCTATCAAACTTGTCAAAACAAGAGGATGTTCCTCTGTGTCAGCCTCATCAATCACTGCTGGCACTGCAGGAAATGCAGTACTCGGTTTCTCATGGATAATAAACACTTTTTATATTTGACATTGATTTCTAGCTTGCCATTTTTGTATTATTACCTCTGCCCAAAACTGAAGAAGGAGAGAAAAGAAAGGCAGAGAGGAGACTCCTAGTGGATGTATTTGTGTTTGATGTGCTGATCATTCACATTGGCCCCATCCAATGCAAAAGGCAAACCTCACTGGCCAGAAAAATTGGTCTTTAGTGCTGTAAGGCTTTGGTAAGGCCATCTATCTTAATCTTCCTGTCAGAGCTAGGAGAGGACATCAAAGATAATAAACAGAGGTGTGAGAAACATCTGCTTTCCAAACTAATTATATTTGTCCAAAGCTGAAAAGACTGGCTACATCTCACTGTGTTTGGGGATTCATAATAATGCATCAATGATTGCTGTGGATTAGGAAAATGGCTGTAAGCTCCACTCCTGTGGAGACAGCATTTGTAGAATTGCACCTTGTGCTCTGCAAACACCTCAGTCTATCCTGGCACCATATCCCCAAAACAAAGAGATGAAATCTCAGGCCACTGAGGCACAGGGCTCCTTGTGGCATCCCAGATGGTAACCCACCCCTGGCAGGATGCTTCACTTGGGGCACTCATCCTTCTCTGCTGGGTTTTTCCCCTCTATCCAGGAAGGAAAATGATACCAGACAGCAAAGGGGAAATGTTTGTGAAGTGCTCAGAAATGCTCCAACAGACCTGGCTCCTGTCAAATGCAGGAAAATCAATTAATCCATCTCAGTGCCAATCCATCTCAGTGGCAATCAATCAAGTAATCAGCTGTCTGAATGCTATTTTATACCAGCTACACATACATTTCTCACCTTGTTTGACAACAAGCATAGTTTATTTGGGGGAAGGGGTGTTGTAAATGCCACAAAAGGCTGAAATTCAATTTCACACTAGTTTTTCTCTCTCACAAAATGCTTATTCATCTCTAATCTCTTTCTGGTATCCCAGGCACCAGGGAAATGCACACTCAGGTTGATTTCTACACTCAGTACCTTGACATCCCATGAATGAAAGAACAGACCAAGTAATTATTAAGATGCAAAACCTGTGGCTTTAGGAGAAGCAAATGGTTGGAAGTTGCTCTCAAACTACTCAAAAATGTTTCTGCTATGATGCTGGGCAGCTGCTGGGCTGAGGCTGCTGCTTATTGGAGTAACCCTGGTCCTAGGGCTGCCTCAGTCATTTTTTGTTTCTCCCAACAGCAGTACAGGGGTTTTCACAGGAGGCTGCCTTTGTTCTGTGTCTTGTCTCACATAAAGAGTCCCTAATTCAGGCTGCTACATGCTAAATATTAATGTTTAGCATTTTCATGCCTTTCATTATAGCCATTCTGCGTTGGCTAGTGCTGCTGTAAGGGAAAAACAATCACTTGTGTGTCTCCAGGGTAATCCTGGTATTAGCAGAAGGAAGAAACTGCAATTTAAATTCAAGGCCTCCTAAGCCAGGCCATTTCTGCTGACTCAGGTGTGTGACTCCCTGTGCCCTGGGGGATCCAGCTCTGCCCTCACCCTCCCACTGCCCCAGGCAGAGGGGAACCCCTCCTGCTCTATCCCAGCACAGAGCCCAGGGACAGCTCTGCCAGGGCACCAGGATTTTGTGGGGGTGTCAGAGATGGGAGCTGCAGATGGGCTGGCAACTGGAGTTACTGTAAAAGCTGGACTATTTATTCCCTACTTTATAAAAGTTCAATTCTGCAGCCCTTTGGTCTCTAACTCACAGCCTTGGGACCTTTCTTCCCCAGCAGATTTTTTGTAGGCTGTGTCTTACAGCAAAGGCACAACAACCAGGAGAAGCTCAGGATAAAGTGCAGCACATAAAGGTAATTCAGCTATGTAAACAGTGCTCCAGGAAACACAATACCTCTTCTTTAAGTGTGGAGCAGAAAGCTTCATTAAAAGTTTGTTTTGAAGTAATTTTTCTGCTCTTTGTTCTCTCTCAGTTCCTTTTAAGTTGTTTGGGCTTTTTTCCCCTCAAAAACAAATCATAGTTAGAATAAAGAGACCGCTGACCTACATTCTCCCAGCTGTGTTACACTTAATTGTGAGACATGTCAGATGAGATTCAGGAGTGATCATCACCAAGACAGGCTGTGAAAACACCTACTGCTCAAACTCCTAAGCCTCCTCTTTTGAAACCTCAGAATAATCTCTGAAAGATCCAAGCAGGATGCCCAGTGACTGAGTTTTTCTTTGGAGACATCAGAGCAAGGCTCCTCACGTGGTGCTCAGCCCTCCTGCACAGTCCCTTGGGCACCCTCCTTTGCTGTGCCTTTGGTGCACTGCCAGTACCAAACAAACCTGGGAGTATAACAAAGTTCAAGGCAAATTTGAACCCCCTGAGTAAAAAATTCCTTAATCCAAGAGTCTACCAGGTTACAAATGTGCACAGCTGATGTGAGAAAATCAAAGTTAGTGAAGACTTAGGAGATGCATCCAGAGAAGTAAACTGTTGACAATGAAGAGCTGGAAGCCTTTATTCCATTGGCTTTTTTAGATAGCACTGTAAAAAATCCCTTCCAATTTATTGTTCTTATACAAAAAAGCACATTCAGAATGTGTTGCAGGGTTCATGTTTAAAGCAGCAGACCATTTCTTAAGACTGCATGTATTTTCTTTGTGCAGCACCAGACACTCCATAAGGGAACAAAGGCTGGTAGTGAATTTCCAAGCTCATTTTAAGAGGCTTTTGCTTATATTACATTATTTCTGTCTTCGTCCACTCCCTCAATGGTCTCTTGAATGAAACACCTGACACTCTCAGGGGTGACAAATCTTCTAGCAAGCAAGCAGGTACAAAAGATAACATTAAACACCAACTGTCAACTGCTTTTGATCTCTGAGAGGGTGGGAAAAAAAGGGTCTGTTTGGATGATGATGCAAAGTGAGCCCTGGGAATGTTTGCTAAGCCAATAACCAGGAGCCCCCACAGCTGGACCAGGGAAGCAGCCGAGGCTGAGGAGCTGCTTTTGCCTTCCTTCAGGGGCTTCCATTCGGAGGAGAGGAAGCTGTGAAAGAGAGGATGATGTAAAACAATGGCCCTGAGTGAGCAGCAGCCAGAGGTGCTCACTGGATGGGATGAGGCCGACCTGGATCCCTGGGAGAGCTCTGAGAGAGGGGCAGGAGGCAGCCAGGCCCTCGGGAGTCCCTGAGCACTGCAGGTGGAGTGAAGGTGCTCAGCCTCAGGCAGTGAGGACAGAAACACAAAACACACCCAGATCCTGGCTCTGACAGTGCTCCAGGCGAGCATTTCAGTGAGAAAAAGCAACCCCTGCCACTGATCTTGTGCCCAGGCTGAGCTGGGAGTGTCAGCCCAGAGGAAAACACTCCTGCCTCAGCCCCACTGCCTGCCCTGGCTCTGGCAGCTCATGAAATGTCCTGGGAACGTTTCATCCTGGGCAATGCCCCCAAGTGGGACCTGCTGGTTGCCAGCCAGGGCTGCTAATGAGTCCCCTGGTGCTTCCAGACACTGCTCTCTGCAGCACTGCTGCCTCCTGGATCATTTCCCAGCACAGGCAGCACTGATGCTCAGCAGGGCTCACCTGACAATCATCCCTTCTGGCACCCATTTGTACAGTGACTGCCCCGAAATTCAGGTGAAAAATGTCGTTCTTGTTAGAGGGACAACACAGCCCTGCCACGGGTGTACCAAGGAACACTGGCTTAGGATATTTGAAAGTGAGATTTGTCCGCTCTCTCCTGCCTTTCACCATATCAAAATTGACACAAACCAACCAAAAGAAACTCATCTCTCTCATATTCATTTTTGAGAAGACTTGGTACACTTCTGCTGTTCTCCTGTTTTGCAGCAGCCACAACCATTTTTCAGCATGTACAATTTAAGATTGTACATGCTGAAAAGATAATTTTTTCAGCATGTACAATAAATATCTTTAAGCAGATTTCTCACAAGATATATCACTGTCTCAATGAAGAAAAGGCTTTTATATTTTAAATAAACTATTCTGTATCCGTATTTACCATTCTTCACCAAATCTATTTCATCCCTGTCAATTTTTAGAATCCTCAACCACAACCAAAAAGATTGTGGTAGGAAAAAGTTAATCTAAACAAGTTAAATCTAACAAGTTAAATCTAAAAAGTTAATCTTACAATGAGCTTCTCTATTCAGGACAGGACATGTAAATAAATACTGATTTTGATGAATTCCATTTCAAACGTCCCCTCCTGTGCCTTACACCCACACCCAGTGGAACAGCAGGGCCTGTGTGTGCCCAGGTGTGTTTTACATCCTTTTTTTCCAGTAAAGACAAAGGCATTGCCTTCTGTGCATATAAAATGAAGAGAAATCCTCCCATTTATGCCAGTCTGAGCCCACTCAGATAAAAATACTGAGCCCAAAGCTCTGCTCAGAACTTGTTCCTGCTGGATTTCCTGTTCAGTGTGGCTAACACAGGAGATTCCACTCGAATAAACAACCAAATATTGATATTTATGCAAATAGCTCAAGCAGTGATGTAAACTTTTGAAGTTTGCTTGTGTGTGCTTCAAAACCAATAAACAGTATTTTTACTTTGAACCTCCTATCTCAAACACTAAGAAAGAGATGCCTTTCAAGTTAAACAAATGTAATTCAAATCAAGACAGTACACGCAGTGTGAAATCTTCTACCACATCACAAGGCAGCAAGTACAGTACAGCTCAGCTGCTCACCACTAATGCCAAGATTCTGTAGTAAAAACATTGACAGACCCTTAATTATTATAGTGCCTCCTGGCAGTGCTATAATTAGACTGAACGTAACTATTAGTCATCTTAATTAGTACACACATTCCTTGTTTAGCACAATAAAAATTACAAAGCAAGGATGCCACTTAATTAGGTGACCTGGGAATTGATGCCTACCTATATTTCACTTTTATTTTAAGTGTCCTTACCGAGATTAAATCTAATATTTATAACCAAGAATGGGTATTTATAGGGCACTCCACCTGTACATAAAATCACCTGTTAAATTAATATATGTTAAATACCTCAAGGACATTTCTGAAGTTATGCCAGCAGTTCATTTGGAATTGCATTCCAAGGAAAGAAATACATCACAATTTTAGGAACTCAAGGTTAATTGCATATTCTAATAAGTGTCTTACATACCATAAATTTAAAAGAAAGGGAAATGCCTTCAGTTAAAACCCCATCAACCTTCCAGTTCTCCTGGTGGTGCCTCATTGTGTCCTAGGGAAGTGCTTGGAGCTCTTTAAACCTTAGCCACAGACACTGCCTAAGGGCTCCACTAAGTAGCCACACTTTAGAGAAATGTTTTTAATTCTGAATCTCATCCATCACATTTGGTATAGCTCATCCCTGGTATTCTGAAAACCCTCTGAATTTCACAAGCACCCAAATTCCTGCAGTGCTGACAAATGTCTGGGGACTTTGCTTGAATTTTGGGTCTCTCTTCACCTCAGAGGGTGGCAGAGCAAGGTGGTCTGGACACTTTCCCCTTTCACAGGTCTAAAAGGAGTTATTTATCTGGGCTTATTGAAGCTCATGGCTGAAAACAGGTCCGGCTGTTTTGTTTCACAGCATCAGACAATGGGGCTGCAGAATTGTTAATTACGTTTAACGATTTTAATTGCACGAGATTCATACACAGCTTTCCTGAAAATAAAATGTGCCCACTTAGGCATCCACAGACACACCACGAGCAGCAGGACACGGAATAAAGCAGCTGAGAGCTGTGGTGAGCACTTTGGCTGTGAGAAAGCTCTGACCCAGCCTGTGCTGAAGCCCTGAGTGGGCAGAGAGTCCAATGAACAGCTCCAGGGTGAGACAGCAGCACTTTGCAATGAAACTGCTGCTCAGGACAAGAGCCTACAAGAAAAATGAAGACAAAACTAAAATGCTGTGACATTTGGTATAGAAACCAGTGGTGTTTTCTTGCCAGGTGCCTGCTGACATTGCCAGGCTCCAACCTCCTCCCTCCAGCCCAGAAAGCTCACCACAGCACTTAGCAATCTGTTCACACCATCGTTAAACCCATTAGCCCTTAGTGATGGAAAAGTCCCTACAAATGCCACAATGCCACTGCTCTGTGACAAATCCTCCTCTCTCTAAGTGCCGAGCATTTTCTATTTACTATCACAGATTAATTTGCATTTAAAGATGAAAAAAAAAAAAGAAAGAAAAAAATTGCTTCTGTAGGCAGACTCTGGTAAATATCAATACGTTTCATCAGAGCTCCTCTTTCATTAGTTCTAGACCAATTACAGCAACTATTTCTTCTCTGGGATAATTCATCAAGCTATTAATTAGAATATGGAAAAATTAAATTCTCTCTTACTTCCTCACTGCAAAGGACTTTCCAATGATAATTGTTACAGATAAGGGGAAAATGGAAAAGTTCTTGTTTGCCACAGATAAAGAGACTTGCCAAAAAATGTAGAAGAGTTGGTATCCAATGTACCCAGCAACAGAAAAATAATATAATACATGTAAACAATTTAGGGCAACAACAACGTAAGTGCAGGAACTAATTTTTATTACTAGGACTTGTTTCCCAATTCCTTCTGCTTCATCAGACTGGAAATATTCAAACCACAGGGTCCCCAGGAAATATTTCTGGCTACTTCAGGAAAATCTTTCAGTGGCCCCAAGGTGACGATGTCAGGAACCAAATCCTTTTGAAAAGCTGCACTGTGGTTTCTGTGGCCCCATGAATAGTGAGAGGAGACAATTGCTGTGAATGCTTTGTCCATTATCACAGATAGCCTGGCACTTCTGCTGGAGAAGTCTGCAGCTGTACGTTTTTAACAGGGGCAGATAAAGTCACATCTCAGGGCTCCAGCTCTGGCACACAGAAGGTGAAGCTGGCACCACCTCTCTGATCTGATCACAGGGCACAGCTCAGGCTGCCCTGGATCACGCTGGGTTTACCAGATTTCCTTCACAAACTCACAGCCTGCCCAAACAAAAGGAAATGAATGAACACAGAGCAAGGCCAAGGTTCAGGAGAAGTGGTGATGCCACAGAGAAGAGGCACCTGAGCAGGCTGTGAAGAGACCCGACTGATCCACCCAGACCTCAGCAAGCATTCACCCCCTTTCTCCTGGGTGCTCACAGTTCCCATCCCTTCCCAGCGCTGTCCAGGCTGTGCCCCCAGGCCCTGCCCAGGGCACCTGAGGGAGCTCAGCAGGGGCAGGGACCCCAAGGCACCACACAACTTTAATCTGGAACATCTCCTCAGTGCTCACCTTCTCCTTTCTCACCCCAGTAACAGCCTGGATCTCTCCTGTCACAGCTCTCCAGCCTCCAAGAGCAGCTTTTTGGGTCTCACTGCTCAGTTCTGGTTCAGAACAGGCTCTCCCATCAGCACTGACAATTAGAGCAAGGCTCTGCTGGGCTCTCTCCTCAGGGTTGTTTCTGTTCTTTCAGGCAACCATCAGAAACGCCTTCTCATGGCTCAGGTAACAAAACACTTTTCCCTTCACGTCATTTCTCCAAAACTACACTTGAGAAAGGGGAATGCCTGACAAGGAGGGTGAGGAAAAGAATGAGGAACAGTCAAGCAAGCAGGATGAGAAAGGAGCAGTGGTTACCATCACCTTCACTCAACTTTATAATTTATTTCTCAACTTCAAGATTCCAGGCCTGACAAATTCTGAAAGATTAAATAACAAGGGAGCAAGAGATTTGTTATGTGAGGAGAATTCTGCTCCAAAATTAAACTTGTTCAGAAAGAGTTCGCTGTCATCTCCACCAAGAACAGCTTCTTGCAACTGTGGAGAATGAATGAGCAACATAGACTCTGCTTTTCCATTCAAAATACATGCACTTATCTTTTAAACACAGGACTGAAGGATTTTTCCTTAGGAAAGGTTTATTCATAATAAATAAAAGAAAAATAATTTCAAGCTGAACTGCCTTCCAAATTATAGCTTGAGTTAGCATTTTCCATTTTATGAGTACAGCCTCCTGCTTTTATTAAGAGCAGTTGAAATTTCAATTTACTCGTGGTTGGATATAATTCTTTATTCAACCCACAAAAAAATACTCAATTTAATTGAAATGTTTCAGTTTCGGATCATTCCAAGCTAATATTTGTTCAGCTCAGCTAAACTGAAAACTAGAAGCATATCTGTGTTTAAATATAGTAGAATAATTTCTTCCATCCCTGTATCTATGTCAGCCTAATCAGGTCACCAGTGGGAACTGTTGACTGGTAGGAACACGAGGCTTTCTCTTTATGAAAAATGACTGACCTTGCTTTAAAGCAATTTAGTTTGTGTCAACATTGCCTTTCTCATTAAATAATAGGCTCTAAGTGGCACATCCATTCTTCTTCAGCATAGACAAGAGCTCTTCAGGCAAGTTCTGGGATGCTATTTTTAGGCACCTCATAGTAATAACCTGCTCAGTGCAGTGTTTGGAGTATGTCTACAACAATTATTCCTTGTCTGCTCTGTTGTATTGGTCAGCCCCAGAGAGAGCTCATAAACATGTTAGATCTGCACCCTTGCTTGGATGCAGAAAGAATTTCAAGTAAGTGTAAACATTTGGTAACACTCAGACAGCTGTAAATAATACCAGAGCAACAAGTTCATTAAACACACTCCGTCTGAAAATGCTGAGCACCTCCAGCATAATTCTTCCTCGTTTAGTTGCTGAGATGACTCTTCAACCACTTCTCACTAATTCTCCCACATTTACTATTTCCTGTACATATTACCTGGCCAGCCAAGCAAGTATTGGAGATGATAACACAGGTAATTTCATCTGTCAGAACCAAATGAGCAGTGAGAGGAAATATTTGATTCATTCGCTGTTTTTCTTTTTTAATATTTCTTTTTTCCTTTCTTTCTCCCCCCTTTTTAAAATTTATTTTCTCTTTATGGCCATTTCAAATCATCTCAGGCTGCACTGTAAGAAGGTTCTCAGTCCAGATCTCAAGGTGACACACTTTACATTAACCCTGTCAGTACTCCCAGCAATTATTCCTTAGTATTTGCTGTTGTGATTACACAGTTCTCAGGAAATGCACTCCCCTGGAACTAACATTAGAAAGATGCAAAATCAGCCTAAGAGGATCTAATAAACGTATTTAAACACATATTTATGCCATCCTCATTATTAGAGCAGGTCATTAAATCCTGGCTCTGTGTAGTGGCTTCTAAAGATAGAGCGGAGGCTTGTGCAGGCTGCTCTGTAGTGACGAGTCATCTCTGCTGGGAAATCATGTGAGATCCCAGTGCTGCTGGGGCACACAAACAGCTCATCAGAGCTGGTTAATGATTTATTAATGTAGTCAGTCTGGTGGCGTTTTACAGTGGTTATCAGAGGGCTGCAGTTAATAGTGCTGATTGTAGGGTCTGATATCCTCACGTGCCCTTTGCAGTGCTCCACAGGCCACACTGGAGCAAAGCCTTGGTTTAACAAACCAGTGCCTGTCTGCATCACTCCAGCCCATCTCCAGCCCTCTACAGAATTATTTATGGGATCCCTTAGGGTTCTTGATCAGATCTAGTGCAGTGTCACCTCAGTACCCTTCCTCCAGGTGCTGCTGCTAATCAGCATGATGTGATTTGTCATTTCTGGGTTGATGACATCCAGCTCTGTGACTTTTCAAAGCTTAGCATTGTATCTGCTGTCACACCATTTCAAACATATTGAGCCAAAGCAAAACTGCTTTCACTCGAAGTCAGATAAAAGAAGGTTTCTTAATGGATCTGGGAACTTCGGAACACGCTGCTGTCTCCCAGGTAAAATCTCTAAGTGGAAAAATAATTTAAAACCTTGTGTTGGGAGTTGGAGTGTTAAATTTGCCTCAGCGTGGTTCAGGCATATCCAGAAGCAACACAACACTTTAAGAAGAGATTCTGATTCCTGCTCCTGTGGGTCCCAGAGGGACGAGCAGTACAAGGGCAGAGGAGCAGGCAGCAGCCACCAGCCCCAGCTGACCCCAGCCAGAGATGGAAGCAGCACCAGCCGGACAGTCCAAGTCATGTCAAACACATTTTGCTGGAGCAGCCCATGGGTTGTTCCTCAGGATTCAGCCTGGATGGACACAGGGCTGAGCAGCAGCACAAGGCACCCTCTGGCAGAGCTCAGGGAGGGCTCAGGTTCTTCCTCAGCACTTCAGGGGATCAGCCCTGAGAGCCTGAGCCAAAGGAGGAATTGCCAACTCCATTCCTAATAAAAATACCACTGCTGCAATAAACCTCCCTGCCTGAGACTTCAACAGCTCCGTGGCCTAAACAGGGACAGGCACCAGAGCCCTCCCAAGCTCCTCCAACAGGAAAAGCTGGGCTCTTCACTGAGGTGAAGGAGAAGAAACTGGCACAAAAGCTATGAAAGGATGAAAGAGAACCGGGTTTGAACTGACAAGACCAAAGCAGTAAATCAGTGAAGCGATGTGATTTGATGATCTCTCCAGTGTCAACAAGAATTAATCCTTTTTTCTTTTTTTTTTCTTTTTTATTTTTTTTCCCTAAAAATGAATATTTCTTTCCCCTCAAATAATTCTCCAATCCTTTCAGTCATGTTGAAGTCTAATAGAGGGAGGGATACTAAAGCAATAAATAATTTAAAAGACTGTTTCTTAGATTGTCAGTACTGATTACACACCAAAGCAATCTTCTGATAAGCATGAGTGAAAAGGAGACCATAGTGTTTGGCAACATAAGCAAAGTTCTGATTCATTAAAGATTGACAACAACAGCCTAAATCTGTTATGTGTTTTGCACATATTTATCACACTAATACTAAGTGGAATGGAAAAGTTTCCCAAGATGTAATGACTAAAATCTAATCTATCAACTTAAAAAATTCTCAACTATTTTTTTTCAGTGCAGAGTTATGAAAATTGTTGAAGAAAATGCTGCTTAGATTCATCTCCTCAGCTTAAAAAAAAACTTGAAAAGGATTTAAAAGGTTGCAAAATCCTTACTAATTGGAAAAGTTGAAGTTTGTCCAAATCCCCATGAACTGTACCTAGTTTAACACCTGTTTAATCAAATCAATCAAGTATTCAGAATCTCAAAGCTGTAGGGTACAGATTACTTCTAATCCTGGAGACATTAAAAAGTCAGCACGATAGTTAAATTTCTAGAGCTGAAGTCTGAACTATAAGGACAAAAAACGTAATTGTATCACAAAAAAATACATGGAGCAAACTTAATTAAGGTGCAGAGAAAACCAGAGCTGTTCTTGATTTTAAAAATGGAATAGCAGTTTTTCATCTCCATCTGAAACACTGGAGCACCTTGCAGTTATTTGCCTGGACAGTGAAGAGATGTCCAAGAAAAAAAGTAGCAATTGCCATTGATCTCTACAAAGATGTTATTTGTGATTTCCAGAAGTGTGAAAGGCCTGTTGAGAAAGGCATCAGGACTCACTGGAAAAGACAGGCTACTTCTGCACCCCAATTTTTCTAAGCAGGGCCAGCAGAGATGCCTTGAGAGGCTCCCTGGGCTGATTGCTGCACAAACAGGGCAACAGGCGGGGAAACAAAATAAAACAGCTTTTGGTTTTGCAGTGTTAAACATAAGGTTTGCAAGGCCTTGGTGTGAGCATCAAATTAGCTCAGGCTGGAAAGAGTATATGTGTGTGCCAGTTCTTTAACACAGCAGAGAGCACAAGATGCACTGCAGGACCAAAATTTTGCATATGCTGCTCCTGAAGCTCAATTATCTCCAGCAGCGTTAAATTATCCCTCACGAAAAAGCAGAGAGTACATAAAAACAAACAGACATTCTCCCATGCAACAGAAGAAGCTGTTTGCCTGTAATGCTAGAAATTGAGCACTTTGCTACCAAATGCAAGTCCATGAATTCCTATAATTAATGGATTATGCCCTATGAATATCCCTGCCGTAATCCACATTCCCAATATTGATATTAAATAATTTCAAGAGCATTAAGGTCATTTTACTTTAGGAGTAAATATTTACTCATGTTTCTGTAAAACCCAGATATCCCTTTAAATATTAAAACACCAAGTACATATTCCCTTTTCCTTTGCCCCCACTGCTTACAATAAACTGCTGTTCCAACAGTCCAGAAAATGCCAGTAATTCTGATGCAAAATGTAGAGACCAAATGACTAATTCAGAAGGTTTACTTTTAAAGAATGAATAAAACCTCTGAAAAGACACAGAGTATTTTAACTGATGTTTAAACACAATATTGGAAACAAGCCATAAAAAGAAATAGAGATGTGGTTGTATTTAATCTCTGCAGAATGTTTCTGCCAGTCTTATCTCCCATATAGGCAATGAATAAAGCCTGAAATAAATTCCTGAAGAAAGAAGAAAAGAGAAAATAAGATCATTTGCTGTGATACTTTTCTGCTGTGGGAATTGTCTATAATCTGTAGCATTCAGAAGCAAGCAACCAGTTGGAGCAGCTTTTGGAGAACAGAAGCAAAACCACTGCAGGTAATCAAGGCTCTGCTCCTTTTGGCCTAAGAACAGAAAAAAAAAAAAATGCTCAGACTTATTCTGAGACCTACTCACAGATCAGTTTAAAATGTTCCATTTTTAGAACTGGGGTGTTGTCATCCTTTAACCAAAAGAAGATATGATCTTCTTACAACACCATAAAATTAGTCATTTTTTGTTGAATTTAATTGTTTCTTTGTCCCCATGTTAGTTCATGGTTTTTTGAGTATTAAAAAGAATACACAGAATGTGCAAATCAGGAGTTCTGGGACGATGCTCAGAGCTAGACAAACAACTCAGTTTTTTGTGTATTTTGATCTTGATACTGAAATCCCTTGAAAGGATCACAGGATGCCACGTTCAGGCTCGTGGATCAGGCTCTGAGACTGATTTATATTGTATCAAAAGCATCTGTGAACCACACAACACTTTGATGCAGAGGTTTTCGCATTCAAACCCAGAGCTCTTTGTCCCCAAGTGGAAACACTGGAACTACAACAGAGTACTGAAAGGACATAATTTGCAGGACTTTCAGAGTTTGAACAACCTAACCTTACATTGAATTTAGCCCTGCCTTGCACAGAGAGAGTGACCAGGCACTGACATCACCCAAGGTCCTTCCAGCCTGAACTGTTCTCCAATTTTGTCATTTTCCTGTGCATTAGAGGTCAGAATTGCAGTTTATATTGATGTCAGACCACGACACACCCACACACACTGCGAGGCTTTAGCTCTGTATCACTGCTTGAACTCCAGCACAGGGCAGGCTGTAGAGGATGTTAAACAAATTAAATCCCTCCGTGGTTACTGTACTGAGCTGTGCACTTGGACCCTAAAACACCTGGGAGTTTCTTTGAGCTGCTGCCTCCCCGTGGCTTTGAGAGGGTCACAAACTCTGTTTCTCAGTGACCAACTTGCACAACAGCCCCCAGGGAGGTCCCCTCCTCCTCAGGGCACTGAGACCTTCAGCAAAGAGAGCAGGGCTCAGACACTGCCCCATCCCACCTGCAGAGACCCCCTAAAGCCAGCACAGCAAACCCTTCTGAACTCGTATCTGCTTCAAAAGAGGAATTGCTTGACAATGCTTTTGTAATTTCTTTACACAGAGCTGCCCAGGGAGGGTGTGGAGTCCCCCTCCCTGCAGACATTCCAAACCCCCCCCGGGTGTATCCTGTGCCACCTGCTCTGGGTCACCCTGCCTTGGCAGGGGCTTGGACTGGGTGATCTCCAGAGATCCCCTCCAACCTCAACCATTCTGTGAACACCTCCTGCTTTATGAGGAGGGCTTTGAACAGCTGAAATAAATAACAGCTACAGGTTATGCTTGAAGCTGGATGGAATAAGCAAGGAAAGGAAGGTCAGATTATTCCAGTAATATTTACAATATTTCACATCCACAAAAAAGAAAGCTTATATAATGCTGATGTATTCCCCAAAAACTCTGCTGAAATTCAACTGTGATGCTGCAAGAGTAATTCAGGTCACAGTTTAAGCTTGTCACATAATTAGTTTACATTTAATCAGACTGCTGGTATGTAAACATAATTACCATTCTCAGACCTTTAATTGAAATTGTCACAGCACTACTGCAAGCTCCTTCCCTGGATCTGCTGCAATGGATTTCCTGCTCACGGACACTAAATGGGCAGGACAGCTTTCCTGCCTAACCCACACTGGACTCTTCCCAGGACACTGGTGAAGGAACAGCCACACCACCACAGCTCAGCCCTGATCACAGATGTAATAAATTAAGTTCAGCTGGTGTTAATCAGGCTAATTACAATTAAGCTAATGCATTACCACCAAACTCATGTACAATGGTTTTCAAGCGTGCCAGGAAAGCTTGTCTCTAATGGGATAAATCTCTACAAACTACAGTTTATGTGCAGTAATATCAAAGACCATTTGTGACCTTAGACAGGGTCTAATCTTACAATTCACCTACCTGATCAGAAAATTTAAAATTTTCATTTAAATTGGTGCACAGTGTTCTTTAAAATTAAGGTTATTCCTACACATAAATCTAAGAAAATATCAGCGCAAGTACTTAGGAACTGTGTGTTAAGAAATATTTTTTCCTCTTAAATGTCCATTAACCTCAAACACAATAGAGGAGCAGCCCTGTACTGGCACACTTCTCCCAGGTGTGCCTTCGAAAACCACCTGCAGGTCTCCTCAGCTTCATCACCATTGTCTCTCTCATTCTGAACCACTCTCCAATTAAATACTATTAAATATTTTTAAGAATTAGGCCTATACTTAGTTTTGTAAATCCTCTAATTAATATTTTCTTCTAGATAAATAGGAGTAGCAGCACCAAAAACTCCAAAGCTGGAACTGACCTTCCACCCTCCTTGTCACCCTATAAGGAGCAGGGATGGGTGATGTGACACTGCCAGGGAAAAGTGAGAGTTACCTTCATTAATCCCAGCTCAGGATTTGCAACAGCTTTTTCTTTGTTTTCTCTTTCTGTTTTTCCTTATTGGTGTTTTATTTCTTTGGCTCCTCTTGTTTGCTTGGCCTGCCTGGCCCGCCCAGATTTGATTTTCTTTCATGGGGTTGTGGAGTGAATGCAATTACATTAAGAGCTGCTCAATATTTGATAAGCAGCAGCCAAAGTTATCCAGAAGGGTCAGGACAGCCTGAAGCTGAGGGGAGATAATGTGCACTTGCAAATTTTACTTGCATTCTCCACAAGTTTAAATTACTTTTAATGAAACATTAACGGAAGATTTGACAAATGACCCCCTGAGACTAAAAGTTTCACAGGGAACTAGCAGTGAAATTAGATTAATAGGCAAATTTTCAGCATGCGGCTTTTACTGTTAAACCAAAATCTTTCTACCACTTAATTTCTCCTTATTATCTTATTATGTTATACTCAGATCATTTTCCCCTGTGCAAATAACACTTATTATTTACTCCCTCTTAATAATGTCAGAGTGTCTCTGCCCTAATTCCTTTCAGGAAACTGAACACCCTTCAAAAGGCATCTCCAAGATCCTGCAGAGCACCAATAAAACTAAGTAATATTTTCCACAAATGTTTAACCCATTCAGAATATTTCCTTTGTGCTGCTGTGGCAGATGAGAAACCCAGAACTCCAGTGCCTGTGTAAAGAGCCCATCCCTCTGCTTACCACCTGGCAGTGTTTCGAAGAGCAAGGCTGGAGAAGTGTTCCTGTGCAATCTCATTAACAAACCATTTCTGCTCCATCAAACATCTGAGCTCTGGCTGGCACTTCAACATGTGAATGAAACAGGTGAGCTGCTTTCTTTTTAGAAGAGTAATCCTGGATTCTGTACTGGGCTCCTCTTAGGGCACCACCACCAAATATTCCATAGTTATTGAACTAAGGGTTTATCTCCTAATGCCAGCAACAACCATTCCTGAGCACTGACTTCCTCACAGACCAGGTTTTGCCACTGTTTCATGTAAATTGTCTGGGTAGGTCCATCAGACAATGAAGTGAGCTGAGTCCCAGATTATTCCAGGATGAAAGGCAGCACAACCTCACTGTGAGGGCTGATGGCCAGGAGTAATTGCAGGTCTCACTGTTAGTTTTGGCTTTAAAACAAAAATAATGATTGCAGATTGTCCACCACAAGGCTGAAAGTGGGCTCTGCCTTAGCTCAACCCCAGAA
This sequence comes from Petroica traversi, assembly GCA_025920805.1. Classification (NCBI taxonomy): domain Eukaryota; kingdom Metazoa; phylum Chordata; class Aves; order Passeriformes; family Petroicidae; genus Petroica; species Petroica traversi. The sequence continues at coordinate 3,438,215 of JAHLSL010000013.1, read as the reverse complement.
ACCTCCCTGAGCTCACTAAGGGGGTTTGCTGCTCTCTCAGGTTTCCTTCACCAAGGCTCTCATGTTGCTTTTTTCTATTACAACAAGAACTCTGATTGCTTCTGCAGCCAATTACTTGTGCTCAAAGGGAGCAAGAGCTGCAGGAATGCAACACTTGATGTTAGAACATGTTGTAATTAGGTTTTCAGCCCCAATCACTGGGAAGGATAAAAACTTCCCTTGCAGTTTATAAATGCCAGTATCAACAAACAACATTTTGTTGTATATGTAATTAATGTGATTGACACTGGGTTGGTTTTTTTTTTTTTGTGAATGAGAATTTCATATATATGGAGTTGAGTGAATTATGTCCTGAAAAACTTTTCATAAACGTTCCCTTTTCCAACCAGAAGCACAATTTTGCTGTTCATGGCCTGTTGACAGGTACCTTATCCTGCCAAGTCCAGAAGAAAATTCCTGGTGAAGATTAGCCCATGAATCCCTTGTGTTTGCTTTACACCAGCCTTTGCTGGAAAGGGACACCAAGATGCCAAAAAAAGAACCCAAAACCAGTATTTTAATTGTGTGAAAAAGAATCATCTTGGTAACATTTTTCTCTGCTACTGCTAAGAGCTATGAAAAACCCCTGCAATTTTCCAGGAGTCTCTGCAAGTTTTACATCTTCTGAATTTGCTACAATTCAAAAGAATAAAAACATATCCTATGACGTTAAAAAACTTTTCAGGGGAATTAATTTTGATTTCCAGTCTCTTTGACCATGTAATAATGTAAGTGTAGGCAATACATTTTTCTTGAAATTCAGTTCGCAAATCTGCTATTCTGAAAATGAACAAACAAAATGTTTCAGCTTCATCACCAGATTTTCTTTCAGTTTTTCTTAAACTGACAGTCTGCTACTGAAAGAGAAAGACCCATGAAGAAAGGTTATGCTTCCACAACAGAGGTTTTCCAAACAGAAACTCACAGAAAAAGTTATCCTAGCTCTCCCTAGAGGCAAGATGGGATGCCCTTGGGGGAAAAAATTCCTCACCAGTGGTAAGGAAACAACTAATCAGTGACCTCAGTTCTGCTCCAGATTTTCTGTTAAATACATCATTAGGATATGCTCTAAATAGGAAACTAATCAAGAAATAAAGCTGTCAGCTATTTCTTTTTCTTTCTTCTTTCTTTTTGTCTCCCTAAAACAAACGAAGCCATGAAGCTGTGCCAGATTTCTGTCCTGTTGGAGGGAAGGTGTGGCTGGGCAGCTCAACCAGCAGCGGGCAGAGCTGGCAGAGCTGGCTGTGCCCCTGCCCAGGAGGTGATGGAGTGGCACCAGTTAGCAGGAACTGTGGGAATTGAGAGGGACACCGAGGAGCAGGGGCACCGAGGAGCAGGGACATTGAGGAGCAGGGACACCGAGGAGCAGGGACACCGAGGAGCAGGGACACCGAGGAGCAGGGACACCGAGGAGCAGGGCTGGTGGAAAGCTCAGCTTGAGAGGAGGGAGCGTTTGTCCACGAAACAGAGGCACAGCCCGCAGAGCCAGTGGCACAGGGAGTCCATTCCCTCCTGCCTCCTCTGCTCCAGAGACACGGGACTGAATTTGGGATTGTCCCCTCTGGTCCCCACTACTCCCTGCAGGGCAAACAGCCCCTGGTGTGTCCCAGCTGGCCCCACACCGAGCCACCCAACATTTCTCCCTCCTCTTCCAGCATGGCTGGCCCAGAGGCGCAGAGCAAAGCCTGCAGCCACAGCCTGCTATTGATTTATCTAATATGGAAATACAAACCCGCAAAAGTGAGCCAACTACGCTGCTAAACTCCCTCCTCAGTGCATTCACCCTTTCCATCAGACCTGGTGTGGATCCTGCACTGCTGGAACTGTTTACCCAAGCCAGCAGAATCACCAGGGTGCTTGAAGAGAACGGCCAGAGAGCGGTGGGAGCTGCTCTTTAGCCAGCACATTTCCCTCCAGCACATCCCCAGCAGCGGGAGAAGCTGCAGCGTTCAGCACATCGCAGCTGGGATTCAGCACAGCCTCCAAAGCAGGAGCAGCGGGCACGGCGGTATCGGAGGAGCAGGGAGCGAATGGCCGAATCACCGCATCTCTGTCAGCGCCGCGTTCTCCTCGCAGGAGTGTGGTGGGTGAGAATTGTCACTGTCATCAGTAACCTGCGGCTGCCTGCGGGCACTGACGGGGAACAGGAGCCGATCCGAGCCGTGCCCTGGCAGGGAGAGCAGCCCTGCAGCAGCCGGGCCCGGCCTGAGCCAGCAGCGGGGTCGGGACCCGCTCCCCTCCGAGTGCCCGAACAATTCTGCTGTAGACACGGCCGAATTCCGAGTCACGGATGTTATCTCAGCCGAGGGGAGAGCTGTACAGCACATGAGTGCTCGAACATTCATCAGGAGTCCCCACACTGTGAGAGGAGTGCAGAATTCCGTGGCTGTGAAGAGGGATGTGCAGCCTGAGCATCCCAAACTCCGTGTGAGCAACCCTGCAGCAAACCCAGCCCAGGATTAAGGACACAAAATCCTCTCCACTAACATGAATGTGCTTATTAAATTTACTTATCCAAGTGCAGTACCTAAAAAATGTTGATCTGGAGCCTCCCTAAGTCCATGTGCTTTAATTCACAACCAGAAGAGTCTCACTGATGTAAATGGTATCTCCATAAAGCAAAGTACCCTCACAATAATTCACACAGGATCACGGCCTCAGTTAATTACAGTAACTCCTTAACATGCCCTTTTTCCCAGCCGTTGGTAGATCTTCAGCTACAATTCATTAAAATTAGTTTTTCATCCTTTTTTTTTTCCTTCTTACACGAAAAAACCCCAGTGATGATTTGAACTAAACAATATGTTCATCCACAGACACACAGAAATACTGCTTCACCAAAAAGTGAAATCCAAGGAATCTAGAGTGAGGAAAATAAGGAGTTATAACTCATACAATGACTGCAGGAAGAAAACTAAATAGCTTACCCTGCTGGTTATTTGGGGCGAAGTCCAAAAGCTGTCATTTACATCAGACCACTCTATACATTTAAAGGGTAAGTATAAACAGAGGGAAAAGGTCCCTGTGGAACAGACACTTGCTGTTTTAAAACTCACTCTTAAAGCAAAAGTGTGAAATTGGAAATCACTGCCAGTTATAACTATGGTAAAGTGAAAAAGAAAAAACATTAATAACCTGAATTGCCCAGGCACTATTACTAAAGTTCTTGTTCACTTTATTTGAATGCTTTAGCACTCAAGCACCTGCTTGAAAACCAAATATTAAGCCTTCATGTTCAGTTATTTTTGAATTTTTGAATTTTTTAAGTGCCTGTTCAGGAATTATGCTTGTGCCAAAGCGAAAATTAACCCAGTTGTCTGAGGTAATACTGTATTTTTATGGCAGAGGAATCTTTTTTATTTGCACAAAATTGAACTATGACTAAAAGCTACAATACAGAACAGGCTAAGAAAGCCACCAAAATAACTAATACATAAAAAGAATAAGTAAATAATTGCAGTTTTTTAAAATGAAAAGATGTTCCTGGTAGCTGTGTCGTTATTTACAAAGTGAGCTATCCCAAAACCCAGCTGTTTTATAATCTAATGCAATGACAAAAATCATTGCTCTGGGAGAAACAAAAGTTTTCCTGAGCTACATTTCTGCAATGTTTTGCTTCAATCATCCTCCATTTGAATGACAGATGAAGAAATGCAGCTTCACTTGCCAGATTTCTGTTTGTGTGTAGAAATTAAATCAGCCAGGCACTGCAGCATCAACAGTGTATGTGCTGCTGGAGATCTGCCTGTAGGGGAAGCTTCTGACATCTGATTTTAGTCTAGAAACAAGACATTCAGGAGAGGGCTACATTGTTAAGAAACTTTGCTCATTCTCCCATCATTAATAACAATCTTAGATCATCAAATTATGTAAGTTAAAATGACTTAACTTCAGCCTTGCAGAGAAAACCAGGCTCTGTCACATGTTTTCAATACTGGCCATGTAAAGGCACTGAGAGCAGAGTGAATGGTTTGAAGTACTAGGAAAATGAAGTTTAATTAAAGGAAGAAAGATTGTGCCTGAATGGCTGAGTTCACACTCATCTGTAGAGCTAAATCTGATTGTTTGTTTTCAAAGGCTGGTTAAGTATGAACTCTATGTTAAAAATAAAGATCACAGAAGCATGTAACATACAGACAACACAAAGATTCAGATTTAAAAAACAGAAAACATCTTAAATTTCATGCAAGTGCTTCAAATTTTACACACTTTTTACGGGGAGGTTGGTGGGATTTCAACATCTAGACATGAAATAAGACAAGAATCACAACATCATTCCTCCTCACTGGAAGAGTCTGTATTGTCTTGTTAGTACCACCCCAGCATCTCTATCCTGTTTCATTTCCTGGGAAATTTATCAGAAAGGACAGAGCACAGGGAAGATGTGAGCAAAACCTTCCAGCAGGGATTAGTACAGAAAAAAGGATGACAAGCTGAAAAATGTGATGTAAGAGCTGCAGTGAAATAAAACCTATTAATCCAGCAGCAAGCATGTTGTTTGTCATTGTTCTTCAGTGCTCAGGACTAAAATCCCCCTCTGCTGAGCAAATGCCTTGTGCTATTTTCTGATTGTATTTCTGGTTGTCAGCCCTGTTGTTCTCTCTGTAGGAATTGTGGAAGATGCTCTGTGTAATTGAGTGGGTGTTATCCCAACACATTGGCAGCACTGGCAGATTCACAGCAGAGGGTGTTGCTCTCTCCAGCACAAACACAGACTCAGGTGCCTCTGTGCAATGTGAAGGAGCAGGAGCACTTCTAGCCTGGCATTTTGGGAGTAAGGGAAGTGTTCAGAGAAGGGAATGTCTCTAATAAAACCAATATAGCTGGGAAAAAAACTTATGGGGCAAAGGTCCTTCCACCAACAGCTGAAAAACTGAATGAGATTTCTGGGATGCTGTCTGCTCTTCACTAGGAATAAAGGATTAGGTTTTAACAAGGTAACATATATTTCATTTCAACGTGTTCATGCTAGCAGCCACATGCAGTTGCTCACAGGCCTGGACAGAACAGAATAAATTATTATTAACTCATAAAACTCTGGTGTTGGAAGATGGGAAAATGTGATTGCTTCTCTTTTCAAAAATTGTTTCATGGTGAGACTGAAGAGTCTCAAACTCCACAAAACCTAGAAGTACACATAGGAAACAACTGCTTACCCAAGGATTGAGCTGAACCTGTGAGAAAAGCCATACAGGGCTAAAACAGAGCTCTGCATGTACCCAAAGCTTTGGGAAAGCAGCAAGGTGTTCAGCCCTGTGGTGGACAAAGCCAAAAATCCAAGAACTGCCCAGCTCCAAAGGCAGCAAGCTCAGAGTTAGGCTCCTGCCCACATTTCCAGGCAGTGCTGAGGCTCCTGCCCATTGCCATGTGAGAGCTGAAAGTGGTGCATCACACTTGCCACAGGCAGCATCACTCCTTCCCCAGAGTGCTGGGAGTTATAATCCATCAAACCAAACTCACTTCACTGAGTTTGATTTTGTTCCTGCTTTCATCATCCTAAATCAAATGGGAATGACAGACTGACAAGCCTTGTGAGCACACACAGCACAGCACAGCCAGAAATCTCCTTTTGAAGTTTTCAGTCTGCTCATTACAGCAGGAAGCAACAGTCCTCATCATGTGCTGCATTTGAGCAACCCCATCCACATCCTGGATGCCCTGCAAAGCATCTGACACGTTTCCCTTGTTCAGAAACAATGAATTTACACAAGAAGCCATCCCTCAGTGTCTTTCATTTGTCTATGGACTTGTCTCAGTGTTTCCTTGGGACTCCAGGCTGTAAAAGCAAATGCAGCCATGCAAAAGGTGCTTTTTGACCTTGTCATCAGCATTTTATTATGAAATCTGGATATTAGCTAGGCTGTGATGTCACAGCTTCAGAAACATCCACCCAACACAACAGCTTCTTCCTCCCATTCTAGGAGCACAGGAATTCTCCATCAGGGATTAACCAAGCTGGGGTAGGCCAGGACAAGACAAACAATACAAAAATTTCACATCAGCAGGTGACCACACCTTGCTGTTTCTTCTAGAGATGATTCCTAATGAGAACAAAGCCAGCAACACTTTAAAAGCACATGAGATGTGCTCATTAAATGAAAAATACAAAATCACTTGGGTTTTCTTTTGCTGAATTAGACTCCCCTCCAAGATAAATATACTAAATAAAAAATAACTACAAAGCAAAAGAAATATCTTTAAAAACTTCTTTTTCTTTAGGGAACCTTTTTCAAACTTCAATTTAAAACAAAACAAAGCAACTAAGAACCACCCAACATCAGCATTCCTTGTCCTACTCCCATCAGCATTCTTTATATATGCAACCCTGTTCCTGAGACCTTCAGCAAAGGAAGCCAGCCAAGAATGGCTCTCATAGCTCACCCTTCCCATGAAAGATGTAGAGATTTTTCTACTTTGAGCATCTCTGATTTTAGCCTCAACCTCCCAAATTTCTTAGCAAAACTCCATCACTGCCCAGCTCTCCTGATCTTACTGGTATAAACTCAAGTGTGAATTTGGCTCTGCTAGACACTGACTTCTCCCTGCAGCCTTTTCTAGCTGAGCTCTCCATCTGCTGAAAGCAATGGAATGACCAACACTGACAACAAATGTCAAATGTGGTGGAAATCCATGCAGAATAATTAGGATGACATTAATTCAGATGCTAGGAAGACAAAGACGGTGGTTAGAATATTAAAAGGATAAAAGATAGAGAGAAAGAAAAAGCTTCTGAAATCTCTATCAGGTGGTTACAATCATTAATAGCTCTAAGGACCATGGAACACCTGGAACTCGTGGGAACACCTGCACCCACACCCTTGTGCACTTGAGGAATGACTTATCAACCCTGATACTGGTAAATATTCATTCTTTGAGCTTTCTGCTGCTAAAAAAAATACCTATATCAGGAAAATAAACCCCTTCATATTAATTGCAGAATTAATCTTTTAAATTATTCTCCTACCCAAGTCTCACTGATCACCTCTGTTAACAAGCCCTACTGATGTTCTGTAAAATCACCACCCAAGAAACAGAACTGTGAATGCTGAGATCCTCAGGAAGGGGGATTTGCTGTGCCCTGGAGCAGGAGAGGCAGTGGTGAGGAGCAGGCTCCCCCAGCAAAGCCCTTCAGGCACGTCAGGCCCCCAAAGCTGTGGTTGTGCCATCTGCCAGCACTGACCCAGCCCTTCCTCACCTCAAACCACAACTGGAGCTCCTGGGAGTTACAGCTGCCCCACACGGAGAGGAGAAGGAAAAGGGAAAAAGTGCAAGACATTACTGCACACTATTCAGGGTGTTTTGAAAACTCACAATGTGCACACGCTCTTCTTTTTATCTGAGGTCTTAAAAAAAGTCAGCAGCTTGAGCAAATCCAACCCCCTCCATCCAAGTTTTAAGAGGATTCTCCAGGAACTGTAAAACCTCATTATTCTACTAATAATGTTCAATAAGGCATCTTTGACTGAAAGGGTATAGGCAAGAGAGTTTATGTTCACCATCACTGAACTCCCTGGGGAAAAGTGCTGGTTATGCTTTCAACACCACACAGAGCAGTTTTAGAGAGCACATGAATGAACCTAAACCCTGAGCACAGCCCAGCTGTTGGCAGGAACTCCCCCCATCACACTGCAAAAGGTGTCATTCTCCTGCCACCACGTGCTCCCAGCCCGAGGAATTCACTGAGTGGGAGGTAGCAGGGGGCAGATGTGGCTCCTGTGCCCATTCCCAGCAAGGACAATCCCCTGCCATGCGAGAGTTGCCACAGTAACTCTGCCAGGGAAGATGGAATCTGCCTGTCTGTGTGAGCTGTGGTGAGCACAGCAGCTGCCCTAACTCGGGCACCACAGAAACCTGAGGGCATCTCAGTGTTTGTATCCTCAGCTGAGGCTGAGGGAAAGGTGCAGGTTTGATAAACTGGATTTCAGCATTGTTTAAGTTCTGTCCCCGTGAGCAGCGTGCTGCTCCAGCCTGCAGGAAGGCAACAAGGATCACCTTGGTGGGGCAAATACAGCTGTCTGTGACATTTTGTGCAGCTGCAGGGCAGCAAGAACTCTGCACAGGGCAAATTATGAGTTAAGATGTGCTAAAAAGTGCACACGGTGTAATTTCTGAAATCATTATAGGAGAGGGTCTAGTATTCTCCAGTTAACTGAAGCACAGAGACCTCCATGCCCTGACAGTAACAATGTGCCAAAGCAGTGAATATCAGGATGAAACAGAGTTTGGCAACCTCAGGGAATCATTTAAGAATTCTTACCTGCAGACTTGTTGCTGTGAGCCTCCCCGTGTGTAAAATGCCTCAGTTCTCCAGATGGAAGTGAAGGCACCTCCACCAGCTGATCTGAACAGGCTGAGCAAAGAGCTCAGCAGGAGTTTCCTAGAGCATGTCATAAAAACAGGGGTATGAGGAAAGGCTGCCCAGGCTCAGGTTCATAATCCATAAACTGTATTTAAATCAAAATCTTTGATTTTAAATTGTGCATATGTACCAAGAAACCAAATGCATAAGTGCTTTCACAATAGCCACTGAAATGCAGCCTTACTTGTGCTCTGAAATGCACAACAATCTGCTTGCAAAGGAGATGGTGCAACTGCTGGAGTAGAAGTACTGGGTTTACAAATTATTATTATTATTATTATTATGTTTGAAAACTCTGCCTTTGATCAATCTTTCTCTCAACCACTGGAAATTTGGTACAAGAGAGATTAAAGATATAATTAACACAGGCTGTTCCATCTAAGGAGTCAGGCACGTGGTGTGCAGAGCCAGACTGAAAACCTTCCCAAGGTGTGAGGGTACAGAACATAAGTGTGCTCCTGTGCTTCCACCACAATCACATTGTTTAGAATGCTGATTCTGCTCTCCTTCTCTCACATTCTCATGTAGAAACAAACCAATCATAATTAGTTTTCCACAGAATCCATAATACACAAATCACCTTTCATTCTAAGGCCAGTGACTCTCAGGGACTAGAACTGTATCCTAATATAGCAAGTGGAATAGAAGAGTCACTCAGAAAAGCAAAATTTAAAGTGATCAAGAAATGTCAAGAAAATAAAAGAAGAAACAAATCCTAGTGTCCCATCAGAAAGTCAGAAAAAGTTTAAAATCAATTGCATGCACTACAGTTTTAAAGAGTCAAGAATCCTAGTGGAGGCTTCTGGATGATTCCTTAACATCTCTGAAATTAATTAATGCTTTTAGCCAAATTATCTACTAGGTGTTTTTATAAGTGATAATGAGGTGAGTATCATCACCTGGGGCTAAATTCAGCTCCCCCACAACTTTCTTGATGCTGTAGAAGAGACCCCCATGACTGAAACACTTCTATTACTACAGTTTAGCATTGCCAGTAGCTTTCCCCATGAGCAGGTTCAAGGCTGGTGACAATGTTTTGCACAGACTGGCCACATTGTCACAGTTTTCCTCATTCTCCCCTTCCTTTCAAGGAGTCACAGCCACTGGAACAGCCTCCATCCATAAACCCTGTGTGTAATAAACCTAAGAAACGCGTGCATCTAAAAAAAGCTTTAAAGCTGACTTAAAGGCATGAGCCAGATCTTCATTCTTCATGTCAGACTTGCAGAACAGCAGCTGTAACCCTAAGGAAAATCATATTGTTTAACACCTCTGATTATTAATCCATTCAAGAATAAAAGTAATCTCAACTAACAAGGTAATTCCAAATCAAGTGTCAGCCCTGAATTCTTAAAATGCTTCTCAAGTTTTGCTCAGAAAAAAACACAGCACGTAACACAATGAGATGATCATTTATCCAAACTAAAAGTGCATGTGTATAATAAACATTAAAAGGGCATGCATTGATCCATATATTAATCAGATTCATACCCACAGACCAATTTTTCTCTCTCTGGGGTGTGAAGAACAAGGCTATGAATCATATTGTGAACATTTAAGGATCACACTTGAATAACCTAATTGTGTACAGCAATGATAGGATGAAAAGAAACTTAATCAAACTCTGAACTCTTGTTAGGTTTCATCCTCTTAAATACAGTTCTATGACACCATGCTAATAAATTATTTGGATGGGAGAAGTGTTGGTTTACCTTATTAATATTCTGAATCTCATCTGCCCATTTTCTTCATGCTTCATCTCTTCATCTGAATAGGAAAACACAATTACAGAGAAAAACATCAGGGTTTTATGCAAGTTCTGTTTCTTTTTTTTTGTTACAAATCATGTAAATATATACTTTTTATAAATTTACTGCCTAATAGAGGAACCAGAGTTTTGCTACATGTGAAAACTGTCAGCCGATCTTTAAATATTTATCTTTTAATTCCCCTGGTAACATGTACTTGGAAATGTTTTCATAAATACATCGATAACTGTCTTGTACAGCTCATTAAGGAAGCTTTTTATCCTTTAGTGTAATAGTTCAGTTTACAGCTGCCTGTGAATCACTTTTATGGCCCTCCATTAAGCACGCCCTTCAAACTGCAATTATTTGTCAGATTTTGTATATACGGAAGCAATCACCAGAGAAACAATGAAAGCTGAGAAGATGCATAAACACTTGGAGGCAGCCCTTGGCCCGTGTCCAGCAGAGATTCCCTCCTCCAGCTCTGACTCCACAGGGAATGAGCTGCACTTTGCCAGATCCACCCAGCCAGGCTGGGCAGGTTGTGCACGGGGCAGGGTGGGCATGCTGGCTCTCATTGACCAGGATGGGATGCCTTGGATGTCCCCCTCAAATCCCTCAGGAGCTTCCTCTGAGCTGCCAGGACCCCATTCTCTCCCATGGTGTGGTTTTACAGCTTGTACAGTCATGACCTTGATACTGAGGAGGGCATCTCCTCCACTCGTGCTTCTTGCCCAGTCCCAACCCACCAACACCAGCAAGCTTCTGCTCCAGAAAGAACTAACTTACAGGAATGTTGCCCTTCAATGGAATATGCCACAGTTATTTTTACTTCCTAGAACTTCCTAACAAAATATAGACTTAGATAAGTAAGTCTATAAACATCAAGTTTGAAGCTTTTGGTTGGTTTGGGTTTTTTTCAGTGCAGTAAGCATTGGGTATCTGCTCCCAGAGTGCTTGCTTCAAAAATTAATCCAGTATCCTATTATTTTCCCTATTTCTGTAATTGAGTATATGACAGAAATTGCCATTTGCCAGGTCAGTGTAAATTCAGTCACTCAGGTACCTTGCAGGGAGCTGCAAGGGATGTGCAACAGGCTTAGAACTCCAGCCCACAACCAGCTGTGATTGACCAACCTGCAAGGGAAGCACAAACCAAGCAAAGCACCCAAGGATTCACTCCACTGACCATCCAGTGAAGAGAGAAGGCAATGATGTCCAAGTCAAGGTAAAGACACTAAAATGAAGAAGGAATTACAGCAGACTTTGCTCCAAGTGGATGTGCTCTCTCTGCCAAGGAGATGCAGCAAGAGAAGCTGCTGGGCACAGGGAGCTGAGGTGTAAGAACTGATCAGATTAACACGATTAATTCTGTGATTGGATTCTGTCTGAATACTCTGATCCACTGCTGCTGAAACCTATTAAATATTTCCCTGCCAGATGTCCCCTTCTACAAGGGCTGTGGGTCACAAGAAGTTAACTTACATTGTCTGCTGCAGCCAGAACTCTTTGTGTTTCTGCATGTCAGCCTCCTGAAACAAAATGCCTTTGCAGAATACACATTTCATTTTAACAGATACAGATGTGGCTTCTGCCACAGCTGAGAATCATAGGTTACATTTCTTTTAGAATCAAATCAACTCATGACTAATGTTATAAACACCAAAGAATATTCATAAGGATTTTCCACATAGTGCAAAATGCTGCTGCAGCTTAATTGTACAGAATGCTTACATTATTCAAGGAGATATGGGACACTGATCAGTTAGATATGAGGGTAAATAGTGTTAAAAAATTTTAGCAGTACTGAAGAGAGAGAGAACAAGTTTTGTTCAGTCTCAACACTGAAGACAACCGGTGATGGATGTGGTGGCTGGTGATGGCTGCATTGTGCCTCCCTTCTGATGTTCCTGATAGATTTCACTGCTCCTCACATGCTCAGGAAGGCAGCAATAATGGATAACAAAAGGTAGAACTGGAGAACAAAGGGAAAAGCTCATTCAAAAGTGAAAGAAAATTTATCTTCTTATCTTCTAAGGAGTTTTCTTGCTTGATTCAGCCACCATATGTGATGCCTAAAAATTGTTAAATCCAAGTTTTTGTTATTATTAATTCCTGCTAAATATGTCATCCAAGAGACCATTAATCTGTTTTTAAACACTTTGACATCCAGTGCTGCCACTGTACATATTCTTTAAAATACATTTTCTTGTCACACTTGAGCAGGTGGACAAAGAGATTTCCTATTGTGACACATCTCCAATGACTGTACCAGTAGCCTTTTTTTTTCTTGAATCCTGCAACAATTTTTCTAATTACTTGCTAACATGCTTTGAGGTACTGCAGAGAAGTGATGCCCATTACTATCAGCTGCTGTTAACAGAAGATTTTTCAATAGCATGAACAGGAGCTTTGTATCTTGGGAGATATTAAAAGCTTTCATCTGGGCTCCAAAATTCCAGCAGCATTTCAAAGCACAAAAACTCTGCACCCTTCACTCTGTACCACAGAAAACAGGGATCTCTCTCAAACTCAGAAGCAGCAATGACCCAGAAGAGCCAGAGCTCATAACAAGGGTTGTGATGCAGGGAGAGGCAGATCCTGGAGCCCCTGGAGCCTGGTGCTCCTGTGCTTCTCAAGCAGATGAGAACAGCACATTGGCAAAGTCCACAAAAGTCCCAAACCCAACATCCCAGGGATGAATTAGGGCCAAGACCCAGCAGTGATTTTTGGCCCAGCCAGAAATGCAGGCCTGTGCTCTTGTGTAAGAAAATGGTTTCATGTTGCTTGCTCAGTTGTTTACTGAAGTGAACTTAACCCTTGTGACTCAATTCTCTTCTCCACTTCATTTTCACACTGTCCTACTCTGGCTGTAATTCTGTCTCTAGGACAGATGTCAGCCTTATGTGTGACTAAGGGGGGGCAGCACAGGAGCAGCAAAAATTCTCAGTAACCAGCAACTGAACTCAAGATGTCAAGCACCTTGGAGGATGGCAGACACAGAGCCAAGGCTGCAAATTTCTGCAGTTATTGCAAGAGTGAAGGAGAATATATTTGTAAAGCTGTGTGTTCAGGTATGACACACAAGCTCAATGACTTACACATATTGTCTAAAGCAATGGGGATTTAACCCAGCAATTACTGCTTATCAGTTAAAGGGATCTATTTTCTTCCAGAGCAGTTAAGAGGGGAAAAAAAATCTGCTTTGGCTCTTGTGCTGTGCAGGATGAGTCCCAGAAACTTTATATACCAGTGCTGCTACGAAATAGGTGGCTGCACAAGCCAGCAGAACCAATGCACTTGTGAGCACCTTCTGCATCATCCTCCACAGCACTCCAAAAATGAAATGTCACATGCACAGATTTGTTTATTGCTTAATTCAATGCCACAGCCCAATTCCTGACGTAGCAGGTGCCACTGTGTAAAGCAGCCTATCAGTGCCAGCAGGGATTGATCTGCTTTGTTTCACTTGAAGTAGGAGCATTAATTGTCCCTTTTCACACCTTCCTCGCAGCTGCACTGCACCTGAGAAACATTTCATTCCTTCCACTGTGTAAAGCAATTACACACTTGCTCTGCAGTGAAAGGTACAGGTTGCAGTGTACACACACTCACCTTGCAGCTTTAAATTCAGTGATCTTTAATCATACAGTTCCACTGCACAGAAACCAGCTGACTGCTGGTATGATCTGACTGAAACTGAAACCAACCCAAAATATTTATTATAAAGGTCTTTAAGTTCAATGTGAAACCATTATCACAAAGTATTCATGGTTCTCTGAAGACTGGAGAGCTGACAAAAGGCTGTGGAACACTGAAAGTTCAATTGAACCAGTAAAGCAGAGATATACAGTGCAACACAGAAACAAATTCAAGGCCATAGATATAATCAGATAACTCTGGTTCATGTTAACTTGCACAAAAAAAATCAAAAACCAAAGCCAAACCAAAAAACCCAAAACCAACAAATAGAAGAAAATAAAGCAGCTGTAAGATACAGCTCCCTATTTCTTCAAGATTAAATGGCCTTTGGGTTCTTTTGACAAGGTATTGCACTGCAAACTTACATTTTTTGGGGGGGGTTTTTTTGTCTGGAAAGTAAATATTAGTGTAGAAAATGCGCATTAGTAATGAGATTTACTATCAATATCTGATCCAGAGTATTTTTTTACAGATTATGAGATCTTCCTTCTTAATCACTCTGGTTTGTTTCAGCTGAATTTGTTCTTTATTTGCAAAATCCTAAACCTGATGAATCAATTCACACATTCACCTACTTCATAATGCTGTTGGACACAAACTAATTAAATGCTCAGTAAATATCTTATCCATCCTCACTCCAATACAGCATCACTCCTAGAAAACTATTTGCTACAGCTTTCTCCCATTAATTTTTCATTGTCAAGCCTCAGGTCTTTTGAGACCAGCTTTTTATCTAGATAATCACTTTGTTAAAGTTTTTCTCCTATTATTGATTTAATCTTTCCTGCCAATTTATCTGGTCCTCCCTCACTGTGCTTCTTTGTGTCTCCCTACCTGCAGGGAGGGAATGGCAGTCACCTGTTCTGAGCTGAGCTCACACCTGAGCTGTTGCTGCCCAAGTTGTGCTGGTTTAGTGATTTCACAAGTTTCCCAGTAGTTTAAAACTGTTCTAATGGGCCCTGGTTTGCTCATCTAATTCATAAGGTGTTTCAGACCCTGCCCGAAGAGTGATTATTTCCTTCTGAATGCAGCACTATCTTGTCTTAACAATGAAGCCTGAGCAGAAGTGGCTGAATTTTAAACAAGCCAAGTAACAAATACTGCCTTGCAATGCCCCCCTGCACAATTGGGCAAGGACTGCATTTCAATTTATGGTCATACATCAGTGTACACAGAGCTGCACTAAAGCCAAATGAAACCTTGGTGACAAGACTTCACTTCCCAGTGTGGCATTTAAAAAGGTCTTGTAGAGGTAGGAAGAGAAGCCCACCAGTTTTAGTGAAAGTCACTGCTGACAGGACCTACGGCCCTGCCCAGACTTTACAGCATGATGGCTCAGTTTAACACTTCTGAGAAGAGCCCACTACATCCACTTTCCTTACAGATTCCAATCATGGGGTTTCCCATGGAAAAGACCTCCCTGGTATTTTCCCAGCTGGAAAGTCACAAAGCACAGGCTCCTCTACTTGTGGCAGGTGCTGAATTTCCTGCAGCCAGGCAGGGAATCATTAACAGGACAGCACAGGCAGTGCAGCTGCTGCAGGGATGCCACAGGATCTGGGTGAAAGTGCCCCAAAGGACTGCCCTGAATTCCAGGGACCAATTCTCCACATGCAGAGTAGCAAAGGCAGTGCAATCCTGTGTTCTGTGCCACCTCACATTTCTGGGTTCTAAAGAGGAGAAAATGAGACCCCAAAACAAACTTTCCATTTGCTGTTCCCACTGGGGTAAACCAAAGCCTAAATGTAGCCCTCTCCAATAAACTGCTGGACACCAACTCTCTCAGGGCTTCAGTTACTGTGGCACCTCCCTGCAGCACCCCATTCCACTGGGTCTGCTGCACAGGGGTGAGTATTGGGCTTTCAAGCTTTTTCCACTCACACTCTTATAAGGCAAAAAGGAAAAAAATGGGTAAAAATCCTCAGAATATGCCTGTATTAACACAACAGGATTCCTTGGGTTTCCTAGAATAAGCTTCTGAAATGTTTGCATAGAGCTAATCCCTTTAAATTTAAATATGGCAAATACTACCCTAAGATATTTGAGCCTACTTTTATAAAGTTGCTGGGATTTTTGGCCATCAAATAAAGATTCACTCAAAGTGAATCTCTGCTTCAAATTGCTGAGTATACATCATCTTCACATCACTGAAACTGCTGAGCTGAAAAGCCAAAACCAACAAACCTGCAGAGTTGCCAGTCACCTGAACTAACAGCTGTAAAGGAAACAAAAATTAAATCAATTCAAACTCTCCAATACCTAAAATATGGTAATTCCCTAATAAAATTATTAATAAATAATAAAGGCTTAGAAAAATTACATCGAAACAGACATAATTTAAAGGACGACTAAAGAATTAAAAGTGTTTAATAGTTCTCTGAGTGGGAGACTCGCAAATATAACCAAAAAGAGTGTGACTAATTCTAATTTCAGACATTCATATTTTCAATGTTTTTAATAGCTCATTTTCACTCCCACATACAGATGCTGTTCAAGCATCCTTATACATTTAGTAATTCATAGCAACAAACAACCTCATGGAGTTACAGGCTCATCAGACTTTAAAGTCACACCCAGGCAGCAGGAAAACAGCACAGAGCAAATTATCTCAGCCTTCACTTCACGTGGATTTACTGACATTAGGAATCCATAAACTAAAGTTTTTGTTCAATTAATGTATTCCTGAACCTCACTTTAAATTTCTTCTCCTTCGTTTCACAAAAGTTTCAGAGTGGCTTCCTGAATAAAATAGAAAATCAAAGTCTCCCTGCAGGACATGGGGCTGGTTAAAATCAAATCTCATTCAGAAGTTCCTGAAGAAAAGCTCTGTGCATCCCCAAGACTTGGTGAATCCTCAGGCTGCCTAGGACTTATTCACAGAGTTACACGTGGCTCTTTGGCCCGTGGTTAAAACTGAATTCAAGTTTTTTGTAATTCAGAGCACTTTCTATTTAGTTGATAGTAAAAGTCAGATTACATTTTCCAGCCTATCTCAGGTAACCTCCTTGCCACACATCATAACAATAACAAGGCCAGATTAAAAGCTGGCTAAGGGTTCTGCCTTTTAAAAAAAAACAGGTTTTGACAGAACCTCCCAGCTGAAATCCATGTGTTGGCAGTTCTTGGCAACTATCAGAATCCTCAGTTATCTGACAGATGTGAGGGTTCAGGTTCTCTTGAGTGACTTTTTTGCTTTGCTGCAAATCCTTAGGAACAAGAAAACAAAAGCAGCTCTGCTGGCTGAGTGTACGATTGGACATTCACAGACAGAAGGATGGCTACACCAGGGCTGGTGCTCAGTTCCCAGAGGATTAAAACCAAAGCAGGAACTCCTCATGACCTGGTGGGGCTGTGGGACAGCTGATCACGGTCCAGCTCCTCTGTCAGGTTTTCCTGGTTAAACAAAGCTGCTCCTCCCCCTGACACACCTTCCCCTCATCCCATCCCAGGGAAGGTGTCTCCTGGACACGTCAATCAGGAGCTGGAACCAGTGAGTTATTTACAGAGAGCTTGGAAGCGCCCACAGGGAAACGGTGACCAAGGAGAGCATCCCTGTGCCCCTTCCTGGGCATCTACAGAGCACAGCCCTGCTGCTGAAATCAAAATATCCCAGCTTCCATTACTCTCTCTGGCATAATTCATCTCCATAGCAGTTGCATTTGCTGCTGTATCCAGAGAGTCCTTTCCCCCTCCCCTTTATTTCACCTTTTCTCCACAGAAGGGAGCTGAAGGTGCAAAGCAGAGCCAGAACCTCAAACACTCCCTCCTCCCCATCACACACATTTGTATGTGAGCAACTGCTGAACACTGCCTTAGCTGGAGGGAAGGAAGCCCCAACAGGCAGAATGCCTCCCACTACCTTTTCCTTCTGCTCTTTAACAGCACCAAAATAATATTGACATTTTTAAGCCAAGAAGAACGGGGGGTCTGGGTAGGCATTTTACTATAGGATCAAACATTAACCAGACATAATCCTGTGGCTTCAGAACATCAACCTCTTCCCATCAGCTCCCTGAGCAGCAAACACATGTAGCTGTAATCCCTGCCTTTCACAATCTAAACCACAAGGTTAATCTGCTGTCAGCCTCACATTGGGCATATTGTGGCTGAAATTCACCCTGAATGCATGAAAACAGTCTGCAGAAGTCTGAACTGCATCTATTGCTGGATCTGAGTTCGTAGGCATGTCTTTAATTTAATATTTTACAGAATGGCAAGCACTATAAAGGACTTAGTGATGTTGCAATGTAATGAGCAGCACCAACCTACTGGATGAACACAGAGTGAGCCACCTGCCTCGCTCTAAAGAACTGTTTAACAATTCTTCTCCAAAATCACAGTCGAACCTCTACAAAACAAAAAAACAAAAACAACAAATAAACCCCCACAACAGCAATGAAACCAAACAAAAACGAGAAACAAAACAAAACAGAAAATAAACCAGCCTAAATTATGTACAACAGAGGAAATATGTTTGGCATGAAAAAATCCTCAACTCCTTTCAATTCCTAAATGAACAAACACTGGGGGAAACTAGATCTCTCGTCCAAAAAAACTATGAAAAAAAATTGTAAGTGTTGAAAGTGAGCACTTGCATCAAATGAAATACACAAAATTCTCCCTTTAACCTATGCCAGAGGGCACAGAAGTATGGACAGAATGTTTTAACATGTAAATAAAATAAAAAAGCCCAAATGAGTCCCTCTACATTCCATCCTGCATCTCCATCCAACCTGCAGTCATCACATTCCTCATACCAGGAATTCCCAAATAACCCCAGCTAGCCACAAAATCGGGAGAATTTACATGGCCTCAAACACTCCAAAGACATTACTAACAATTTGATGCTGATTGCTCCTGGATACCTCAAAAATTAACCCTCACAAGTGCCAGTCTCTCTGGCTACTGTGAGAATTTCCTGGCTTTATGCTCTTAGTAACGTGGAAACACTTTCTGTCTGATCCTGAGCTGACTGGAGACTGGAAGTTCTCATTGACCCGAGTTACCACGTGTGTGTAGTCCCCTGTCAATCAGAGCTGCAGGGGCAGGGACACTCCGGAAAAGGAAGGAGGGAGATGAGCAAATACCTGAAAAAGCAGCCTTTAAAGTGGGCTCAGACAACTGTAACAAAATTAACAACCCTACTTGCAAAATCACTGCTGAGCACAGAGTGAAATTTAAAAAAGGGGACAATCTCAGACAGCTCTAAGTGCACAGCAGAAACTTTACCAAATCCTTATCCAGCCTGAGCAATGGAGCACAGTCAAAGTCTCTGTAAAAAATACAGCTGAAGTCAGTTACTGGCAGCTGTGTGTTAATGGTTTCAGAAATCCTTTGTTATATTTCAGTGTATTTGGTCATTGGTACTGAAACAATCTAAATGTCCACAAACAGATCTGTGAGCAGAAGGACAAGAAAGGACAACTCGGGTTATCCCTATTGTTTGTCCATAGAGTATGTTCTTGTTATTTTGGGGGCAATCACCATGATCAGTCTTTCACCTGTTCTTTTAAACTCTGTGCTCTCTCTCCAAACATACAGAAGAACTGGTATTAACTCATTAGTTAATTTTTTTATTTTCCCTTAATCAAGTCTTCTGTACAGGTGCCTGATCTGAATGGAAAGCAGCTCAAACCTCTTCAGAAGTACTTTGCTAGTCCAGAAAAAAATCCATCCTTATGGAGGAGAGATTTTTCATTGTTGGCTGCTAAAGCACTGAAAAGCTCAAAAAAAAAAAAGCTCTGAAATTACAAACCAGAAGCTTGAGAGTGCTACAGCACTAAGGAAAGTGCTCCTTTGAGCTCTGCCTTGTGCGTGACAAAGATCTCACCAGAACTGGGAGCTGATGTTTCAGACAGGTGACAAAAGCCAGAGCCAAGCTCCTCCACCTGGGCTGTGTCAGCCTCTGTAAACAGCCCTGTCCTCTGCAAACACACAGGGACAGGGCTTGGGCAACAGCAGAACTCGCAGGGATGGGGAAAAGCTGCTGCTAAACATTTGGGGTTTGATGGGGAGAAAAGGTCTCCATTTGGGGACATTTCAGATCATCACAGCAGCTTTTGAAGGGTCATCAGGATTTAGAGGAAATCAGATCCAACAGAAATCAGACTGTGCATGTCCCCTGGTGTGTCTGGCCTGAAAAAGGTCAGCTCCAGGAGGGATTAACAACCTCTTGAAATCACACCCTGGCCTGATGGAGCCAGTGAAGAAGCTGAGAGCAAACAGCTTTTACCACAGGCTTCTGTCCAAGTCCTCTGTCAGTTGTAAGTGCCCACAGAGAACAGGCAAGCAGCTGAGACAAAGTCATTCGAAGTTTCTGTCAAAGTTAACTGTGCTTTGCAGTATATTGCTACCATTAAAATGACTAGTTTTTGCTAGCAGTAATTACTGAGATGTCAAAAATCAAATGATGAATTAGTTCAATAGAAAGTCCAAGACACAAGTGAAGGGCAGCTCCATCTTGCAGAGCACATGAGCTTTCCCAGGACCTGCGGTGTTTGCACAGCCCCTGCTCTGTGTGGGGCTGGACCTGCCCGAGGTGAAGGGAAGATTTCCCTCCCAGCACCACCAGTTCACATTTTCACAGCTCTGATCAAAAGGCACTCACCAAATGAAACAGAAATAAAAGCATCCTCTCAATACCACATCCAGTGACTCAGTGAACCAGAAGTCAGGTCGCACATTCAATCAATTAACCCATCAGGAATCAGGTGGAATCAGGAATCAGATTGGAATTAACCAATTGCAATCAGGTGGAATCAATTAACCCATCAGGAGGAATTAAGCATGGCCAGCCTTGCGTTTGCTGTAGGAAAAACTGGAATTTCAAAAAGGAAAACTGACTACAATTACTTTTCCCTCATGACTGAATATCTTTAAAGATAATGCAACAAGATACAGAACGTTCAAATGCAGGGACTAACAGAATATCCATTTGCTTAGAGTTCAGTGAGTCAGACCTCACTGCAACTTGTTACTGAACTTCCCAAAAGAAGTTGTTACTGAGATTAAATTTTATATAAGATTTATTCCTTGAAGAGGGAGAAAGCTCTTAGCACTCTTTATTGGTGAAATCAGTTTTGAATTTTTTTAAACTGCAATTGTAAGCAATCTTGCCAGAAAAGATGATGAACTTTTTCTGTGGTCATGCAGGATTTGTTTGCAGGCTCCATTCAGGGATGGGGTGGAAGCTGTCTGGGTGAGGAGGACCAAGGAGCATTTAACAGGGCAGACAGAGGTCTCTTCCTCTCTCCTACCTGCAGGAGCTCTCTGGCAGCTTCACAAGAGCTCTGCCACCCTCCTGCTCTCACTGGGCACCCCAGCTGGCAGCCCCCAAATCCTGAGGTGCAAATCATCATCACCACAGAGCTACAGCTCTAGAAGCAAGTTCATTCTCCCAGCATCTTTTGTACCTCCCTTTTTAATCTCTGAAGGGTGTTAGTAACACACAACAATTACACGGCACTTTTGAGTTTTAGATCCCAATGCTCTTGACAAGAAGTGGAAAATATTCTGTTTTCAAGGTACAGAAAAGAAGTGATTAAAGGACGCTCAGTGGTTGTTTCAGATAAATAACCCAGGTGTGCTGAGTGGCAATCAAGATGCTTTTACTGTCATGTTGGTTAATGCATTTCAGGCAATGATTTCAGGATTGGAGCAC
Organism: Petroica traversi; assembly: GCA_025920805.1. Lineage (NCBI taxonomy): Eukaryota > Metazoa > Chordata > Aves > Passeriformes > Petroicidae > Petroica > Petroica traversi. The sequence goes on along the minus strand of JAHLSL010000013.1, from coordinate 3,416,707 downwards.
AAAAACTTTTGCAGTTATAAAAGAGATAAAAGTCAGCCTATTTTCTATATCCCATCCCATAAACATAAAACTACCCCTTTTAAAAATACCAGCCTCTTTTAAATCTTGTCCTACTCTTGAACTGATATTACATTAAAAAGGGCCAAGGAGGGGTCACCTCAAGACACAAAAACATAATCAAATAACTTTATGAAAGTGAAAACACATCTCAACATGGAGATTTCCAAGAAACAGCCTGAGGTATCTTCATTCAATACATACTTGTCCTGAATAGAAAAGATTTGCTTCTAGGACAACTTTAATTACAAAACCAATGTAGGGATTTGAGAAGGAGCAGTTTATTTCTTACTAGTAATCAAATGTTAGATATTGAAACAAGAGGTTCAAAGACGCTAAACATGCCAGAGGAATCAAAGTGATATTCTAATATTGCACAAATATTAATATTGGTGGTTTCTGGGTGGTTTTGTAAACATTTCCTAACACAATTTAACAAATTGCCAGTACAAAGGCTGAGTACTGCTTTGACAGAACAGAATGAGTGCTCATGGATACCTATAAAAAATATATTTTAAAGCAACTAATAAACTTCTCACTGACTGTGGTACTATGCTGTAAATTTGGCCCACAAATATTTAGCAGACATGATCAGAGAGGATTACAGCTGTCTCTTACATTATATCTGCTTTCCATGGTGCCAGCCAAACACCAACCATCATTCCTTTACTTATGTAAGAGATTGAAAAACACAATCCACCCCAACACTACAGCACAACAAAACTCATTGATTTCGCAAGAAGCGACTGCCAAGAAAAATGGCTTTCATCACACTTCATAATAAATTTATCTAAAAAGTCATTTGTTTAAAGTATTGCCTCAGAAAGCTCCCCTGAGACATGCCATCTTGATGGCACTCTTTTCATTATTCAAATATAATGAAGTGATTCTGCATGGTTATGCCGGACTATAAATCACTGCTGGAAAAAAAAGGCATGTTCAGCATGTTAACAGAGCAAAGATCAGATTCTGAAGAGTGTTTTATTATTGCATATGCACTTTATCTCTTGCACATACACAGCAGATAGCAACTCTTAGTACTTTCCCAAATTCCATCATTATTAAATTTGGGAGCTGACAGGGGAGAAAGACTTTAAGCAGAGGCTGATTTCCCAGTTCCTGTCCAGTGCTGCTGCAAAGTATTAAACCTCCCTGAGCCTCCCAGACCCACATCTCAATGCTGGAGAAAGTCAGCAAAAGCAGAACACTTGTGGTCGTGGTTATTTCAACCAACTTCTGGTTAACAAAGAATTAAACACGTTAGAGGTTACATTGATGCTAATTGATACTGAAAAATCAGATGATATGAACATTTACTTTCAGGAAAGAGTAAAAGGACTTGTCTTCTTTCCAAAACTGCTGGGAATTACTTTTTAAAATTAATTTATACTCCATTTTATATCTGAGTAAATGTCAAATACACTTCTCTAAGGCTGCAAACTAAAACCCAATGGCAGTATTTCACACAGTGGATTACCCAGAGTGAAAATCACTGTAGATTTATTGGATAATTTTTTTTAAATTTACTCCTGGTCATGGTTCGCAGCAGTTTTGAGTTTTCAATTCTCTAAGAAACACTTGACAAGCAGGATCCCCTTTGTCAGTGCCTCACACACAGGAAGAGCTTTGCATTACTTCAAACAGCTGAAAAACTAATTAAAATGATAACCTTCTATTGCAAGGCAAGCTGGTGGTGATTTAACTCGTGGGCAGAGAGGGAACAGTCCCTCGTGTCTGCATCCAGCCCGGTGTGGGCTGTGCTTGCTCTTCCCATTTGCTCCTGGAAAATGGTGCAGGTTTGTGACCAGCCTGCCCAAGCCCCTTCTGACCTCGAGTAGCTTTGGTGATGCTGTTTTACCTTGAAGCCTCTGAGCTCGTGTGAGCAGCAGCATTTTTGGGAGACTGGGGAAAGATTCAAAGTGGTGCAAACAAACAGGATCAGTGGAGTGCAAGCAAATGAGAGGAAAGGTGATACCCTGAGTAAGGACTGCAGCTGTGTGCTCCACTTCTGCATGAAAAACTGGAGATCAGTCAGAGCAGATAACAAGAAAGCTTTAAAGATTGCATCATAGTTAATAATGGCTTTCTTTTATCGATTATGCAATTTTGCTTTCTTGTATTTATACTGCCTTTTTTCACATGTATCATCTGTTCACTCAGATCTTTAAAAACCAAGCCAGAAGATACAAAGAACAGGAGCACCACAGACAGACCTAAGATAAAATTTGTATGAAGTAAAATAAAGTACTTCAAGACTTCATAAATCATTTCAATATTAAGTATAAAAATCGTGAGTAACCACAGTGGAATGACATTTAACCAGGTTGGCAGGAAAGCCTTGAAGATGAGTGATATTGATAGTGAAAATCATTAAATGCTAGTGCACTTAACTTCTACCAGACTTCCTAAAAATGAGAGATCTGCAGGGTTAACTGAATATCTTAAGATCAGGAGATCTGATTAAACCTTAACAGTAATTGCAGCACTGCTTAGAGTTAATGGTTCAAGTTACAAGAGGCTGAAAAGCCAAATAAAGCAGTTAATGTGAAAGCTGAGCTACCAGGCTGAGTTTCCTATTGTAAGAGAAACTGCCAAACTCAACAACTTCTACAAAACTCCAAAGTGTCCCATGTCATAACTGTGACTTTGTTAACCTTGCAGGTTTTTTGTACAATGCTCCAAAATATTAATGCTGTGGAAAGTTTGTGGGGTGGAGGGAAACCACCAAAAAACCCTCAGATTCCTAAGTGTACAGAACTAAAAAATACCAATGTCACTGACAAAAACCACAAGAAAACAGGGCAGGGTATATCGGGAGATTTTGTTCTCTCAATAAAACTATTTGTTATATACACTATATTATCTAATCAGCACCTCTGAATCATTCCTCAAAATTTCAGCCCTTGCAGGTTTCAGCCTGGACAGGTTCTCCATATCTCCACTGGAAACAAAGAGACATGCTCAGAAGTCCAGGAACTGGGGAAAAGCACGAGCACAAAAACCCCTAAACCAATCCCAGTGCTTGGTTTCAAACCTGAGTTATCCCTCATTCAGACACAATCCTTCCAATTGCTTGATGTTTCTTAGAATAATGATTTAAGCTGAAGTATTTTTTAGGAAAAGACAGTGGCTTGAAAGAAGAATGAAGAAAGTACAGAGGGTTGTTTTCTTTTTATGTTCAACATAGAATTTCTGCTGATAGGCAAAGAGGCACCTGTACCTCAGGGCTAAGCATTTCTAATTCCCAGTGGTAGCAATGTCCTTCTCCAGAGCTCAGCAGGCTGAGAGCACCCAAGTCCTCAAAGCACAAGGGATCACCATCAACCCCTTCAGAGACCCAGGAAATGCTGGGAATATGTTCTGCCACAGAACAAAGGTCAGTTACAAATTTGGTTAATGCCACCTCTTTATTCCTATTCACTCTGTTCATTTTCACTCTCACACTTAACATTCCCACCTGTACTGAGCTGCAGATGATAATTCAAACCCTAAATGCTATTTACCAAGCCTGTCCCACTGCACGAGGCACTGGGAGAACAATTAAAAAGGAGAAGTGAGCGTGAAGGGCGATGTGGCACTCACATCTCTGCAGCAAAAGCTGATTGAAACATATTAATTTAGGCAAGCTGCTTATTCTTGCAGTGATCAGTCAAATTCATTCACGCTCTAAAACACCAGTCATTAACCACATCAACCACGTTCTAAAAGAAGTGAAGTTGTTATCTAATGGAAATCACCAAGCTGGGGCTTTCAGAGGCTTTTTTTTATAGCAGTGAAAATTCCACAAGTTTCCAAAGAGCTTTTAATGATTTTTAGAAATTAGACACAAAATTACTACCTGATACAATTTTACTTACATAAAAATATGCATGGAAAAAGCAGAGTGTAAGTAAATTTTCTGGATAGCTGAACTCTTATTGTTCATGAACTGAGAGAAACCTCCCTCAAAATCCAGAATTACAAACTATGCTTGTGGTGTTATATACTAAGGAATGGGGAAAAAATTTCTTCAGCAGTGACAGAAAATGAGATAGGACATTTTTAGGATTTTATAATGAAGCCATATTACAAACTGTTCCAAGCCCCAGTTTACAGTCAAACTGGAGTTGGGGGAAAAAATTGACATCAGGCTCTAAGTTTCCAGGCAACAGCTTTTAATAGAAAAAAACCCACATCGGAGACTGCAAACAACACAAGGCAAAATTACAAGGCGGGGGATATGAGTGAGGTGGAAAATATTGCTATATGTTAGGCTCTTCTATGTGAAAATTGTCGGTCATTTCAATTGATTTTTTTTCTTTAGAAAGAGTCTCATGTGGAATTAGCCCAGACAATCCAAAAGACAAGTCAAGGTTTCTGTTTCCAAGTACAAAAGATCAGACTATTTTATGTGTAACTCAAGATAAGGAAAAGATATAAAGAGCATCACGAGCCAAAATTGTAAAATCAAACTCTGAGATTCTGAGTCATGTGTTAGTTCATTTCCTTGGCTTTTCTCTTTCTTTCACATTCCCCTTCAAAAGAAAACTACAGTTAATTTGTTTCAGCCAGCAGAATAGACAGAAGTAAAAAAAGTCAGGTCTGGATCCTGATTCAACTTTTGGATTCAAACACTTTTTGAAGGCTACTTTATCCTTGCAGCAATCTACAAAATTAGCAGATCGACCTTATTCTGAAATATTTCTTTTAAATTTAGTGGGTTTTACTCTGTTTGCTTTCCCAGAAAAAAAAAATTACCTAATTATCAGATTTGTAATAAACTGGGAATAACAGGTGTATGTGGTCAGCACATCTTTATCCATAAAACTTCCATCACACAGGTGAGAGACTTGCTCTGACTTCAGCAAATTGAGCAAATGAAAGGAAAAAAGGTGTCATCGCCGAGGGTTTCTCCCAATACCACCTCTCCCTTTTCACCAAATATTTGCAGTTTCCCTTCTCCCAGCCTTTCTGACAGGGCTGGGAATTGCTCCCACAGCCCAGCAGTTTTTTCCTGGAGTGCAGCGCAACAATTCCTGAGCTGTGCTTTATCTCCAGACCCCAATGGGACTGAAGCTGCAGCTCCAGTGGGATGGACAGGCACGGAATTTTCAAAGAGTTAATGTAGGTGGGGACCAACCCTCTGTCAGGTTTGCCAGGTTAGAAAACCCAGCAAGAGGAACTTTGGCAAGGGGCATCAAGCTGTGAGGGCTCCCCAAATATTTTCCCCATCACCATTTTTAAATGCTCTACCCTTTAGCCACTGTGTGCTAAAGGACACACTTTTCAACCCAAAAGGCCCCTCTCAGGCTCAAATGCTTTTCCAGTTTGCAAGTTTAAGGATGTTTGTAAATTTGGGAGGGATCAGAGCTCAGTGATACAAAACAGAGTCTTCGTGGAAGATGAAAGATTTAATTGCCAGAAAGAACAAAGGTAATGATCCAGTTCAAACATCCCAGCTTTATACAGATCTCTGAACTGCAATCTTTTAACAAATGAAACATCTTTCCATACAAAAATTTAAACCTTTCATTAGTTCTCTCTTCTTGCTGGAGTTCTGTGGCATCAGTGGAGTGAAAAGAGCACAGAAAGCAACCAGAGTACTGAATGGTATCTTAAGACTTAGGGAAAGTGATACAAATACCAGTGTATAAAGGAGAGCTTTATACATTTGCCTTCCACCTGCAAATCCTTCAGCTAACATGCTCTGAAAGGCAGTCACTCTTTAAACCATGTATCATTTAATACAAAGTCCAGGTTAAAAGGAGGAAGAAAACTGCACAAATTTAGCAAAAGTAATATTGAACCTGAGACTGGTGTTCCCTGCAACCTCTTTCCTGCTCTTACAACTGTCAGCTGCAGCATTGCTGATTAAAGAAAAATGTACAAGTGTTGCAAACAGGCAGCTCCTGCAAGATATTTAGGGGGTTTGTACGCAAATATAACAAATATGAAACATGAATGGGTATGGACATAAATACACACATGGATGAGCTTTACTGATGTGGCACAAATCAGCAAAGCTCAGTCATTACTGCCCGTGTTTGCTTTCTGACTCAAGGATCTGCTTTGGTCAATATGTGCAACACACACAAAAAAAAAACACCAAGAAACCCCCCTGTTTTTAATGTACCAGGTTTTGGGCTGCTGTAAATCACATGGAGAGATGTTGTGACCAGAAATCTCAGCTACTGAAAGGAAGAGTTTGTGCTCCTGCCAAAGTTTTTCTCTCTGCAAGCCAACAATTTTCAATTACAAAAGTTTTCTCAGAAAGCTCTTGAAATTGTGGTGACTTCAGATGAATACAACTTCTTTCTATTCAAGTAATAACTTATAGATTTCTCTTAGTTCAACCTGACTAGCACTGAATAAATTGAGAATTAATCTGATTCCTCCTGCAATTCTAAAGTCATCATGAGTTCTTTGGGTTTCTGTAAACATGTCTTAAGAAGGGATTGAACAACTTTCAGCCTAAATATCAGTTAGCAGTGCTTTTGGGGGATTAATTCCTGCTTGCAGCACAGCTGGGATACAGAGACTTTCTGGAGCTTAAAATGTTCAGCCAGTGCTGCAGAACCTGAAAAACACAGCACTAGAGCAAAAAAGGTAAAATGAGGAGCAAGAAGGAACTTTCTCCTCACCAGTTTCATTTGCTCTGTAACACAGGAAATTCAGGCACAGAACCTCCTCAGTCACCTGCTCCCACAGCATCTTCTGTGCTTTAAGGACAGATCTTCAGTCTCACATGGCAAGAACATCCGCAGGGAGCTGCTAAGTTGATTTTTCTGAAACATAAAATATGAGGCACGTACATCATTTTAAGCATTTACTTGACCAGAGGTGCAGAGGGAATGTCTGCTGAATATTTCTTCACCATCTCAGGAAGGCAAACTTCCACACCCTGCCTTTTGGGAGAACTGGGACTTTAGGAGGATTTTCTCTTGGCTTTCAGTGCACCTGTCCAACACATCAAACACCACTGTAAGCAATACACAGACTTTTACCCTTAGGCATTAAATGAGGGCTAACAGGAAACTTTCTCAGGCACATTTTAAACAATAAACTACTCCATTGCTTCCTCTTGGAGAGTTAACAAACATTTACTAAGGGTTTCCTGGTAAGTTACCCTTTTTTGTTGGTTTTTAACAGAAAGCCACTTCCACCCAGCCAGCATAACTGAGTTTATCATCCCTTAACCCAGAAGTATTTTACCCTGCTCTCTGTATTTATGAAAACAAGCAAGAACAATTCTTTCTCTGTTTCACTGTCTCACCAGCTACAAGTGGAAGAAAATATCAATAACAACTTCTAAGTAACTCCCAATGCTTCCTTTTTACCTTTTCTAAAGTAACAAAATAAGAGCTACTGCAAATATTTTAAAAATTAAAGAAACAGCAGTAGAGTATCAGCCCACGCAGCTCAACAGAAGTGCCTTTATTGCTATATTTTCTCATTTTTCCACACAATGTTCTGCTGTTTCTTGGATGAACACTAGAGCAAAGTATTCTTATCTATGCTTAAGGAGAAAACTCAAGTGAAAAAAATGGTTTTGCCTTTTTTTAGTGCCATTCCTATCAGACAGAAGGCATTGCAGCCTCCAACCACAGAATACAACACCAGACCTGTTGAAGCCCTCGCTGGTTTTGAGCTACTTCCCACGTGAGAAATAACTGATTTTGAAGCAAAGATACACACAAGCCATACACATTAAAAATGAAAAAGCCATTTCTTATGTGTATAAATTATCCCTCAGCTCTGTACAAGCTGGAATGCAACCTAAGTTTATTAACAAAGAAAAGCCCCTTGAGACACAACTCCCTGAATTGATTGTTGAGTACTGTCAAAAATATTATGAGACATTAAATTCCCACTGTTAAGATATTTTATTTAATTATTTTCTTGAATGGGGCATTTCTTGACACAGTGGGCAAGGGAATTCACTGCTGTTGGGAAGGCACCATAACCAATCGTGCAGCAAGGAACGTGTGCTGCCCACTGGGCTCATCACTGGGCAGCAGAAATGCTGTTTTACAGCCTACTTGCATTTCTCTTTTGGTTTCACAACTGTTCCTCAGGATTCTCTCCTCTCTTCCCTTTCTTTGGAATATGAAAGTTGTGGAGATCACCACTTTCATATAAAATTGTTTCTACACTAGTCTTGGTTAATAAAATAGAATCCCTGAGCATTTCAGGTCAGAGAGGTGAGTTGTTATATGAGTTTTCCAGAGAATTTCCCTGTCCTCTGTAGCATTAGCACAGGCAGGTCGGTGTGCAGGGAGGAGCAGAGGGGCAGCCACACAAATCTGATAATTGCAGCTAAGGCACAAACCTTGCAGAATGGCACCTTTGGTCTGGGTAGAGAAATCCCAAGGTCAGCGTTCACTCTCAACAAAATATCCATCAAAAATAACAGGTTGCAGATCGAGTCAACTGAGAAGAGGCCAGAGTGCAAAATGCAGAGTGATAACTGTCCCACAGCAAGGCTGCAGCTCCTGCCTTCACTGCCCAGCAGGCCAAAGCCAGGAACACGGAGCTGTGAGAAGCATTCTACAGACTCCACCATAAGAAACATAAAAGAATATGCAGAATAACTGAGAGCTGCTCTTATTTCCTGGG